>CACRXP010000525.1:347177-362854 GCA_902702965.1 Spirometra erinaceieuropaei | reverse complement strand
CACCATGGCTAAGATGCAAATAAACGAATGTCAGGACCTATGTTGAAAGAAAACAGCAGGACCACTGTAGTACTAAATCCTATCTTAATTTCCGGATTTAAATTTGATTACTTTTCAGAAACTGCACCAGAGTCCGTTTACCCGATAGTTCGACGTCAGTCCGCACAATTTTATGCGCCGTCACGTTGAGTATAACGAAAAGTGTGCGCTGATACAACCGACTTCAATCTCTCGCCTCTTACAGACCAATCTACTTTCGTTTGCGCAGATAAGGGGCGGTGGCAAACAGAACGAGATAGTTCGACTGAGCCTACCACACAAAACATGGCCCCCAACAAAACACACCAGAATTTCATACAGAGGGTGTGGTCGGCATGGACCTCGGTGCGTAAGAGGCCGCATCGACCTAAAGGTCTGTAAGCGTCTGCTATGCCGGAATCAGCAAACCATGGCTCTTGCAGCCCGCTATGAGCTAGCCGTTCCCTAACACCTGGTTATCTGCCGGTAGATGCACTTGCGACCCCGTTGAGTATACAGGTCGTGGGCATGGCTGCCCGGCCATCCTCCTCCTTCTGACTCGTTGTAGTGCTGCTGTTGTTGGTTAAAGTCCTGGTCAAGTACTTGTTGGGGACCAGGGGGTGTGGTAGTACGTCTAGGCGCGGGTCCGACCGTGACAGTCACCTGCGCCCTCCCTGACATCTGGCCTTCTTGGCTATGTCTTGACATCGAGCCCATGTCAGGAAGAGAGAGTGCGGTGGGTGCTGCGCAAGTCCACCCGCACTATAAACTACTTTACGCCCAAGCCACCGTGTCCGCTTCACCTTGCAGTGGAGCACGCGGCGGACATCGTCGGGAATGACGGTCAAACTGTCAGAGGTCACATTAAGAAGGAGTCATTGCAGTCTGACTTTTGACCCACCAGACGGTCGCTCAACGCACAAAAACACACTAAACTGATCGCGGAGTCTGAGTTGAATGGCCATTTGGCAACCTTCTATGCCACAATTTTCAGTAGACCGTTATCAAGTAAAGCGCGCCAGATTGTTTATAGTGAAGAGTATGCACTCTCTTTTCCCTTTCCCATGTCTCAGTCGATTGTGCGAACCGACAACCAACTAATGCAGGAATTAGGGACAGTGTCTGACAGGGCTACAATCGACCAATCTGCGCGTGCTACACACGCAATAGGGACAGTTTAGGATTGTGGCAGTCCTTGCTCTTCACCGCTCCGTCATGCTGTCCTTCTGTTCGACTCATGCTCCCTGTCGACTCGCTGCTGGGATGCGCGGGCCTCACGGCGCTCGAAGCTAATCAACGCCGCCCCTTCTCTGATTGGCTGGCGGGCACTGAGACAGTGCGAAAGATGCAAAGAGCGCTGGGAGCTAATCACCTCAACGGCGGACACAGAAAACACAACTTGCCTGGAGAGACAGCTTGCACTAACTGTTTGTAGAACATCTTGTAAGCTCCTACACATCAATCAAGTTTCCCAGTCCAATCCGTCTTCCCTGACTTCTGATTTTGGAATTTTTGTGTTGTTGACCATTACACCACTTCGACAGGATCGAGCCACATTGCTGACGCTGGAAGCAGTGAGGTGAATGTGCTGATTGGCGGTGCGTCTGAAGTGTTCATACTGGGGAGGAGAGGTGGTAATCTTCGTCTCGGGTTTGCGGTTGGGAGGATAGATGTAGTGGATGTTGACGACGTCGTCTGAAGCGTCTAAGCGTCAGGAGTGTGGTCATCGTTGATGGTCGTTTTCGTCGTGGACGCCGTGGGGGCCGGTTCAAGAGTGAAGGTGCGGGTATTTGGGGAGCAGCAATTGGAGTTGTCAGGCTACTGTTGCCTTGGGTTCGGAGGTGTCAGGTGGTGTCTATCTCCGTGTGAAATGTTTATTAACAATGTCATCATGTTGGAAGGGGTTGGGTGTTGCGGTCGCTGAGTTGGTGGCATTTGAGACTTTCAAACTCCTCTTTTGGCTCCGGCTACGACGATTTGGCTGGCCTCGTAGACTGCTGCTTAATCTTCAATGCATTTCTTCAGGACGTCCGGTCCTGGTCTTCCCTAGTTTTCAGCTTGATTTTCAATTAAGTGCAAAATGTTTTCATGATGTCTTTGTTGGCAAGCACCCCTAGTTACATCGCCATAGAAGGGTTGCTTGGGCAAATGCTCGTCATCCGTCTGCACGCGGTGGCCGTCCCATCGTAATTGAATTTGCCTCACCATGGTTTAAATGCGGAGGATGCCGGTCCATTCCAAGAAATGCGTTTCAAACCTTCTGTCCTGCCAACAAAAATTTAGTATTATCCGGAGTCAGTTAAAGTGGAACTGATTTGGGTTCCTGCTTGATTGACGCAGATCATCCATGTCTCCGCCCCGTATTGTAGCATTGTCAGAACTACCAGCCTGTACATTTTTAGCTCAGTCTTAAAGCGAAGTCTATTGCGGATATGGACGGAGTTCTGCGACCGGCCGAAAGCCTGTCCGCCTTTGGTGATCCATTGGGCCACTTCGTCATCTATTTCGGCCTTATTTGAGATGGTGCTGTCTACGTAGGCGAAATTATCCACAGATGCGATTCGTGCTCCATTCCTGTCGATACTGGCTGTGTGCGCTAAACGTCTGATACTGAATAATGCATGACCATCGTTTCACCCGTGTTGATGGCCGACTCGAGGTTGGCAAAGAGGTCCATGCTCCTTTTATGGCTGCTTCCCTGGTGGCACTGAGCGCACAATCATCCACAAAGAGGAGTTCATCGACAGTGGTTGTTGAAGTCCGCGCAGATGCTTGCATTAGTCGGAGAAATGACCGTCAGTCCAGTAGACCATGTTGATCTCTGGGCGAACATGACGGTAGGCGTCCATCAGTATGGCAAATAACATGAGACAGAAGAGAATGGGGGAGAGTACTCAGTCTGCTTCACCCATTGCTCACTGCGAATGCCTCGTTGTCCGTGATGCGTGCCATCATCCCTTCGTGAAGCTGACGTACCATGAGTATGAGTCGTTCAGGGCAGTCGAATTTCTGTACGGTTTTCCGGAATCCATCGGGATTCACCGTGGCGTAGACCTTCAGTAAGTTCATTAAAGCGATGTAGAGCTGCGTCCGCATCTCCTGGCACTTCTCTTATAGTTGGCAGCCGGGGGTATCATGTCGACCGAGCCGTGGTTCTTTCAAAATCTGCACGAGCTTTCCAATGGGAGTCTTTTTTCCAAGCGGGTGTTCAGGGGATTAAAGAATACGCGTAAGAAGATTTCCCCCTGCAAAGTCAATGAAGGAAATGACTCAGAAATTGCCGGTGAATTGCCGGTTCTCTTTCAAATTGTACAGATGGACGATTGTCGCGTCCTCGGTATCCTGGAGAATTGGTCCTGGTTGTCATATCTCCTAAAGAATCGTTATAAGTTTGTCAATTAGTTGGGGACCGCCAGGCTTGTAGACTTCAGTCCGGATCATGTGGGATTCCGGCGTTTCCCCGATGGATGGCTGGTCCACGGCCCAACTGCTTCTAATGGGGCATGCGAGAGATCCAGGTCGTTCGTCTCCATTTGACGGCGGCCTCGGAGATTGTGAATGAGTGGTTGAGGATAGTACTGAAGTACTCGGTCCAAGGCTTCCAGGTCTGCGATTTTCCCATTAGGAGTGTTGTCCTGTCAGGGCCGAGCAACGGCGCGGTACCTTTGGTGCGCGAAGTACAGACAGGTGAAGATGATTTTCGTTTCTTTTGCGGTGCATGTTCTCTTCGAGTTTCTCGGCCTTAAGATGCAACCTGGCGTCCCGCATTTTCCTTAGTCGTTGCTGTGTTAAGCGACGATATCTAAAAAGACTGCTTTGATCGGGTCTATAAGGGGGTTGATACTTGCTTTGTGCAGTCTATTCTTCCGGACGAGAAGACTAAGAATTTCTTCGTTGTTGCTGTCCAAACGATCGCGGTGTTGAGAACGTGGGCGACCAAGCCCGTCTAGGGTACTGAAGTGGATAGAGGTCCGCAGTTAGCGCCAATGGGAGGGGGTGGGGTGTGGATCGAGTTGCGGTTGGGCGTCAAAAGTAAGAAGTGTTGGGAGTCTCAGTTGTGGTGAACGTTTCCGGGGGAGGGAATAACATGTCGGTGAGATTCTATATGTCGGGACATGCAGTACCAGCTGCTGTTTTTAACATGGTCGTCAGTCAATGAACGGAATTTGGGAACCACCAGATCAATGTGGTGGTTGATGCCGTCCGTATTGGAGTAACAAGATTGTAGGAATTCTCGTACCTTTTTAGAGTTAGGCATGGCGGACACTTTAATACTGTCCCAATTAAAATGGTTATTACAATCAGTGGCGTTGGCAAACAGGTGATACAAGTCGTCCCATCAACGGATAGCGAGGTTGTGTTCTTAACTACGGATCCCAAGTCGTCGGTTTGTATGGCCAGCATAAAGGTGAGAACAGTTTGCACATGAAATGCGGTGAATTGCATTTTTTGCTGTTCTTTGGGTATGATAATGTGGCGCTCAGAAGAATGTCGACTTGTGTGCGATGGAGATCCCGAACTGGTCTAACTGTCCTGCGATCGCTTCGGAAATTTTTCGTATGTAGATAGGGAAGAAGAATTCATTGGATCAACTGTCTCTGTTAGAGTCGAAGCTTTCTGGTTGCCTCTGGTATATGAAACCGTTTTACCCAAAATCGACTGGGTATTCATTGGGCTGGAAAAGCCCACACAAGTATGTCAGTCTATTCCAAAAGTAACGCTGCTGCAGTACCGAAAGTAGCGCTGGAAAGGAGTTCGGGCATGGCTTCTTTTATGAACTGTTGAATGTTTGCTCTTATGGCTAAGGATAATTTTCGCGTTCGTGTTTTTCTGTGAATGCCTATTGCGTGGCCGCTGTCACCGAGTCACTGTATACTCACGCCACTAGATCAAAAGGTCTGAATGCGTGTGCTATGCTACTATCTGTAAATCATGCTCCTTGCAGCCCGTTATGCGCTGGTCGTTCTCTGACACCTGGTTCCCTGCCGAGAGATGCGCTTGCTCTCCCGCTGGGTATACAGGTGGTGGACATGGCTGCCTAGTCAGCCTCGTCCTTCTGACCGCTGTTGGGTGTTGTTGTTGTTGTTGTTGGAGAACAATCCTGGTCAGGTATATGTTGTGGACCATTGGGTGTGGTGGCACGCCTAAGTGCCGGTCCGGCCGTGTCAGTCACCTGCGTCCTCCTTCACCTCCGGTCTTCTTGACCATGTCTTGACATCAGGCCCAGTTGGGGAGTGGGGAAGAAAGGGTGCGGTAGGCCCTGCGCACGTCTGCTATCGCCATAAACAAATGCACGCGCAAGTCACCGTGACTGCTGTACATTGCTATGTAGCACACGGTGGACATCCTCGGAATCAACGGTCGAACTATCGTGTCGTATACTCGCGTCTGGAAACAGGAACATACCTCCTGTTCCTTTTCCTTACTAATTTGTACAGCATGGAAGGCGCCATTTGAGCTGCGAGCAAATCGCTTATTTTTGCAGGTGTTTATGATGACAAATGTGTCCCCACATATCTGAGCCACAACTTTGATCGGAAAGTTTGCACGAAACTCTCTTCTAGTTATTGCAAACCAAGTTTTTTGAGTATCTCCGGTGGTAGCGAGCCCATCAGCGTACCAATAACCTGCTGGTAATACCTGTTATTGAATTGACAGTGGCAATTGAGAAAGAGTCCATGAATTTCGAAAACGCCTTGCACGTTGAGGACGTAAAACCGTGTAGCACATCTTCCTCGCCAATGGATATCCAGGTTCCCGCACCGAACGCATACGAAGACGGCGACCAACAGCGAAAAGTCAGAAATATGCCGTGTGTTACCCTACGCGAGGAACTTGCCAGAAAACACAGATAGCATGCAAAGATCGCCAGACGCGGACGTTGGAAACCGGCTGGAGGCCGTTATCCACCGCTTACTCATGCGGCCCAGGGATTGGCTATAACTTGCGGACGTGTCATGCTCCATTTAACGGCTCAACTCTCTAGACTGTCTCGCCATATAATGCGACATTGCTAACCAACGGCTGAGAATGGGCATGCATGAGCATGCTTTAGTCGTAAAGCGAGAGGTTGTACGACCGCACGTCGCCACGCATAGCCTAAAAATGCTTATCGGCTCGACTTTGACGGTGCCCAAGTTTCCGGCTGATGCGAAGGCAAACTGACGAGAGAAGTAATCAAAAATTTGCTATCGGATGCCAATTCAATCAGCCACGGTACCGATCTACCAACTTCATATGGGGCCGTCGGGCATCATATGTACAGGAGGGAGGGCCTATGAAAAGTGTGTTAGACCTGCCAGAAGTAAGTACAGATAACCTATTGAAACCATGTATTTCTCATTTTGTTCATCTCCGATGATGCGCTCGAGTCTGTGTTAGAAGAAGAAGATGCGATCATTGGAACAAGAAGTTTACTGGGCCGATGTTTTGGATTTTCACTCGAACCCATCATCAGAGGAACTCGCAGATAAACGTAATGGAGGCGCCAAGACAGTGGTACTTATAGTACGTAGCTGCGTGGAGCCACATACGTACGATAATTAACAGCTCTCGCGATCACCGTTGGGGGTCGTAATTGAGACGATAATAGCTCGTTAGTTCGCGTCCGAGTCGCTAATTGCCACAATTTCACCATCCGTGCTGTACGTTGGCGTGATAATTAATCGGCCCACTGTCACCAGGATAGCTGCCCGCCCGCGCACTCCACACTTGACTGGTTCCAGTGTTCATGAAATATCTCAGCACCGAACATGGTACCGGGAGGTCACTGAGATTGTTACTGGGTTGCAGGTCCGCGAACCATGATTCAAGCGGCTCGCGGCTCACGCGATCGTCAGCTCTTGCGAGGATTTCGGTCTCTTGAAACTTGAAAATATGGTCGGGTGCCGTGGAATGAGCTGCCACACGAGAGTTGCCATCTCTACTCCTGACAGCCGGTCCGTGCTTAGGTATCCGCTTCCGGAGTAATTTCTCAGTTTCTCCGACCTAGTTGCTCTGTTCGCAAACCCAGATAGACTTACCTGCTTTTGTGTCAGTACCATATTATAAATATAAATAAATAAATATATCGATAGCGTAAAGATTCGAGGTCCAGACATTGTATCGCATTCATCATCTCCCGAAGAAGAAGAAGAGAGGGCGAATTCATGGACCATATTGTATTCGAACTGACGTTTCGGAAACTTCCTCGTTTCCATCATCAGAGTAGCGTAATTGTTGCACTTGCCGGTCTTGAGTTGTTCCGTCTTGCCGCTTGCCTCGCATTATAGCCGTGCTGGACGCACGAACTTTGACCTGCCTGTTTGCCGCTGACTGGCTTAGACCTCCCCGTGGCTGACCGCTGACAGGCCTGCGTGACCTTTGTTCCCTTTGGGGTCGGCGTAATTGTGGTCAAATCAACGTGCCGCTTGGCCTCTCCCACATCAGCCGGTGGACTGATCGGTCGTTGCTGTTCAGGTGAGCAGCATTCACCTTTGCGGGCGCATCGGTGAGACAGTGTTCGGCTTTGGTCACATGACCTCTGGCCCCCAATTCCGCTCTTTTCCGTGAGCGTTGACTCTCGGTCCCGCGTGCTTGCTTGCCTTACTGGTCCTGTCCGGACTGATCCGAGCCTTGTAGGCAGCGCCTGGTAGGCGGGATGTAGATCTATAGCTCGGTTGAGTGTACCAACCGAGGACAAACTTTCGAGCACCAGTCTGCCCATCCTCTCATTGGCTCGACCAATTAGAAGAAGACGTGATTTTCTACCGAATAAGTAAAAGAATGAATATTTGTATGCATGTTTTCCATGAAATATAATTGAATTTTCAAGGGCATCGAAAATCAATGAGAAAATTGCATGCTACTTAAGTAGTCATTTTTTGCAGAGTATAGACCTTGCATGCAGCCGAAAATAAATTCTTTCGAAAGCCGACACCCTGAGGTAGCTGGATCATTATAGATCTATGCTGCATCCTGATTAGTTTTACAACACAAGTTAATTTATCTTTTCGAAACGAGAACGCATTTCGAAATTTTGGTTGACATTTCCTGTGTTAGCACACCTACTGTATATATATTTCAAAGAAGATTGGGTCCTTTGGGAAAAATAATCAAAATTTATTTAATTTGTAGATTTTCGAGTCTGGTTCCCCAGCTCGTCTTCAGACATGTAGTAAGTGTGAAGAAACAGTCAAAATTTAAGCATGCTCAAAAAATCGATATTGCTCTGTAATGGCTGAGGATGGGTTAGTTTTGTGGGCCGATGTCACGTCTTGATTGGCTAGTACCTTTCCCATTTTTCCTTGAGATTTATGTACAAGGCGTCAAGATCGATGCGTCGATTGATGCATGAATCATCAGAGTGAATGGCCTCTAGGAATTCTCGGCCTTTCTTATGTGGGCAGGAACCGTAAATGCGTGTTTTATCCCAAGCGAATTTGTGCCCAGTTTCAAGTGTATGCATGGCGACTTCGGATAAGTGGTCCCACCTCTTCACTGCCAATTGGTGTTCATGTAGGCGTGTAGGGGCGGATTTTGCGGTTTGACCACAATACACTGCATTACAAGTGCCACATGAAATCTTATAGACTACTTCTTTTTTATCCAAATAGCCAACGCTATCCTAAGGGTGTACAAGTTGATTGCGTAGCATGGTAGTCGCTTTGTGAGCCACTTGTATTTGGTGCTTCCTCAGGTGTCTTTCAACGAGTTCGGACACACTTTAAATGTAGGGACGCGTTCGCCAATGTTTTGGTTTTGGCATCTGATCGGAACAATCTAGTTCCTTCTCTCTTTCTCCCGATTCCCGCTGTTTCATGCATCGGCGTACAAAATCTCCAGGGTAGCCGTTTTGGGAAAATAGGTTGAACAAATAATTGAGTTCTTCTTTGTACCCTTCGTTCTCGGAGCAGTGTGTCTTTACGCGATTAGGTAGGGTGTTAACAGCACTCCATTTGTGAGCCATAGGGTGGTTGCTCTGGTAATGTAGGATAACTTCCGCGTAAGTTTCTTTGTGATATACTGATATCTGGAATGTCCCGTCAGTTTTCCGCTGTACGCGGACATCAAGAAATGGGAGTTTGCTGTTAACCTCTCTTTCGAGCGTGAAGGTAATTCCCGGTAGTGTTGAGTTGATGGCGTTATGCAGCGTTTCTAGCTGATCTCTCTTGACGACGACAAAGGTGTCATCTACGTAGCGTACCCACAATTTAGGATTGAATAATGGTAAGGTAATAGCCTCTAATTTTTGCATTGTGACCTCAGACAGAAAGCCAGAAATAGGTGACCCCATAGGAGCCCCTTTCAGCTGTCGATAATGTTCATGTGCGAACGAGAAGTTCGTTTCCAGACATAGGTCCAAATGATCAAGCAAAGCAGATGCAGGAACATCGATGTCGTAGGATTGTAGGAGTTCTTCTGTGCACTGCCTTGCCAAATCAAGTGATATGGGCGTGAATAGAGAGATGACATCGAACGAAACAATTATCTCATCTGAATCAATAGTGAGTCCTCTTATCTTGCCTAGGAATTCAACAGAATTTTCGATTGATGTCTCGCAATCCTTTGTTAAGGGATGAAGTTTATGGAATAGCCATTTAGAGATTTTGTAATTCGGTGCACCGATTAGTGATACTACCGGTCGCAATGGTACGTCGGGTTTGGGGACTTTCGGTAGTCCATAGATTTTAGCGATTGTTGGTTCAGTTTGTCTTAGGGATTTCGCGATTTCTCCTGGTAGTTGTTTCTTTTCTGCAAGACGTTTCAGCATTTTATCAATGGATGAAATTTGTGCATTGGTAGGGTCCATGGTGAGAGGCATATAAGTTGACCTATCTTCTAAAAATGACAGCATCTTGCTATTGTAGTCAGCTTTGTTTAAAATTGCGATTGAGCCTCCTTTGTCTGCAGGAAGAATGACAATGTTCTTGTCGGTTTTCAGGGTTTTTAACGCCTTCATTTCCTCGCGTGACAAAACTGAAGAGTAGTTTCGGTTATTTAGGGCTTTACAGTGCTACTGCGAATGGAGAAACGTTCATCATCTGTGAGATCTTCTGACGATATGATGGACTCCAAGTTTGCAAGGAAGTCTAGGTAGTTTGAGTCGGAGAGGTTGTATTTCATGTCCTTGGAAAGCACTACACGTCTGAAGACGACCTGGGGAACCAGACACGAAAATTTACGAAATAAAGTTTGTTCATTTTCCCAAAGGACTCATTCTTCTTCGAATTATGTTTCTGGGGATGCCCATCTTCCAGTATATATATATATATATATCTATACATCTCATCTATGTCTACTACTAGTCGCTGTGCGACTGCCTGCGAGGGTTTCAGTATGAGCCCCAAGGCACAACGGAACGAGCATGTTCCGTAACCTGATCGGCGAGCGCCCACTGTCATAATTAATATTCCCGATCACAACCGACAGGACAACGGGCCCGTGGCTCAATGGTAGAGCGTTCAACTCCATGACCAAAGATCCCGGGTTCGAATCTCAAGTGATCCACACTTGGGGTTGGGTATGACTGGCTGATGACGGCTAATAAGCCAGAAATGGCCATTCCGGTCTCCCTTGTCTTTGTCGGTATCATCTTATATATATATATATATGCAGAATGATATTACCGTCAAAGACAAGGGAGACTGGAATGGCTATCTCTGACTTATTAGCCGTCGTCAGCCAGTCATACCCAACCCCGAAGTGTGGAACACCCGAGGCTCGAACTCGCGACCTGTTTGCTAGAAGTCCACGCCTCTAACCAGTGGGCCACGAGCCCGTTGCCCTGTCGGTTTGCGATTGGGAATATACCACGGTAGGGGGCGCTCACCTATCGTTCTTACGGAACTCATTAGTTCCGTTGTGCCTTATGGACTCTCCCTCTCGAGCCCAACCAGCAGCCGCACAGCGGCGCATGATAAAGGCAGTATGTTATTATCGACAAAGACAAGGGAGACTGGAATGGCCATTTCTGGCTTATTAGCCGAGAGAGAGTCCATAATGCACAACGGAACTAATTAGTTCCGCAAGAACGATCGGTGAGCGCCTCTCACCATATATATGCATATATTGGAAGGTAGGAATCCCAAGAAATATAAGGCGAAGTCGAATGTATGCTTTGGGCAAGGAATTTTATTGTAACAATTTTCACAACAGACCGATGCAGACCAGAAGCTTCCAAAGAAGGTCGTAAATCTCTCCTCGAAAACTAATACAACAACAGAAGATAGTGTGCTTTCCAAGGAGCGGAAATAAAATCTTTCTGGCTCAAACTATTTGGACTTCCTTGCGAGCCTGGAATCCATCATTTCGACAGCAAACCTTATGGAAGACGAAGGGTTAACTATCCGAAACAGTACTGCACAAGCCTTAAAAGATCGGAGTCATTTTTCAGTACTATCACATTAAGAAAAGGAGGCGTAAAAGGACCTACGAACTGACAAAAATATTATACTTCTCCCTGCAAACAAGCGAGGCTCAGTCGCAGTGTTGAACAGAACAGACTACAATAATAAGATGATGTCATTGTTAGAAGATGGATCTACCTATAAACCACTTTCTGTGGATCATACCAAAGCACAGCTTTTACCTATTGATAAAGTACTGGAGCGTCTTACAGGGACGAAACAATTGTTAGGAGATATAGCGAAATCCCTGGGACAAAATGAGCCGAAAATCGCGAAGATGTATCGATTGCCTAAAGTTCACAAGACGGATGTCCCACCATGACCGATAGTATCAGTAATCGCGGCACCAAACTACAAAATTTCTAAATGGTTATTCCACAAACTTCATCCGCTTACGAGGAATTGCGAAACGCCAATTGAGAACTCAACAGAGTTTCTAGAGGAAGTGAAAGGAATCACAATGTCTACTGATGAAATAATGATCTCCTTCGACGTGGTGTCCCTCTTCACATCAATATCTCTAGATGTGACAAAAGAATGCACAGAAGAACTATTGATGTCCTATGATATAGACGTTCCCGCAACTGCTGTGCTCGAACTCATAGACCTATGCTTGGAAACCAGCTTCTCATTCAACCAACAGTGCTATCAGCAACTAAAAGGAGCTCCCATGGGGTCATCCATTTCTGGTTTTCTCGCTGATGTCACAATGCAGAAACTGGAGCCTGCTTAATCGAGTGAGAAAACTTTGTTCTGATGAAGAACGCGATCGAGATCAAATAAATTGCTTGTGTGAATTGGTTTCGCGGAATGGGTACGCTAGGGATGTTGTGCGCCAAGGCATGAAACAGAAATAGCCGAAGAGAAAGGAGCCAGGCAGTCCAAATCGGACGTCCGAACCAAAAACTTGGCGAACACTTCCTTACATCAAAAATGCGTCTGAACTCGTTGAAAGACACTTAAGGAAGCACCAAATTCAGGTGGCGCACCGACTGACGACTACTTTGTGCACCCAGCTCGTGCACCCTAAGGATAGGGTTAACTATCTGGACAAGAAAGAAGTCCTTCACAAGATCCCTTGTAATGCATGCGATGCCGTCTATTGAAGCCAGACGGAAATATATGCCTCTACACGCACTCAAGAACACCAGTTGGCAGTAGAGAGGCGAGACCACCTGTCTCAAGTAGCCATGCACAACGTGGACACCGGGCACACTTTCGCTTGGGAGAAAACTCGCATTGCCGCCGTGTGCCCCTCCAAGAAAGGCCAAGAGTTCATCGAGGCCATTCTCTCAGACGAATCATATATCAACCGGCACTTCGACTTCTATGCCGCGAACAGAAATCTCAAGGAGAGATGGAAGAATCGAAGGCCAATCTGAACGGACTGACACACACGGCGAAAGCCAAGTGATTATCGATTTTTTAAGTTCAATTAAGATATTAACTGTGTTGGCGCATTTGCTCTTTGCCTGTTCGTAACCTTTGCCACCCATACGGAGCTTGTTTGCCTCGCGAAACCAATAGATCGGTGTGCACCCATTACTGATTTTATATATATATATATATATATATATATATATGACAGATGGCGCTCACCGATCAGGTTACAGAACATGCTCGTTCTGTTGTGCCTTGGGGCTCATACTTAAACCCTCGCAGGCAGTCGCCCAGCGACTAGTGATATACAGTACCTGTGCTAACTCATGAAATGTCACGAATTAACACAGGTTAACGCCTTTAACGCAAAATCGGTAAACACTACGGCTCCCAAAGTCTGATAGCGGAAAATAAACGATGTGCCAAAGAAATAAAGCAAAGTTTGGTTAAGAAAATACTATTTACTGAGATAAAAATAAATAATTTTCGACAAAAGTCACATTTTCGAGAAACGCCTATATTACAACCAAGTTAATAAACGCTACGTATGAGGACGTATAAAGGAGGAGGGCGCATAAAAGGTCAAAAATAATTAAGGACAGAAACAGATACAAAAAATTAGTACTTTGTAGATTGTCCATTCGAATTAATAACAGCAGAAAGTCTATCCGACATAGACATGACAAGGTTATCTATGGTGGATTGTAAAATGTAATTATTGAGTATGAAATCCAATTTTTCCTGCATTGAAAGAGTCTTCTTAGCTTTGTGCCAATTTCTTTTGACTATTCCAAAAAGATTTTCGATGGGATTAAGGTCGGGACTGTTGGCCGGGATGCAAATGGATTGGAGGCCAATTGCGGAGAGCGTGGTTGTTGTCTAAAATGTTAGATTATGTTTGCAAGCGGCATCAAATTCGTACCTCTTTAGAGCGATGGACAGGTGCATTGTCCTGCAAAATTACAGTATCCATTCGGCGCCGACTTATGCCGTTGTAGCCGAAAGCATCCTTGACATCCTTGTATGTTGATAAGGTCAACGGGACAACGGGCCCGTGGCTCAATGGTAGAGCGTTAAACTCCATGACCAAAGATCCCGGGTTCGAATCTCAAGTGACCCACACTTGGGGTTGGGTATGACTGGCTGATGACGGCTAATAAGCCAGAACTGGCCATTCCGGTCTCTCTTGTCTTTGTCGGTATCACCTTATCATAAATACATATAATGGTAGGGGGTGCTACTCGACCGTTCATACGGAACTCACTCGTTCCGTTGTGCCTTAAGGGCTCTCTCTCGAGCCCAACCAGCAGCCGCACAGCGGCGCATGATATATAGGCAGAATGGTATTACCGGCAAAGACAATGGAGACTGGAATGGCCATTTCTGGCTTATTAGCCGTCGTCAGCCAGCCATACCCAAGCCCGAAGTGTGGAACACCCGAGGCTCGAACTCGCGACCTGTTAGTTTAGAAGTCCGCGCCTCTACCCACTGGGCTACGGGCCCGTTGCCCTGTCAGTTTTCGATCGAGAATATACAATGGTAGGGGGCGCTCACCGATCGTTTATACGGAACTCACTCGTTCCGTTGTGCCTTAAGGGCTCTCTCTCGAGCCCAACCAGCAGCCGCACAGCGGCGCATGATATATAGGCAGACCGACAGGGCAACGGGCTCGTAGCCCAGTGGGTAGAGGCGTGGACTTCTAAACTAACAGGTCGCGAGTTCGAGGCTCGGGTGTTCCACACTTCGGGCTTGGGCATGGCTATCTGACGACGGCTAATAAGCCAGAAATGGCCATTCCAGTCTCCATTGTCTTTGTCGGTAAAACCATTCTGCCTATATATGGTTCCCGATATCGCCTTTTCTTCTCAATTATGTCCGGGGACGCGCATCTGCGCTTCTTTTAGCAATATATATATATATAGACAGTTGGATAGCAGACAAAGACGAGGGGAACAGGGATAGTACTTATTGGCTTACTGAACGCTGTTATTCCTCCACACAGAAACTCTGAGTTTCCAACCGGCGTTCTGTTGCTTATTAGTCTAATGTTCTAACCACCAATATGTAGACTGTTTCTCCTGTCCTTTCCGATTGGATACATTAACAGTGATAGAGTGGGAATCGCCGATCACGCTACAGGACACATTCGTCTCTCTTGTCTGTGTCGGCAGTGTTATTCTGTCCGTATACTTATATATGCTGCAATGTATGTTGGTGCGAGAAAAAAGTTCACGGGCGTAACGGCGTTTATGCGACAGGGCATGGTCGCTGTCGTGGTGTGAGATTTCTTCCGTGTCCGTCGTTTTTCATAAGTCAGCGATTTGGAAGATTCTGTCTTCTTGCCTTGATACTTGGACATGGAGGAAGGGAGGCCCTCCGTTCTTCTCTTCTTCTAGTGGGAACGTAATTTGGGTAAAAGTCGAGTTTATTTCCTATTTAGAAGTCCTATTCACGCCTCGACGTATTATGATAGTAATTTCGTCCATGTAGTGCATCCATAATTTTGACTTGCAGCACCGAAATATTCTCGTTTCCACTTCTATCAAAACCATGAGTTTGAACGCAAATATGACTGTTAAACATGAAGTACATGTTTAAGCACTAGTGCTTCATCGCGTACTTCTTTTTAAAGCGTTTTCACTCCTCGTTGGCTTTTCTCTTCAGTAGGTCATTGACGACTCTTATGACCAATTCTCTGCTGATGGAGATGAACAGGAAGAGGACGTCAAAGGATACCATAGTCGCCTCGGTGTGATGCCCCTGAGTCTTTCCAGGATGTGCATTGAGGATATGACAGTGTATTTTTAGCCTCCTCTCAGATTCTTAAAATGCTTGGAAAACCATCCCTGAGAACCAAACTTTCCTCGCTGACTGCGCAGACAAGGCACAAAG
>CACRXP010000525.1:284052-302034 GCA_902702965.1 Spirometra erinaceieuropaei | reverse complement strand
TTTACACTCACTAGTTGTGTGGACCTCACAATACAGGGGAACGCGTAAGCATTTCAGTGGTCAAGCGGATAGATTATGCTTAGGTTTCAAGCAACATTAATTAGAGGTCTGATTTAATCAAAATTTCCGTACACAATTCTTTATACGCACAGTCGTTTAATTAATTGGGGCAGGCCGACGACCTCCGCTCCCATTCATTCATTATTCACTTTGAAATCCTGATGTGCATCATATGTTGCTTTGCATGTTTTTCAACGCAGACCTTTTAGGCCGACTCTCGGCGGGGATTTTGCACGATGTTGTTTATTTGCTAAAATTTTCACTTTATTTGACGACTGTAAGATCAGAACACAAAACAATGACTCCATGCTCGGTCGAAATTAAGTGTCAGGATATTCATGTGGGTAACGTTAGCCTAGATCCGCTTTGTTGTCAGCCACTTCCCTTTTAATTTGAAATCCACTCAAATGTGGCCTTTTCAGGGCAACTAGTTGAGGAATTAATTGAACTTTAAAAACTTACCGACTAGAAGGACAATAAGACTCTTCTTAGTCAGCAAAGAGAAATTTGACGGGGATACTGGAGATTGGGGCTTGCTTCTCCAATTTTGGCTGCACAGACAAGATGAAAAGTGCACTGTTTGATTTTAAACGTCATATTTACGCCTATTACTTGCTTATATAATGAACTAAGGATTATTTTTTATTGATGGCCGAGAAGGTGTTTGGTCTGCCGATTTGCCCTAAATAACAATATTTTGACATCGCGCGAGGAGATTTAATGGGAATTTGCAGACGACATATTTTTGCGCACGTTATAGATCTTCATGTACACCACATTTTACGTAGTTTTTTGCGTCCGATATTCGTGCTTGCTTTATGAACGTTCAAAGTAAAAGGAAGATCTGCATAGGCATAGGATACTCGCCAAATTTTGTATGCATTTTCATTTGGGGTAAAACTAAAATAACAAATGGTACGTAGATGTTGACTATTAACTTAATTCATGATTTTGGTTAAAGATTTCACATCCGGTTGTTTTGGAAATCAGTTATTTAGTCGCAAAGCCAAAACAGTTGCCAAGGTGCTCTATGAGGGAATAACGAAGCAATATGCCGTTACGAGACGACTATTATGGTCAGTAGTGATTCGCCGGTGCGTAAATTGTTGGACATTGCGGGATAGAAAACCGCCTAAGACAATGGTGTGATTACTGCTATATGATAGTTCGGCCGATGTTGCCGATGATGTTCGTAGTGTGCCCCACATCAGGGTCAGAAAATGGACAATGACTTGCGCCTGATTTCGATTATAGTGATAGTAGGCCTGCGCTGCATATATCGCGCACTGGATCCCGTGCCAAGACAGAGTCAAGAAGGGGGGAGGCGGAAGAGAACGCCAGAGGCTGACCCGGAAAAGCCCCACCTAGGCATACCACCACACCCCCTGGTCCAAAAAGCACACTGGCTAGAAGGAGGGTGACGGGCTCGGATCCCACTAGGTGGGAATGCCATAGAAACCACTCTGAGAAGGAGTTAGTGCAGCCTGACTCACAGTCCACCAGTCGGCCACTCCACAAAAACACACATTGGCTGACTGCAAGGCTCGCGTTTTCCCTTCAGTTGGCACATCTCCAAGCCCCGGTTTTTGGAAAAGCGTAATGGATTCAAGAGTTTCTGTTGGTCAACCGAGGTTAGCAATTCTTTAACGTGCTCCATGTCAGATACCACGGCAATGAGAAAATTTCATCAACGTAAGAAGCTAAGAATTTTGATTGATACTTAGTGAACACCAAGTGTTTTATCATTTGAAGGACTACTTCCGCAACCAACCCTCATTTTGGAGAGCCCATTTGACGATACCTTTAATTTGTTCATGCATTTTTCATCAAAGTCGAACTATGCTTTAAGGCAAGGCCGAAAGAGCTAGATCAGATGTTTGGACTCCAGGGGACTGTTCGTCTTGCCGTAGCGGTGAGTCATAACTTGTCTAACAACGTCAATCCCTGGTAGTTTTGGAATGGAGGTAAAGGGTGAATCGACAACAAAAGATAACATGGACTCATCGAGCTCTGGTTTAATATGTTTTAAACGTTCAAGGAACTGATTAGCAGAGGCAGCTGTTGTCGGTGAACCTTCTTCCATGAGCCAATGACAAGCAGACATCCATTCACGAAGGGGGGGGGAAACTAACGACCAACTCGCCTCCCTCGATGTACTTGTTCGCCTGTGTGAAACTGGGCAGCTGCGAATTGCCGTTTTCAGAGAAGCCACCAATACAGGACAAATAATACACGTCAACAGCAATCATCCCCCTTCACAAACGAAGTTGTGTCAGTACTCTATTCCAAAGGGTTAAAAAACACTAGCACACCAGTCGACAAAAGAGCTGCATGACAATACCTTCATGGCCTCTTTCAGACCAATTGATATCCAAGCTAATTTATCATGCAAATAAATTTCAAGTGAACAGAAAACGGCCATAAAAGGAGCAGCCCAAAGTCCGGCGGGCTGTTTCTTACATTGAAGAAATCTCCGAGGTGGTTCCATGACTGTCACAACCCGCCATAATGGGCACTGCGCATCGAACCAAGGTAATAAATAGATGCCAATTAATGCAACTCAAAGAAATACGTTTACCAATTAAAACCTCAGCAGTTGTCAATAAAATATTTTGTAATGATGGAAACTGCAACAAGGTGGGTAAAACTGGACGGATATGACAGACCCGCTTACGCGAGCACGAACCGGCAAGTCGGAGACTAGACCCGAACTGACGGCTTGCAAATCACATCGAAGAAACTGGCCATAATTTTGACAGTGAAGGAGCAGTTGGTTTAAGCTGACGCATCATAAAGACGAAACGTCTCACGCTGGAGGCTTAATACTCAAATTTAAACTTCCTCAATGGGCATCTAGACCACGATGCGGCAGGTAAAGCTCTAAAGTAGATGTGCTAACTCATAAAGTGTTTGCAAACATCCTGAAATGCGTTTTCGACTCGAAAAGATTTCTTCATTAGGGTTGTAAAATTAATCATCGTGCAGCGTAATCCCAAGATATTTCAGGTACATCAAGATGCCATCATTTGAACGAATTTCTTTCTTGGCCGTTTGAAAAAACTAGACTTTGCAAAACATGGCCACATGCGTAGTGTGAACTGCGCATTGTGTATGCATTTTAGTAGAAGTTCCTTGAGTGCGCTCGTCGGAATACCTATTTCATGGTGATTGATTGACAGGTATTTACAACTGTGTCTCCGTGACCGGAACGTTTGTGAAGGCTGATGAGACATCAAATGAAAAAATCGCCATACCGTTTAAGTTTACGTCATTAACGTCCTCGATGAATTCGAAGGTGCCCCGATATCCATGTGGTGCCAGTTGGTACTGTAGAGGTTTGATTTTCTCTGCTAACCACTTCGCTATCTCATGATGGGTAGAGTTGCGCATACCCAAAATCAGACGAATTGGTAGGGCGTTCTTGTGGATCTTCGACAGACCATATAATCGATGGATGTGTGTGCCTACTGAGCGCAGGTTTTCGAGTTCGCGATCGTTTATGAAGCCTCCTGCATGGAGTCTGCGCAAGCAATCAGTCAGTTGTGCTTCTACTTCGTTTGCGAAATTTTTCATTTTCTCGATTTTCCTGAATTTTTTCCGATCTGACAATATGGACTGTATTTTTGCCACAAAATCCGACCTGCTCATTATAACCACGTCTGTTCCTTTATCTGATCTACTTACCGAAGTATCTCTGTTGTCTCTCAGTTGCTTTAAATTCCGTATGTGAGCTTTTGTCAGTCATTAGTGTTGATTTCAAGTGTTGGGCTTTATCTGCGGAAGTGGGTTTTAGATCGTACGGCTGGCTCCATAGACTCTCGAAATGTGTTTCTAAGTCTAGCTTTTTGACATTTCGACGAGATTAGCAGAACTAAGGACCAAGAGACAATGCTTCAAACGATGTTTTTTCGAGAGCCGTAGAAGAATAATTATGCACGTCCCGATCTGAGTCTTTTGGAAGCCCTGATTGTGGTTTCATTTCGTGCATTCGTTGCAGGAGTGAAGATCCCTTTGACACTCCACGTCTTCTCCCCGTAGACTCGATATAGTTTCCAGTCTTTTGTTTTCTATCAGGATGTCAAGAACAGCCGCACATTGATACACTTGACGTTCTAGTTCTTCCATCTTTACGCGGGTGCTTTCGGGTTGATTTTTAGCGTAGCTTCTCAGGGTTATTAAACTTGTTTGGTGGTCGCTTCCCTTGTGGTCTCCTGCAGAGATATAGATGAGGCCTTTCTGCGTTTCCGGAAGCTATCTTTCATACAAAACGAAGAACGGTCTTCTTGGTAATGTATTTACGTGGACTCAGTATCGACGTAAATTGTAGGACTGTGGCCTTTTCTGTGGTTAGAATTTGGTGGTCGACACTGCTGGCAGTAAAGTTTTAACCAAACGCTGAACGCATTCACGGCCACAGAGAGTAAGATGATTTCGATATTGGCAGCTGTTTCTCATAAGCTTTGTTAAATTATGAATATTACAACCACGTGTATCTTATAATTAAGATAAAATGAAATTTCGAAAGTTTAACAATTCAAGCAACTTTCACATAAAATTATGATGTGAAAGTTTCCTTACGTAAGAACGAGTAAATGCACAACAAAGCAATAAATTCTATTTGACTGCTTGCTAAGAAGCGTCATCGAGTGTTGCTTCGTGAATCGGCTCTACGAAAAACATTAAAATGGTTTTTGGATTTGACTTATGGACGTTGGCGGGCTTTTGAATTTGAGCTCTCTATTCACGTGTGGGTTTAATAAACTGTACATCACTCAGCCTACTTCCCTTCGATATATTGAACTGCGTTACATTTGTTGTTTGTCTGAAAAAAGATTATGAGGTCTTCTCTACAGTAGGTTAGCACCCTTTTGAGGGGAATTAAATAGTCAATTTCACTAACGAAAGTTCGTAATGCAAACTGCTGCGCCTTTCGTATTTGCGATCGCTCTGTGCTAAATTTATCAAATTTGCGTCAACAAAGGCCTATGCATAAGAGAAAAACACTAGTGTGGCCGGCACCTGACATTCAAGCGTCAGCCAAGGGACAAACTAGCAATTCCAGGCTTGTTGTCTATAAACCGTCGTTCTATCTTCAACAAAGCCCACGAGTTGGAGCTACTTTTGTCGAAGAAAGAACACAGTAGAACTGCAGTGGTTTGCCTTCAAGTGACGTGGTTAAACAGTGACAGTGATTCACAACTAATTACACCTTCATCTTTCTACTGCTTTTGAAAATTTTGATAGAAAATTTTGATCTTTCAGCAGAGATGGAACCATCGCCATTTTCGTTAGTCAAAATTGGTGTAGAGATTGTAAGTCCTTATTTTCTTACTCTGCTGATTCAATAGATGTCATCGCTATTCTATGTAGGATTCCTTTGTTGAGTAATTTTAAAGGCATTATATTTGTTGGTATGTACATTCCCCCTTTTCCTGTGAAGGTGCTATAACCCGTTTTTTCGACTTTCTTTCACAGAAACTTGCTATATTGTCCTGCGAATATCTTATTCTCTTATATGGTGATTTTAATCGCGTAAATTTACGTCCCTTAACACGTTTAGACTTCGATGAACTTGTGAACTTCAGTACTCGCGCTGATGCCCCTCTTGATCACATTCTGACCAACCACAGCAAGCATTTTGCTTGAAAAATAGGGCTCAATTGTCAGGTTCTGATCATTCTTCTTTATTGGGTCTTCCGAAAATCTCTTCCGCCTCTAAACATGCACTGTTAGCCAAGCCCGAGAGAAAGGTTAAGGTTTGCAACAGGTCCGCACAAAACATTCGCCTGCTTCAGATTTGCACATCTTATACTATTGCCGCTTTCCTTAAACAATTGAATGTTGAATCCTGTTCTTCCAACCTAACAGCGTTTTTAAATGAAATTTTTGATATGTGTTGTCCTTTTGATGCTGTAATGGTACGACCGGATAGAATTTCTTCCTCCTGTATGAAGTTCTTAAGACGAAAAATGAACTCCTTTACAAGCTAGGCTTACATGACAGCCTTAACGACGTTACCGTCTGAATAAAAACAGGGATTGACAGGTTAAATAACATGTTAGTTAGTCAACATTTTACCTCATTTCCTCCCCCCTTTTCTCTCTTTCCTCTTCTGAAATGTGGAAGAATCTTAAACTTCTCACTGGCCATCGCAACGCACTGGTACATGTGGATGTTGATTTGGACTCCTAAAAAAATTGTATCTTTAGTCACAATGACTCCCATCTTCGTTCAGATGACATTCCCCTATCACTATGTGCCTTCCAACCCGTGTCTATGGCAACGGTAGAGAAACACCCTTAAAAGGTCCGTGGATCAACATCTGCCGGATCACATGTTGTCTCACCTTTTCTTCTTAAATCTTGTTTTTCTTAAATAGCTCCTATTTTAACGCATCTTATTAGCATGCCTTTCACGGAATCCAAGAATCCTGAAGCCTGGCGTACAGGGAGCACCACTCCATCCCTAAAAACCCGCTAATTTTGGTCCTTAATCTTTTCTTTCAATTGCCTGCTTCCTCGCACTGCTAAAGCTTGCTGGAAGAGTTGCCCTAGATATTATTAAGCCCTTGTCTTCCAGTTTTTCCGACCCTTTACAATTTTCATACAAAGCCAAACGCAGTACTTTAGATGCTGTTGCTCTGGTGGTCCACTCTGCTCTTAAAGAATTAGAAAGGGTTGCCGCGAGTATGCATGCATATTTCTTGGCTATTCCTCCGCCTTCAATAGCGTCCCGCGCCCTCTTCTTACCAAAACATTCGCGTGCGGCTCTCCAGGATGGGTTGTCTCTTGGCTTAGCGATTATTTTACTTTCGGCACTCAATTTGTCCAAGCGGAAATCTATGGTTTTTCCTAATGACTGCTGAGTTCTTCAAGTTTCCATTCTATCCCCTCACCTTTTCTCCCACCACACCGACGATCTAAGATCCACTAACGACTGTCTTTTGTTTAAGTATGCTGATGATGTGGTTGTTGGACATCCTCTCAAAAGTCAGACACACCTCCAGTCTCTAAAGGATGACCTAAACCATGTCCTAGTATGGTCGAAGGAAAATGGTCTCCTAATGAACAACCAAAAATCAGTTCAGTTTATTTTCCGGCTGCGTCCCTCTCCTATTCCTGAATCCTCTGACATACTTCCTAACGAGATATCCTCTTTCAGGTATCTTGGCATTACTTTGTCATCAAATCTTTCATCGTCCCTCCATATTGAGTCCCTATTCACTTCTTTATTACATTCTTCGTTTACATTCCTACCACACACCTCAACATTTAGTCTGGCGATTCATCGATGTCAGCATTCTTCCTCTTAACCTATACTGCTCTCCTCTCATTTTTCCTGCTTTGCTCAAAAAATCTTTTAATTTTAAAACGAGTCCTCCGAATGCTCCCTTCTGCTGCTAGTGTTTCTCTTTTTTTATTGGATATTATCCTACAACGATATTTCAATACGGTCAAGCAATTTGCTGGTTGGATTATAGATGACGTTGCCCATCTCTTGCGTTCTGATCTTATTTCTGCGAAGTCTACCTGCCCGATGCACCGCAGATTTGCGACTTATATTATGTCGCACATCGGCTTTTCGAGCTTCTGTATTGCCATTCCTGGCACGCTACTTTACGTGTGAAGAGTTAGAAATACAGAAGCTAAGACTTAAACTGTCCACATAATAATCGTTCCTTTTGTGTCAAACTCTGGAATAATCTATTAACTACTGCCATAGTGAATGGAGCCATTTTTTGCCGAAAATGTTGAACGTATGGTTTCAAACTAAAGCGAATTCCTCTCTCTTCCTCACCAAAGGAGGGTAATAATTATTCTTGCCAATACAAAAGAAAATATAATTTCCAGGGAACAGAAAAATTAAAATTGCGCTCGATTGCTCGAACACGCATCGCATTCGTCCGCCAGTTTGCATTTATGTTCAAACTAAGCCTCAGAAGTGGTATCGGATAAAACCAACCGATTTATGGGAAATACTAAGCTTCTAAACTACTACCCCATGAAAATGCATGCCGATTAGGATTAGTGAAATTCGTAGACATCGCTGATGGCCGTATTTGGCCAGGAATTAATTGACTACCCACATCGAAATTAATTATGACTGCGATGACATAACTAGAGTTATCGACCAACGTTGTTATGGCTCAGAGGTTTGACACATCAATACCAACATCTGAAGCTGTGTTTATCCGGTTGGTTCGGCCTGACTAACCATACTGACTAGTCAACGTCGCAACACAGAATAAGGGTAGTGGAGGTCAGTGCGTTTGATGGTGTACTGGGGGCTGAATAATCGGTAATCTAGTAGCTCTCGGCTTACGCGGTTTTCAACTCTTGCCAGGACTTCGACCCTGTTGAACTTCAAGATGTGGTCAGACCCCGCTGAGTAGACGACAACCTGACAGCTGAGCTCACTGGACCACGCTGTTTGTGCGTGTTCGGCTGTCGGCGTCTAATGTTGTCTCCTAGTTTTCCGGAGGTATATGTTTTGCTCCCAACCGCGTCAGAAATTGTGAACGTCTCCATATGCTTCCTGAGGTAACAAAGAGTCTTCTAGTTTTGCTGCTTGACACTTGAGGGCTGCCTCTACACTGTGTAACCTCAAGTCCAGGGAATGTGAGAAGGTAACCGACTGTTTCCGATACGTCCTTGAAGCATGAGACAGACTGCAATAGTGTGATGCCGATGCAGTTTGGCGTCCCACATCGTCCTTCTCAGTTGACGAAATTTTCAGGTTAGTCGTTCTCTCTGATTACCTCTTGAAGTTTTTGTAATTTACTGTGCCTTATTTTCTATTTCACTGCCCTTCGATACACCGGCTCAGGGTCTTTACGCAAATCTGTTTGTGACTGCTGGTATAGTATCCGTTGAAGCTCAGCATCTGTGCTTTATTTGTTGATTTGCAGAGCGTTTTGTTTTTGACCAATCGGACAAAGTAAGCAGTAAACGCCACTTAGTCATTTATTCGTTCTCTGTTGTGAAATATTTGTCCAGGAAAATTGCTTTGAAGTGTACTCTGATTTTCAACATCTCGTGCGGTTCAATGAAGACAAGAGTACTATCCACATATGGAACGTAAGTATTTTAATCAGTGTTGTTAGAAAACAAGAGTCTCCAATTTTTCGAAGACCACATAGATCGCTGGTATGGAAATAAGGCGGCCATTTTGCGTTTATTCCATGTACTTGAAGATTGTTTCTTCAAATATGTATTATGCTGTCCAACAGAACGTTGGATGTTTAACGGTTTGGCTGTTCTCATTTTAAGTACAGCCGCGTGTAATTTGCACAAAAGTTTCCTAGAAGATGATAAAACCCCGGTTAAAATACCACGACTTGAGCTTTCAAAATCTGCCAAAATATCAATGAATTTTTGAAGCGTTTGATATTTTATTTTAACAATGTCCGCTACGCATAAGGAGTTAGTAGGGTACGTTTAAGAAGTATTTTTCCTATGTTTCAAAGCTTGTCGACAGAAAGTTTAGCCAACTATTTCTGCCCTGTTTAATTCTCGTACTTTTATGTGAACTCTATAAACGTTCGGGAGAGCAGATGAATTTGAGTTATAGTAACACATTTTATCTATTCCTACCTTTGAGATCAAACCAATGACGCATGCGTCAATTAAATAAAACCTGTGTCTGGAGAGATTTGAGCAGTTTAGCATTACAAATATCGAAAATCTATGCAAGAACGTCTTACGTATTGCCCAAACCAAATCAAACTCTGATCAACCCATAAAGTCTAAAGAAACGCGATCGTCGTCTCTGCTTAAGATGTCCGTTGGTGCTGAGAAAAGTAGATCTGTTCTGCAAGCAAAAGTTCGAAATTACTTTTGTGGAAATAATATGCCCCTCCGACTTCCAGTTTGTTCTAATGCGCTCTTAGGTTTCTCCGCACTGATATTTCAGCATTTATCGTGGTACGCAAACTAATTTAATTTGTTCTCCAAACGTAACACTAAGCCTTGCATATGGTGACAACCCATAAGCGAGTGAGGTACTGCGTGCAGATCTCTATAGGTTTGGTTGAATGAGTGCAACGCATGTATCTTAATTATTCATGACATTAACTTTGGTGTGCCGTCTTCAAAACATCAGCATAAGGCAGTCGGTTTATGACTGCCAGCGCTACTCATCGACGATGCATATATAGAGCATGTGACCTAACTCATCAAACGTGATAACGCAAATTTAGATAATCAATTGTGGCAACTACAGTGCTGCATATTTTTGTTTTATTGTCCTGGCCTATTCAGTAAAATGTCCTTTTGCATACCCACTGTGCCTATAAGTAAACTAATCGTCCAAAGTGTTTACAAATTTTGGCGGAAATATACGTTAAATTATATTCGAATATTTTTTATGCTGGGAGCCCTCCTGTACAAAGCTTGCGCAAACGCACTTGTTTTCTATAGAAGACAACAGCTTAGACTCCACAGGTTACTAAATAAACTTGCTACATTTAAAAATCGACTTTTCACTGCTTAAATCAGCTGGAAAGTAGGCGAGTTATTTCTGGAAAACTAGACTTGTTGCTGGTGTTAGAAATTATATAGATTCCCAAATGTATCTGATTTCATGCCTTAAAAAGCAGTAATAATGCCATCAGGCAAACGTTTGTTTAAAATTTCTGACACCATTCTGCCATCAGCGAATACTCAGTAGCTGACCGGGAAAAGGCCTCCACCGAGCGGCCATGTTAAATTTAAAAGATATAGAAAGGTATTTTTGTAAAATTAATGTTCACTAGTCCGACATTTAGAAACGAAACAGGCGGGCGATTCCAGTTTTGCGATATGTTAATATTTATACGGTCATTTTGCTGTGCATCCGCAATCTTAGAACAGGGCCTAAAAGAAATAAGTCCACCGGAAAGTGCGTTTTCCACTTGCAACAGAAGAATTATCAATAACTATCAGAGGACGGACTAAGTCGATCAATGATCCCATTTTGTATCTTCAATATACCTTGGCAAAATGGTGAAGTACGTACACACACCAGCGAAATAACTAATTACATCGATTTTTGACGAAAATATTTACTGAAGAAAGCTTCCTCAAAATTGTATAAGATATTAAAAAGGTCACGTTTGGAAAACATATGCTTTTGATCGTGCATCATCAGACCTGCACTATGATATAAGGGAGGGTAGAGTAACAAAAGTATGAACAACCAATAGATGGTAAGTATGGGGGAGGGAACTTGAGAGCGTTCCGAGGTCCGTTCTGTCAGGCACTTAGCGAGGAGAAGAGGCGGGGGGAGGGACTGCCTATTAACCTACGTCTCTGTTTCGTCACCGTAACGCGACGTGGCAGAAGCTGCGACAACACATACTAGGTTCACCTTTGGCCAGGGGGCCTTGGGGCCTGTACAAACGTCTTATGCGTGCAAGAGTTTGCGTTGGCTCACCACATGGACGTCGCAAGTATCCGCTGACGAGGAAACTTTGAATGTTTCACCGGAACTTTGTAGTTGATGTTTACTCGGTGGCCGCTATCAACCAAGTGGGTCAGAATTGCGCTAGAGCGGAATTTTTCCATATATTGGTTTAGCCAAGTCGGATGGTGCTCTCGCATCCGTTTATGATAGGAGTCTGGCTGCCTGACCCATATAACTTGCTTCATAGGAAAAAGTGGAGGTGAAGATGCGCGTTAAGTTGGTCTGAAAGTGCAGTCTATTCCTAAATTCAAGGCGGAGAAGTGGAGGGCTTGTCGAAATTAATTTTGTCTGAGCGGACAGGGTATGTGCGCGCGGAAGTAACGTTCAAGCGACGATGTAGAGGTTCGCTCGCTGGATAACCACGAAAAGATAGTGTGAGAAATAAATACTTCTTCTCAACGGTTGGAGTGTCTGGTTTTGCTCAAGAACTTGCTGCTTAGGCAAATGGGTAACAATCGGGAGAGGGCCTCCAAAAATCGGTTGCCTAGAAAGAATGCCTACTATAGCTATTTGAGTAAGTATTAGCCCGACACAATTGTTGTTTCATCTGACTTGCGCAACCAGCAGTCGCACGGCGGCGCATGATATAGGCAGACTGGTATCACAGACAAAGACAAGGGACTGGTTGACGATCGATAATAAACCGGAAATAACCATTCCAGTCTCCCTTGTCTTTGTCGGTAATGCCATTCTGCTTATATCATGCGCCGCCGTGCCGCTGCTGGTTGTGCTCGAGAGAAAGCCCTTAAGGCACAATGGGACGAGTGAATTCTGCAGAAACAATCGGTGAGCATCCCTCACACAAAATAGTGAGTTTGAGATTGCATCGGACGATTCTCTGTAAATTGATCAGTCACTGACCGGCCTGTCAACAGGTAACCTTATGAAAACATTTCCTTCCTCTGATGCTCCTATCGCCGAAATTGAGCAAATTCCTCTTGGCCTAGTCAACCGCGTCTCGAACAATGCAAAAACGGGATAATTGCAACAAATGATTGTAAAACCGTTTTGGAGTCTAAATGCAAATTACGGGCTGTTGGCTAACCGTTATAAGTGATATTACACCATTTCCTACAGGATACCTATGCGCAAAATTTAATCTAGGAATATGCGATCCTACTACTGATGTTTTACTTACTCAGTTTTTGGATGGACAGGCTTTCCCTACATTATAAACTCAAATTTAATCACATACCACGATTTGCGACGTCCCGAAATTATTGCGGCCTTCCACATTTCGATATTTCTAACTAACGCAACATTAATTTCGATAACTATTTCACGTATTCAAATTGCCTGAGTTCGGCCATTTTTATTTCAGAATTTTTGTCTACTTATACATGTCGGTTTACGAATGATTAACAACCATTCGCAAATTTGCCAGCCTTCTTGAAATAGCTCAAACGTGTCCGACTTCAGGAATGGGCGCACACCGATCTATTGGCTTCGCGAAGCAATTAAACTCCGTATGCGTGGCAAAGGTCACGAACAGGCAACCAATTACCAGGCCGAAGTCGGCCAAGTCATAATAGCAGCTAGACAGCAGACAGCTGTTTTACGGTCGTTACCGATCATCAGTACGTCATTGGCCTTATGAAGTGAGGTATATAAGCATGTCAAGTGGGATCGAGTGAGATCCTAACTACAACAGTGAGCGTCAAACGCCCAAGTGACATGCTTATATATTTCATTTCATAATGCCTATGACGTACTGATGATCGGTAACGACCGTGAAATAGCTGTCTGCGTCTGGCTTTTTGCACTCTTATCGAGCTGCCTATGTATTATATGTGGTATGTGTCCTAAAAGGCAGCGTTCTTTGTCGCCAGTAGGTAGCTGGCGGGCGGACAGAATGCGATCGAGTGAGACTTCAGTAACTGAATTGGCCCCTGAAAAAGAAGACAGCCCGTCTACGGACTCAATCACAACCGAGACCCTGTCTCATGTGCGAGCGAAAAATAACCGAAGGACATCCCAAAAACCAGGAGACGTCTCAAAGCATCCCGAAAAAACCAAGTATGCCAGAGTGTCAGCAAGGAAGAGCAGAGTCCACACAGAATGCAAGAAAATGCCTCACTGTCAAAAGAGGTACCACATGACCAAGACGCCTCGACAAACGAGGAACCCTGCGGTAGCTATACCATGACAATTGTCTCTGAATTGGACATTGATGACAACAAGAATTTTCGCAATGCAGACTCTGCGTATAAAACAAACGACACGCCCTATTGATCGCAATAAATGCATCATCGTAAAGGGTATGCCTGAGTCTTCTTCAGACATCCCAAAGAACAGAATAAACCACGATATAGAATTATTCCAGCATTACCTCAAATCCCTATTACAAGAGAACGAGAACATCACCGTATTAAAAGCTTTCAGAATAGGACCAATTAAGGATTTGAAGGGCGAGCCGAACCATCATAGACCATTAAAAATCATTCTCGAAAGTAAGGAACCAACTCTATTACTGCTGAACAGGAAACCAGCACTGCGAGATGCCCACCCGACAATTTTTTTTTCAGCGGGATTTCTCACCGGCCGAACGGGAGAAATGGAGGGAGCTCAAGGCCGAACTCCTTAGAAGATACAATTCTGACGAGAGGAACCTAAGAATATTGAATGGGAAAATAGAAAATGTTCGGAGCTCATTCCTCTGGAGACAACCAATAACACTGAGCATAATGAACAACCAGATAATAAGGAAAGAACGCTCCTATTTGGCAAACCGATCAGAGGAAACGACGACCAACACACTAACATCCAGTCCAATCAAACAGCAGTAGACTCGGAAGGGGACGATAGACCCGAAAACTTGCACGAAATATCCAGCACCTTTGACCCAAAAATCGTTCGGGAATCTGCCCGGGCTAAGCTCCGCTTTCTTTATGCAAAGGCTCAGAGTTTGTTCCAGAAGCTAGATGAACTGAAAGTGTGGCTAACGGATACGCAGCCGGATGTCATTTCTATCACAGAGACTTGGTTCCAGACTGAAGTCTTGGATGCCGAAATTACACTCGATGATTACCAACTTTTTCGCCTGGACAGACTGCATAAAAAAGGAGGGGGAATAGCAGTCTACGTCAAGAAAGGAATCATCGCGTCGGAACACAAAACCGATTGCTCCCGCGACTGTGAAGCAATTTGGTTAAAACTGCGGATGCGTGGCTCACCTAATTTGAATTTCCTGACCGTATATTGGCCGCCCAATCAAACTTCTGAGGTTGACGAGGCAATGTTTGGATTAATTAAGGAGGTGTCACAAACCCAAGAGGTACTGATAACCGGAGACTTCAACGCACCCATGGTCGACTGGAACAATATATTAATAAATGGTTCGCGAAATTTGTTTGATTCCAGGCTCTTGAGACTAACGGTTAATCTCTTTCTGGTACAAAACTTCACATTCCCAACCAGGATCAGAGCGGACCAAAGAGTAAATTGTCTGGACCTCGTCCTTACGAAAGACCCAATTAGCCCTGGCGAACTTAGGTCCATAACACCGCTGGATAAGAGTGACCATGTCATGCTGTTTTGGGAATACCGCCTATGCAGCCAACAACTAAATACTACTGAGCCTTGGCTGAATTTCTGGCGAGGCGATTTTGCCGCCATGAGAAGGGAATTATCGGCAGTGGACTGGTATGATGCTTTTTCCGGACTTCCGGACGTTGATTGGAACACTCTCAAAGGAAATGTAACAGACATCATGTATCGGAACTGTCCGGCAAAGAGAGTCAAAAAGAATATTCGTCCTGCCTGGATAACGCGGGATATAAAGAAAGAAGTAAACCGGAAGAACAAACTATGGAGAAGGTATGCAACAACAAAACAACCATCTCATTACGAGCAGTTTCGGCGAAAGCGAAACGAGGTAAGGTCGGCTGTCCGCTGGTCGCGGAAGGAGTATGAAACGCGAGTTATGGAACGGGCCGTCGATAAGCCAAAAGTGCTCTTCAGTTACATCAACAATAGGTTAAAGAACTAGGAGACGATCTTAGTGTTGAAAGGAGAAAAAAATGAGAATATAATCGCAAATGACGCTAAGGCAGAACATCTAAGCCGGTTTTTCGTATCTGTTTTCACCGATGAAACGGACTTTGACGAGGCTGGATTGCCTGCTGTGACAACCAACGAAATAATAGAAAACATCGATTTCACAGAAGAAAATGTCAGGAAGGAACTTCTAGCGGGTCCCGACCAAATTCCGGCAAAAGTTCTGAAGGAGTTGGCTTGCGAACTCGCCAGACCGCTTTTGCGCATCTTCAGGTCGTCCTTTGACCGATGCATTCTCCCCTCTGATTCGAAAGTGGCGAACATATACCCCATTCACAAGGGTGGATCTAGAACACGTACAAACAACTCTCGGCCGGTGAGCCTAACGTGCATTTGTTGCAAAGTCATGGAGAGAATAGTCAAAAGTCCATAATGAGGTTCCTTGAAGAAAATAATTTCTTTGCTAGTTCTCAACATGGCTTTCGACGGAATCACTGCTGCCTAACTGATATGCTTTATTCAACGGAACAGTGGTCCCGCTCGTTAGACGCAGGAACAAAGGTCGATATCGTTTACATTGATTTCAAAAAAGCCTTTGATAGTGTCCCACACCACCGGTTACTTTACAAGGTCCGAGAGTCAGGGATAAGGGGAATCCTATTAAACTGGGTAAAGGACTTTCTGACTGATCGATCACAATCTGTGTGTTTTGGTAGTGCGACGTCATCGCCAGTGCCAGTCGTGAGTGGAGTTTCCCAGGGCTCTGTACTTTGATCAGTACTATTTTTAATTAATGTCAACGACTGTATGAATGAACTGGACTGCAATGGAGTCGTGTTTGCCGATGACATCATGTTATGGCGAGCGATCAACGGGGAAAATGATGAACGGGGCCTGCAAGAAGGACTGAACCGCCTACGCGAATGTTCTGACAAATGGCAATTAAAGTTTAACCTTGAAAAGTGTGTCACGCTGCGACTCAAAACAGCTGGAAGAGCCGACGGAGAGGATCACCATTACCTGCTTGGTGGAAGGTGCCTTTCAAATGTGACCCAACAAAAAGATCTTGGGATCAACATTTTGTCGACTCTTAAGCCTTCCTCTCAGTGCGTTAGGGCGGCCAAAACGGCAACCAACTTTCTCTTTGTCATTAAACGAACGTTCGTAGACATAAACAAAGAGTTATTTGGAAAAGTATACGGAGCGTTCATTCGTTCGCACCTGGAATACGGAATCCAAGCGTGGCGCCCGTGGCTAAAAAAAGACTATAAGTTGCTAGAAAGAGTTCAGAGGAGAGCGACAAAAGCTGTGAAAGGCCTCAGGACTTTACCTTACAACTGCCGACTTAGTGAACTTAAACTCTTTCCTCTTGAGTACAGGCAGGTTCGAGGTGATCTCATACAGACCTATCGGATATTGAGGAACCGGGACTGCCCTTACACCTGGACGATTTCTTCACCCTGGCCACAACAACAAACTTGCGTGGGAACTCCCTAAAACTTAGAGGATTCCGATGCCGCCTGGACGTTCGAAGATTCTGTTTTTCACAGCGAGTCGTCGGTGCCTGGAACGGACTTCCCGAGGACGTAATAATGGCGGATACCACGGAGACGTTCAAGCAAAGACTAGATGTATATTTGCTTGGACAATACCGCTTGTCTGGACAGAATAGCTCTGTGGTGCCAAACCAACGCCTTCCACACACCTACCGCTAATGCGGATGACTGTCATTGCATTTTACCGATATCATCTACAACTGAATGTGTTTGAGTTTCGGTCCTGCATTTTCAATGAAAACATTCTGTTAAGTAAATATATTACTGACAACATTTGAGTACCGTGTTTATTTAAAGTTACATATTGCATGTACCGTTTACAATAGGGTTTTCAAAGGCATTGTCTATTACCCTTAAAATATACTGACATACTGACATATACAACAGTGAGGGCCAAACGCCCACTTGCTATATCTATATATATGTATATTTAGAAAGGTGAAGTTCTTTGGGAAACAGCAAAATTATATTGTGAATTTTAGAGACTGGTTCCCCAGCTCGTCTTCAGACAACGCGTGTGCAAAAACAATTAACTTTTAGACTGAGTCTGCCAAAAGGATTTCATGATTGGTTAAGGTCGTCATCTCGGGATTGGTTGACTCAGTTTGAATCTGTCCTTAACGATTTTGTATGTGGCATCTAAATCGATATGCCGGTTGATGCATGCCTCATCTGAGTGCATTGCCTCCAGGAATTCGCGGCCTTTCCTTATTGGGCAAACGCCAACAATGCGAGTGTTTTCCCATGCGAATTTATGCCCAGTGTCCAGTGTGTGCATGGCCACCTGGGATAGATGGTCGCGTCTCTTCACCGCTATATGATGCTCATGTATACGGGTTGAGACAGAGTTCCCAGTTTGACCATAATAAACGGCATCACAACTAGAACATGGGATTTTATAGACAACACCTTTTCCTGTCCTTAGGGT
>CACRXP010000525.1:259701-273973 GCA_902702965.1 Spirometra erinaceieuropaei | reverse complement strand
CTTGCTTTGATGCCCAAAAACACGTTTCAGCTGGCATTCTGTGCCATTTTCGCTCATGCTAAACAACTTCATCATTGAATGCGTTTAACCTAATCGAAAATCATTTAGCGATTTCCCAAGATCAGATTATTTCCTAACTGGCCAGTTGACTTTCGTTTTTCCATAACCATCTGGTCAGATGCCGCATGCGATTTCCCTGGAACATGTTTTAATTGCTCAATACAATAAAAGTTCCTTATATACCCTTTTAATAAGCGGTATCTTTTTCCAACTTTGCTTTTCTTTACAGAGTACAGCCTTTGCAATCATTTTTAAGGCACTTAATTTTGTGCATGACGATGGTTGACTTCAACACCGTTACGGGCAGCAATTTGACATTCTACATGTCATCGAGGAAACGAAGATGAAAACGTGGATTCTTGGGTCCAATATAATTTTTAAGGAATTCCCCTACTTTAATATTTTTAAAATAGTAAATTCGCGCTACTCTATCGAAAAAAGAGAAAACCGTGGCTCATTATTCAGGCTAATTGGTTTCGGCAGATATATCCGACAGTAAAATATTATAACACTTGCCAGATTTATAAGTGCAGATAAGGACAACCAAAAAGTATGTGCCGCCAAGCGAAACTAAAACTGTCATCTCGAATTCGTGTTCAGTGCTACATCAACCGAACCATCAATGCAGTAGGTGGGCTAACTCATGAAATGTCAACCGAAATTCCGAAATGCGTCTTCGTTTCAAACGGATTAATTAAGTGGGGTTTCAAAACTGATCATCGTGCAGAATAATTCTATAGTAATTCAGTTATTTCAGGCTGTCGGCTTTCGAACGAATTTCTTTGAGGTTGCATGCAAAAACCATGCTCAGCAAAGAATGATTACCTAATTATCATACATTTTTCTCATTGATTTTCGATGCCCTTAAATACCCAATTATATTTCATGGAAAGCATGCATAAAAATATTCATTCTTTTGCTCATTCGGTAGAAAACAACGTTTTCGTCCAAAGTTATACTAAGGAAAGGGTATAATTTGGTCTTCAAAAACTTTTCCAATTCCCGAAAAATTTTAAACCCGACATGCAGTTACGCTTGCATTCAAGGTTTACAGACCACAAACCATATATTTTCTGCATACAAAAATTCATACACTTCTCTACAGTAATAAGAGCAGACCATATAGGTTTCATGAGATTTAGCAGTAAATTTGAGCCATATGGTAAACCTTACAGGCCACATTGGTAAATGCAGAGACATGACGTCTTATAAGCGGCCATTTTACGGTATAAAAACTTCTCATAATTAGAAAATTTTGAAGACCGAATTATACCCATTCCTTAAGTATAACTTTGGAAGAAAACGTTGTTTTCTACCGAATGAGCAAAAGAATGAATATTTTTATGCATGCTTTCCATGAAATATAATTGGGTATTTAAGGGCATCGAAAATCAATGAGAAAAATGTATGATAATTAGGTAGTCATTCTTTGCTGAGCATGGATTTTGCATGCAAACTCAAAGAAATTCGTTCGAAAGCCGACACCCTGAAATAACTGAATTACTATAGAATTATTCTGCACGATGATTAGTTTTGAAACCCCACTTAGTTAATCCGTTTGAAACGAAGACGCATTTCGGAATTTCGGTCGACATTTCATGAATTAGCCCGCCCACTGTATGTTATAAATTGAAAAACAGGCATCCCAAGAAATATGATTGGGAAAGTGGAACTCTTTGGGAAACAGTTAACTTTACTGTATAAATTTTTGAGACTGGTTCCCCAACTCGTCTTCGGAAAACGGTTGTGCAAAAACAATTAACTTCTAGACCAAGTCTGACAAAGGATTACATGAATGGTTAACGTCATCGTCTCGGGATTGGTTGAGTGAATTTGAATCTGTCCTTAACGATTTTGTATGTGGCATCTAAATCGATATGCCGGTTGCTGCATGCCTCATCTAAGTGCATTGCCTCCAGGAATTCGCGGCCTTTCCTTATTGGGCAGGCGCCAACAATGCGAGTGTTTTCCCATGCGAATTTATGCCCAGTGTCCAGTGTGTGCATGGCCACCTGGGATAGATGGTCGCGTCTCTTCACCGCTATCTGATGCTCATGTATACGGGTTAAGACAGAGTTCCCAGTTTGACCACAATAAACGGCATCACAACTAGAACATGGGATTTTGTAGACAACACCTTTTCTTTCGAGGTAGTTGATCCTGTCCTTAGGGTGTACAAGCTGTGTGCGTAAGGTAGTCGCCGGCTGGTGTGCTACGTGCATCTGATACTTTTTTAATTGTTTTTCACCTACTTCAAATGCATTTTCACGTATGGGAGAGTTCGCTAGGTGGTTGGTTTTGGTGCCTGAGCGGCCGTAGCATTGGAAATACCTTTTATATTAAAGTCATGCGGGTACCCATTTGGGACGAACAGTTTGTAAAGGTGTTTCATTTCTGCTCGATACATTGTTTCATTAGAGCAGTGGGTTTTGGCTCGATTCAGAAGGCTACAGACTGTACTCTGTTTGTGAGAGACAGGGGGATTATTCTCAGAGTGTAGGATGACCTCTGAGTACGCCTTTTTGCGATAAAGTGATGTATGAAGTGATCAATCTGTTTTTCAACGTACAAGAACATCCAGGAATGGGAGTTGTCCATCAACCTCTGTTTCGAAACTAAACGTGATTCCAGGAAATATAGAGTTAATGGTGGTAGGGAGCAGATTCAAATGATCTTTCTTGACGATGACAAAAGTGTCATCTACATATCGCAGCCAAAGTTTTGGGCTAATTGTGGGAAGGACTATGCATTCTAATTTCTGCAGTACGGCTTCTGCCAATAAACCGGATATGCCTGAATCCATGGGAGAACCTTTTAATTGCCGGTAGCATTGTTTGGAGAAGGAACAGGTTGTCTGCAGACAGAGATCAGGGATTTGAAGGAAAGCTTCTGGATGCACCCCAGAAGTGTATGTTAGAAGGAGCTCTTCGGTGAAGCTTTTTGCTAAATCTAGCGGAATCGAGGAGCAAGACCATGTCAAGTGACACTATTATCTCGTCACATGTAGTGTTGACACCGTTTAATTTTCCTAGAAACTTTTAGGGTCCTCAATGGAGTTACATTATCTATCTGTATTACTTAACGGGGAGGGAATAATTGTGTTGACAGTCCTTAACACTTCCAACAAATACCTATGCCAATCTTCTTCAATGGCTGGTCTCACTTTATCGTTGTTGGTTTGGAGGAATGTCTTGCTCGACCATCATATTTACAATCACGATCTAAATGGGAATTCTAGGGCACCGTCTTTCTGTGTACTTGAAGATGATTCTCAGCTGCGCAAAATGCAGCTGTCCCTCACTTTTTATCATAACAGGATCAGTTTTGTGTCACGGAAACAAATAAGTTTTAGTTGGCGTCAAGAGGTCTTCTTTGTGGGACCAAATTGCAAAGTGCCGGGAAGATAATCTTAGCTGCCAAAAATTTAAAATGCAGTTTAAATGGACAAGCAATGTACACGGCACAAATTATTATTTTCATCTTTTAGTCACATTTCAAACTCCGTTATGGGCTACGTAAGACAGTTTTGCACTAAAGCTCATTTCAAACCGTCGTTATCACAACCGCTTACTGATATTTAATAGGTTTTTTAATGCTCCACCTTTTAAGACAAATGCTCGTAAAGCACAAACACATTTTATTGCCGAAGATAGCATACACCGTCAGTCATGTTTTCCAGAAAAGACTAACTCCGTTCGCATCTTTCTTAAAACCTTGTAGAAAAATCAAAACGGAAAGCAGTGCATATCCCTGTATATGCCAAGAGACAAAATAAATAAATTGCGAAAATTTCCCCGACTGCATTGTGCTCCGAAATTACGTTGTTGTAATTGAAATCTCCTTTGGCAGAGTTGAGGAGTCTTCGCCAAATCAACCGAGAAACTCGGGTTGCGGCAATTCAAATTTGCTAAACAGCTCATCATAAGATGCAAATCCACGACGACCTTTTTGACCTGAAAATGTGGCTGAAAAATCCAAAACTTACTTTGTCGTTTAAATTCTCGATTACCGACATCCCACTGTGTTAGTTTTAGATTTTGATTGGGAAAGATCCCATGCATTGGGTCGTTGTCGTCTACAAATGTAAGCCGACTCTGTCATATCAAAACGTTTATTTTAAGTTACCAACTGGCATCCGCATTACATTTAGGACACCTAAGCAGCAGCAACTACGATAGTGAAAATTACAAAAGGGAAAAGTATAATAATTTGCTATTTGCCGTAACATCCCGTTGTTGAAAGAGAGGGTAAATTTTTACCCATAAGAACGCCAGTGAGACGAAAATGCACTGGGAAAGATACTAAGATACAGATGCCTTACTATCACAGCAGAAAATGAGAATGACGGGCGCTAAAGAATACGTTTTCTATTCCCACTTTTGCTTCTCGTCAAAACAATTGAAAAGTATGTGTGTAGGTAATGCAGCTTGAAAAGGTTGTTATAAAGCCGACTAGCATAGCCGAGCAAGGAAGTTGCAGTTTTGGGCTGAAATATGATCATCACGAATAAATATGTAGACCCATTTCTTCATTACTCTTCCCATTTAAAAACTATCCTCATGTCCGCGACTTACAATTTTAGAAAGGGATATTCTGCTCTGGCAACAATCCCGCCAATCTCTATCCTGGCAAGATTGAGCATAAATATATGCTGGGGCATTTTACGAGTTGGTGTCACTACACGAAAAACAATATGGCGACTTCGGCTCTCAACACCATTCCCTAGATAATTTTTAGCCATATATGACGAACACTGCTGCTGTACAGAAAACAGAGCGCAATTTCTTAAAATGTTCCGAATAGGACTTCCGAATTATATCTCAATAAAGTCAAGCGGTCTCATAGCTCCTAATTCATACTCTTGTTGGTATGTAAATTCAATTATTTTCGGCCTGTGAAGCATATATTGCCCAGGTTTGCGGGAGCGGACGTCACTCGTGTTCTTCTCTGAAGTTGATGTTTATCACATAAAATCCCTGCCTAATACCTTTGGCCTCACTCAACAAGCTCTGTTCCGGTAAATCTTTCCCAAATTCGCCCAAATTTCCCCGGCAATATTAGAGGACACAAGCAATTATATAGGTAATGTAAGAACAATAAAAGGCTCATCGAAACAGGTTTATTATGCTGTTGACGTTTCTGTGAATAGACTTAGCCATCCAAACCGTCAACAATGCATAAGACCTGCTCCGATGAGCTCTTTCTCTTTGCAAATTTTTCACCAGGAACTGCAGCCTTTCATTTCAGATGTATACATATGTATAGGGGAAACTAAGAGGGTGTGTGATTTGCTTGAAAAGCAAAGAAACTTAGCACAAGTGATGTGACCTTGTAAGTAGACAGCGTGATTAAAGTAACACAGGAAACTGCATTCGCGCACAAACGCCGCACAGACTTTGCGGATTACTATGCATTTGGATAGCACAACTACGGATTTTGAGAAAAAAATTTCGATTGGCACACACCTAATTCAACTTTCCACATATACAATTTCTGTGTTCTTGTTAGAACGGCAGTTCCTATGAGATTAAGGTCTGGTAGCTGAAATGGCAGGCCAAAAGTTGCCTGGGCTCACCTACCTGAAGAACTGAAGTAGTCGGTAACACTTTCCGGAGAAAATGCATGATGTCTCAGTGGAATTCCGAAGGTCGCATAATACAAAAAAGTTAATGAGACAGCAAACGCTCTGATCATTCTGTAAGGACATAAAACAAGATTACTTGACGGAACATGAAAAATGAGAGTATAGTCTTTCTACCGATTGTCAACTTTAATGTAACCAACGCTCTGATAGAATCCTGAGGTTAGGTGCTTTACCTTCAACTTTAAGAATCAAAGGACCACTCATTCAACACATTACTCCACAATATTTTTAGCTACATTTTGGGCGTTCTTATGTAGGTGCTTACATAACAGTCTCAAAGATCCCCCAGAAGGCTGCTCTAATTTTGCCGCCGCACGTAATTTGCTCTGCAGTAAACGCTTGCTCTAATACAGTACAAACCAGCCATGTACTCTGTACGCTTTTGGCAGAATTGCTAGTTTGACTCAATTACTTTATTGACCTAAATGTCTGACATTTACCAGCCGACATCTGCACTACACCAAAAACTGGAAGCGGCGATCACAACACAATGAACGGTTATAGTTAACAGTCTTAGGCCTTCTATAATGCAGCTCATCTCTAGGTAACCCCGTGGAGAGAATTCAAACTTAACCAAACCTTGTGAACCCGAATCGTGCAGTGCAGGTTTTCCTTTTGTTTTCATAAATTGTTCAACCTCATATAGCTGTCCCATTAGGACCACAATATAATCTGGGTAAGAAAAAATCTTATAAAAAGAAATTTACTTTATTATTGGCCAGGACGTGCTAGTTTTAACTGGCCGTTAAAAATATTTGCACGATATATTTTGAGATGCAAATTGGAGACTCATTAAAAGTAAAAGCAATATCATCGTCTTTCTTAGAAAAGGGAGTTTGAGTACTGTTAAATGTGAAGAACTAACCACGACAGATTTAGCTGTAGGAAGAACTACCTTAGACGATTTGCAAGAACTGAGATAGCTGATTGAAGAAAATATGTGAAAGCATAGACCCCGAAAGATCTCCTAAATCTCCTAAGTTTAAGATATTAGATCCAGTTTTGAGAAACTGTAAAATTTCCAAAGACTTCAATAGGCACTATTTTCGTTAGGTGGTGACACACAGACCATAATTTCGAGTACGTACTTTGCGACATTACTTTGTAAACCCGATGCACTCCACAGTTGCAGACGATCTTGACTGAACAGTCTAGTTTTACTTATGATTTTTAATGCAATTGGTTTCATATACCATGAGGCTATTTGAATTCTGCAAGGCTTCAGTCAACGGATCTGTGTAAATAGCTATGGGGCCATAACAAGGGTCTTGTTTTTGTTCATTGTAAGCCACACCACAACATAACTTTCATTTTGATTTCAAAGAGCACAAAAGATATGGGGCTAAAAGACTTATTAGCGTAATAAAGAGGGACTACTGTTAACTGACAATGTACATCAGACTTAACTGGACCCCGTCTCCGCCTCAAACTTTCCCTAAGTATGAACGGGACAAAATAAGATTGGAATATTGAAACATCGAAATGAAATGCTAGACGAAGAACATAACTTACATCGCAAATATCGGCTAGCATTCCCAAGTTGCTTACTCAACGGTCTCAATCGGGCCTGCACATCGGTGTCCAAATTGTTTATTATCGAAAATAATAGCTTGACTAGGTATACCGGGGCTCCTACCCGGATTTGCGCGGCAATTATGTGAACTAATACATTGCTGTACGCACTGAACTCTAGCAGTAAAATGAGCATTGTCAAACATGTCTATTTTAATTGCGCCTTATTTTGACTTACCCACAAAAGACCACATTGGAACTGCAAACTGTTTGTTAAAAATAACGAGTTTTTTATGCTGCAGCTGGTACAAATGATGCGATTTCGGTGATCCTATTAAGCATAAGCACCACAAACTGGATTGCTTCTGCCTATCCAGTAGAACTGTTTTTGATCCCAAACAATAGCTGATTATTCCAAATAAGTCTACTTTTTATCCTAAAACTGCAATAAAATGCACGTCTAGATTAGGATAACACGAAAATCAGTTGACGTTCTTTTGATAGTTATGTCGATGCAGATTCAAAACTATGTACTTTATTTTACTTGGACGGAGTATGTAGTCCGAAGACTTTGGAACTAAGACCGTTCATAAATGCTATTTGAAAACTGTACTAACTTAATATTTTAACCGCTTCATGATCTACTGTTAATATTGTATCGTTAATCGAGTATAAAATATGTATTTCGATTCAAATGTATTAGAAAATCGCATTTTGGAAATCTTACCTATTAGAGTGATAAAATTAATTTTTCACTTTCTTTTGAAGGTCTGCTTGTGTGTCATGTTTCCGACGGGCACATTTAATATCTCATTTTTGACCAATCCCGTTAATTAAGTGCATAATCTGATTGGATAAAATCGGACGATCACCTGCCTTAAGCTGAATATGAAAAATATAGTCACTGTGTCTTTCAAAATGCTTTTTAAAGGTAATTTTACGCGCAAAATATCGACAACGAAAAACGTTTTAATTCTTACTTTAAATAACATTCCATGTATTCCGAAATTGCGATGCTTAACATCACAAAACGTTCTTACCGATCTTCACAAGTTAGGACGGTTTATCGAGTAAACAATATTTGATCTTAACCTGCGATTAGGTCCGACAATTTCTGTCTTATATCTGTGTGGTTTTTACGCATCTCAGTCGGGGACTGTTTTAGAGCGGTTTCCGAAAGGCATGATTTGTGTTTAGCTGGAATGAAAACTTGGCAATGTCTATATTCTTTTGAGATCGAAATTTGTTGGCAAACATCTGCATGTGGATTAAAGAGCATGATGACCATCTGAAAGCACTAGATTAGATTTAATGACCGACCTCATATGTTAACCGAATCTTTTTATTGCGTCTTTGATTAAGAGGTATTCTAGATGGATTCTAAGTGAATTACTTAGGAAATCCTACTGGGGCAGTCAACCTACCGTATCAGATTTAGTGGATTCTAGACGTTGCAGTAGGTTGGGTGGGTAACTTGACCTAAGTGTGATCAAAATCGTGTCGTCCGGCGGGGCCTCGTAGCCCAAGTGGTTAAAGCGTTGGCTGCACCAAAGCCTTCCCCTAACTGCGTAGGTTCGAATCCCACCGAGGCGCCGAGTTTCCACAGTTGGGTCAATATGGATTATTCAAAATCTGCCAAAACGTCTAAGAAAATAAGGGATTACTTATGTTAGGTTACAATTTTAATAATCTCGTAGTAAAATCCCATAATATTTCAAAATGTCGGGATATTGTCTCTTGAAGGCACTTATTTTTATCTGCCTGCGAAAAACACGCTCGATAAAGAAATGGCCGCCCAAGAAGTATGCAGACTCGCAATCGATTTCAGATGTTCTTATAAGTCCAAAAAATCTTCTGCGGAAAACATTCAGAAAAACCACAGGTTTGTATTCATTTGTAGGAAATTTTCTTCTCCTTCAAAACATGTACTCAAAGAAAGGCTATCTTTTGTCTTATGAATGGTCTCCAATTATGCGATTTTTAAACCATGTAATGCTTACTCGTATCTGCTCGTTTAAGTATGTAACAGGCCTACATCTCTAGCCATATTAATGGGTCCCATATGGTACTTTTTGAGGCACATAAGGGAACTTACGTTTTTCCTTACGCGGAAAGTATACGGCTTGCAGACTTACAAGTCTAAAAAGACATGTGACGGCGGATAGAGGTTAAAATTATTCGGAAACAGAAAAAGTTTTCAAAACCACTTAAAAGTCTTTATGTGAGTGTAAAATTTAAAAAACACATGATTTTTTTTATCAAATTAGAACGAAGAAAAATGATTTTTTGGGGGTTTTCTATAAAATATATTTGAATTTACAAAATATTATAAAATCAATAAAGACAGTACAAACTAATTAATTAGCCGTTTTACCGACTGCGATGTTTGTAGACGGTCGCTAAATGCATTCAAAAGCCAAAACCCTGCTGTTTATGAAATATCACGGGCTTAGATCGTATGATACTCGGCTTTATGTTTATTTACTGCGATGTTCGATTAATCAAATAAGGTGGTTTCTTAAAGACATGTCCCTGGCCCGGAGTGCGACTGCTTACCGGGGCGCAACTAGTGGGCTTCCATCACAAAGTTCTCAGAAAATATATGCACGTTGAATTGCTGAAATCATGAAAAAATACAAGTAAAAGTAAGAGGGCGTTCATGTGTGATCATTTTTATTGCTGCGTGTTACAGAGTCTGTCAAGGAGGAAAATGACCTTGAAAAAACTAATTGGCCTTCCTTTCATTATTAAATCTCGACAATGAACTTTATTTTTTAGTAAACGGAGTCGGAATTGCAAAATGCTATCGCCATGCGCCAAAAGAGAAAATACTCAGAGTGGATGCTGTGGAATGGAAATTGTGTTTTCGTTTAAATTGATCAAAACTTGTAGCAGAATAAATTCTGGCTGTTTCCTTAGTTAGCGAGAGTATCACTGTGTGAAAATTCAAATGGAAAATTGGTTTTCAAAGCAGTGTTGATGAAATATCACCGTCATGGCAGTCAACGGTCGCAATAACGGAGGTTCACCTGTAATTTTACCTGCACCTAGGGCTAAAGTGTAAGTAACCAGGATAGGGAATCATCAGCTTCTGCTAGTCAGAATAATTTCTGTCGCAGCACGGATCTAATCTAAACGTGTCTAATCAGACTGGCTACAGCAATGTGTGTTGATTTTGAGCTGGAATCTATAGAATAATTGAGCACTAACATAGTCAAGTAATTAACATTTATTTTTGATTCAGCGTCTGTGTACCAGAGCACGTGTGGATTCCGAAATGCTAAGATGTGTCTAAAGACAAATAGTATTGAAAACGATGGTTCTTTGGCAGCAGCCTTGCCAAAAACCGATAAGAGTTGACGATCAGGGGACTCTATGAAACTGTGTGAAAGAACACTGGAAATTGTTTTTTTTTCAGCGCAACCTACGCGCTTGGAAATTAAGAAAATTTTAATCATTAACGATTCACCTCAAAGTTTAGTCCTAGCGACACTCGTATGTGCTGCTGTTTTGATAAGACAGGTAATAGAATCACCATTATCCGAAACTGCAGTTTTAACTTTCGATGCCCACAGGCTGTTCCAAACTGCTTATACCACAGTCTGCCACTGATTCATGGAGAGGAATGTATTCCACAATCAAATGGTTTGAGATCATAAAATCATAGACTTAGATGAATAGATCAATTCGATTTCATAGAACAAGGGCATTTATCTCAAAACTTCCTTGATTTCTATGTAAGAAGAAAAGTTTCGAAACACTGAAAATCCTATTATTTACAACACAGGACTTCTCCAAGCTATGAAATAAGCTCCTGCTTCTTACCCATTTATGGAAACAGAAGAGAGACTTTTTAAATACCTGACATCAAGAGGAAATACTACTTAACTATGTTCAGATCTAATATTTTTCTTCACTCTACTTACGGCTTCATCTTAATTAAGCCATAACCGGCAATAATTATACACCAAGTGGCCTGGTGTAAAATGAGGCTATGTTATGCCGGTTAATTCATGAGAGGTGGACTTGTAGTTAAACATTTGACTGTTACTGAGATGCACATTTTGATAAGGCAATTGTGATGCAATTTCTAAAGTTAAATTTATAGTTTTTTTGCAATGTATGGGGAAGGAGTAGATATGGAAATCACAAAAGGTACAAAGTTTTCGTTCTGAAAACAAAAACAAAGAAGCCTCAGATCGAACTCGCTCTTCAACATCCTCCGCAATATCCAGTATCGTCAATTACCTGTGGATTAAATATCCAATCTGTCCGTACCTAACGTGATGCATGTTTAATTCAGTATCATCCTAAAGATCGCATTTTTTCTGTAATTCATGTCTTTCAAACTAACTACTTGCGTCATGAGAAAAAACGCCCTAGTCCACCGGATTGCCGCTAAACGTGCATATTACAATATCAGTGGTTAATGCAATGGAACTCGGTCCTATGCCAAAATCAATGCCTTCTCTAGAGCTCCACTTACCATAAACCATAAATGACTCACGTGGATGTGATTTAAACGTCCTAATGTTGGTCCCATCAAGTCAATCTATGGGGCTTCAGTTTTCGTGCCTAATTAAGCCTATCAGTGCAAACGAGACAACGCTAAAAGTTTGGAACGCAATGCATTTCCTCCGTTGAGCTGGCATTTCGAGAGGGCCCTTGTGTGTCTAACGACATTTTTGAGTTGTTGACGCAAAATTGGCAATACGTCAGTCTACTTAGCGTGATAAATCGTGTGCAGCAGGTTCTTAGATCGACTGTTATAATAAATTTAAGAAGTTTGTTAACTTGACATTTCTGACTCTCACTGGGACCCATCATCAGTGACAGTTGTCGATAAGGTCAATAGAGACCTAATGAGGGCGGTATTTATATGACCACATGCCTAGCGTTATTAAAAATAGCCTTATTTTATCGCTGGGGTTGTTTCAAGCAATGATTGCTTTTTTAGTCTACATCCAATCATTAACAGTTGTGATTTTTTCCCTGTTTCTGATTCTTATCATGTTGACTACTCGCTGCCACTGGGACTGGTGGACAGAGTTTCGGCATAGAATATGAGGACAGAAGGTCGTCGCGCTTGCTAATTGACTGCCAGCAGAGAACCGCGACTAAAATGGGTCGGTGCTCGCGCGGTTGCCACCTCCTGTGAGAACTTCGGCCTCGTAAAGCCTGAAGGTTTACTATAACCCCGTTTATTGAGCCACGACCTGATAGCTAGTGTCATTCCTCGTCACTGTTGCTGTACGTTCGGCCACTCGCGTCCGGAGTCATCTCGCAGTTTCTCCGATTTAGTTATTTTTGTCCGCAACTACGAAAGACCCGGTAAACAAATCCAGAAGTTTCCTACCGTGGCAGTTTGTCCATCGGTCTCATGACCTGGCGTCTGATGGTCGCCTCTGGTCTGTGTGCAACCCCAACTCCAATCGACGTGGGGGGGGGGCGACTGACGGCTTCCGATACACTTTTCACGTATGGCAACCATGGACAAACTTTGGGTCGGTTAGGATGAGTCGCTTGCTTTCTTCACTCATGCACTGGCTGACGAAATTGCAGGAGTAACCATTAACTTTAATCACCCACCTACTATATCTTAATTTAGCAACCCTGTCCACAGCTTCACTGCAATGCGTCTCAACAAGTCTGTATAGCACCCGTACGATACTGCTTTTGCAGCTGACTGGGCGGTTGTATTCGAAACTTAGTACTTGCGTCATATTAGTCGCTTTCCTAAACACTTTGTTATTTAGGCCACCTCAGTCATTGCGGCAGTCAAGAACATCAAGGAAATTTATCTGGATGTTTCCTCCCTCCCCTGTCATAAATTGTATGCTCAGGAAGACGGCATTAGGACATTCTCCGAATGTCATCAGCTGATCCCGTTCGATAACGACGACGACGAAGGTATAGTCCCCATATAGAGCCGAAAGGGTTAAACGGTTGCACTTTCCAATTAAAAAAGTAAAAAATTACCTGCTGGATACGCCCAGAACTATTCAACCATGACCAGAATGTTCGCTGCCATGATGGGCTGGAAAATTTCCAATTTGACGTGATTTTGAATATTCCCAATCAAATTCCTTCTGTCGGCTTCCCTGCTTGTGTCGGTACTCCATTCATATCAAAGCCCACATAGTAAAAGTGAAATTTCCCGGTAGCATAGGAAAAAGGGACTGGTATTCCCCTGACAAAAGCATCACAATCTGGTGACATTAAAGCTCATTTGGGTAAAACGGTTGCATGGTAACGATTCTATGTCCCGAGTGAAAGTCAGATAACAGCCACCTCTAAACTTTCCAAAACCGTAGTGTAGTGCATTACATTACCTAGAAGTACGAATACTCAGTTTACGCAACTCCACAGGTTTCTTTCCTGTTGTGGGAAATTCTCATTTAATAAGCAGTTATTAGCTGCAGTTTAATGACCAGACAATTTAAATACAGCTATTTAGCTACTCAGATCTGTCTATTCCCAAGCATCTGTCTAATTATGCTAGAGTAAATCCGGTCCAAAATAAACCTTTATCTAAAGCATGCAGTCTTTAGTTTGAGAAGTCCAAATTTGTGCTTTTACTGTTAGCTACACCGTTATACTTTAATGTAATTAGTCCTGTGAAGTTGCATTTCCATCAACCGCATAATTCCCCGACTGCAGGTCACGGAGACTGATTTTCGAGGACAGCCATTATGTGGAAGAGGGGTTGACTAAGGCGTCTGTGGCAGCTAGTGGCATTCAGCGGAGGTTACCGCCGACTGGCAGCTAGTCTTTATCTAGATCCGCGATCAGAGTCAGCAGTGGCGACCCGTCACCATGAATGTGGACTTAAAAGTAGCTTCGAACTTCATTCAATGTATGGGAGTTAAGTGGAGCTTACAGGTGAAGGAACAGTCTCATTCAAAATATATCCCTCTAGGTATGTCGACGTAGCGAGTTGAGGTAACTCACGGTTGCCGTTAAGCTTGCCAAAAGAACTCGTTATTTTAAACAGATAGGAGATGACAAGGAGTTGGTATCTGGCGGGGTGCCAAGGGTGTTCCCGCTAAGGCCCCA
>CACRXP010000525.1:212008-252077 GCA_902702965.1 Spirometra erinaceieuropaei | reverse complement strand
AGAGCGCCGAGTGAATGAAGCTCTTGTTCCAGCGATCGTCTTAACCTCAGGATAGTCTTTTGCTAAACATAATTTGTCCTCCAGTCATTTCTTTTGTGAATGACTTCAGACACAAAATGGGATCTGAAGGAGCCATGAGCATAGAAAGTAAGACATATTCCCCAGGTTTCTAGCCATCTATTCTGGTTGCTCAGCCGATAGAGAACCAGAAAGAGGTTCTAGATCATCGACTTTCTCCGTATACTGGGTAGCAAAAGATAAATTCTCAAATCACGGTATGTAGCGGACTGTCTACACTGATTTAGAGCCCACAACTAAGTTTAAAGGAGAACAAAAAATAGAGGCCAGCCGGTGGGTGCTAAGCGAGCGTCGGGAAGTGATAGCCGTTCGAAGTAATTGGACTGTCCCGTTGCGCCCCAGAATATGGTAGTTGATAGCGTGCGTTCTACATATTTTACGCATGCCCTTTTTTAACATACACAGACAAGATGAAGGACAATGAAGACCGATTGACGGGCCAGACGTACACATTCTGTCTGAGCCAGTTCATTTGCCGGTAATTGAACATTTTCGAGTTTGGAGCGCGCCAATCTTCCACAGAAAAACTTCCCAAGAAACTAAAAATTCTCCCCGCAAACAAAATGGAGCATGCTTAATCACACCAAAGCCTCAATCCAAACATGATGACGCGGTTATATTTCAATCTCATAACCGCTTTGTGTCTGAGAGAGACTAGTGTCATCTGGAATTGTTCGCAACCACATGGTGGTATGATCCTTTTTTCAGCCAATGTCGTCTGGTGTAGTCTATTGTTCATATTCTGTTTAACGCGAAATTGCGGACTGCCTGTTACGCAGGCAACAACTCGCCGGTTGATCAAAAGAAAGGGCTGTAGATTGTGTGAACATCAGCCTAATACCCATGTTGTCTCACAGCTCAATTCCCGTTACTGTGTTTATGGGAGATATGTTAAGGATCCTACATCGAGGGTAAGTCCGTGTCGTAGTGGTCGCTACTTGTAATACAGATCTCATTTTAACACACCCAGTAAGAACCAGACGCAGATATCTAGCTTTTCGGACTTCTCCAAGGTACCTGTATATTAGACATCACAAGCAAAAGATTCAAAAGTTTGCTCAAAGTTCTTTTGCTAAAAAATACAACGAAAGTTTATTGAGATGGGCCGTTAAGGACTTTCAAAAATCAAATTAAACCTTGAAGACAAGATGTCAAAGTGGTGGAATCTGCTGTGGTGTATGTTGGGCTTACAAATACATGTGTGATAAAGAACAAACCATCTGGTTTTTCAACATCACCTGTAATATAACTAGATAACTTACATCTCAAATGCCGGAAATGCAGACTAAGACTACTGGGTACTCAGTGTATGCCAAATGGGTATCAGAGTTTGGAAGGTTCGCAATTTTTGTCTACGTGACCATGCGCAAGCATGCGCTTTTCAGACAACTGGGACTTTCTGTACTGCTCCAATGTGCCCCTCATAAGCCCTTTTTAACACTTGTTATCCCCATGTGTGCAGTGGCATGTGGGGTTGGGCTGAGGACTGTTACAATGGGGAAAATTGAAGTATCATTTTCTCTCTAAACCCCCAAAGGATTTTGAATGAAAAGTTGTTGTTTCGTCTGTTGACATACAAGCTCGAAGCACAGTTATTCCTACAGATTTTTGTTCTGCGTGGAATCGGCAAATGCATGGGCACCTTAAAACCATAATACAATGGCGGTAGTTTTTTTTTAATTTCGATTGCTGGGATAAGTCTGTTAATGGGGTGTTTTCAGTCGATTACAAAATATGCGTATAAAATTTGTGGCAGAGCAGTGAGTATGTACATTTTTGAAGTTGAATCAACTGCCGGATGCGGTTGGGTTCCTGGCGCTTTTCTGAAGCAGTGTTGTAAATGCGTCTATTAAGCCTGTCATCTGTCTGACTATCCTGCTATAACACATAAAAGTGCCTGTCCGCTCATCTGTTTTCTATTGGTAGGCAAACAACCGACCCAATCACCTACGGTCTGCAGATACCGCCATCGAGAATTTGTGTAACTATGATCTTCGAGGGCACTGGTGACATCTGCAACTATTTCTGATCTTGAAGCAAACATGGCTGACCCTGGCGCTAGTTACACGTTATCTCTTAGAAATAAGGAACAAAATCAGATCCTAAGCCCAGGCTTGGTACTGATACTTATGGCGCTATACATCCGAAATTGCCGCTGGTGCAATGCGTGAACCTTGACTAGGTATCTTGCACTTTGATGAAGTCGAGACCGTACGTTGGAGGCTTCCAAAAAAGAGATAGGGGTAAAAACAAGAGTACCATTTTTCCTGTAATTTGTATGAACTTCCTCTGTAGTTTTGACAACAGAAGCTTGGACACTGGAGTGATTGGTTGATTAATTATGGATCATTTTTCATCGTATGCTGGGAGTAGCTTAACCGCAGGAGCTGGCGTGTCGACGAGCGAAGCCATGTAATTTGGTCGCTGGACAACGCACTCACCTTCACGTTACCGACTCACTTCGTATCGCCTGTGAGCAAGAGCAAGCGTACATTGATAAGCTCTGGTTGAAGAAAAGACTTGGACACATCCATTGTACCCTCCGTCTGCAGCCCACACCGGCGAGCATTTATCGAAAGCGTCATAAGTACTGGGACGGTCATCTCCGGATGTCGTCATAAGTCAGGGACATCGTCGTATGACCGCCTACGTTATGCGTAATGTTTCAGCTCCTACACAAAGCGCAAATGCCTATCTTGGCCTTCAGTCATGAGTGACCAGTGCCCGCACTCCCACGTAGCCATAAGTAGGCTTCTGAGAAGGGGATGATGGTCTGTTTTCGCCTTGGCTGGTGACGTGCAGTCATGAAATTGGGTTGATTTCCAAAACATCAGAGAATCAACCGTGGAGGCCAAGTGGTAAAATTGGCTCTAACGACCTTTACTATTGAAGTTCAAGAAAACTGTCCACGATTTTGACACAGTTTGTAGGCTTAAAATTATAACATTTTGCATTAAGGCTTATAAAAAATATGGACTGGAGCATCAAAAAGCAGCTGCATCAAGCAGAGTCTACTCGCCAGCCTCATAAAGTTGCGGTGTATTTCCTAAAAGTGAACTATGAGCGACGACCTCCAACGGTGCAAAAAATCGAGGTTCAGTGATCTCTAACCTGGCCTCCAAGACACTTGTGGCCTTAGCAAAGTTTCTGGTTAAATTTCAAGATGAAACGCTTCGACTCGGCCATTTGCCCAATCGAAACGCACCTTACCCGTAACGAAGCGATTCAGCATCTTCTAAAAATCGGAACAGAGTCGGATCTCATTCTCCTAGTAGCACACGCTCTCGACTGTCCAAGCTCCTTATCTCTCTGCTGTCTGCCTTCAGGAACTTTCTATTTCCGGAGGAACAGTCTTCGCCTACGACGCAGCTTAGTGCGACGGCTAGCCAGGAACTTCAGGGACAGCCTATTGTTTTAAAGGTGGTTTAGGCGCGGGAATGTGTATGCCCACGTATTATAGGTGATAACGTTTTAAATTCCAGGGGGTCAAAATTGTGTCGGGGTTAGGATCAGGGCTAAGTTTAGGTATAGGAAGGCTAAGGTTAAGGTTTTGAGGGCTGGTGTAAAAGTACTAGCCACAAGGGCTGATGTTGGGGTCAAAGTTCGGGCATGAGAATCGGCACTTTTGAGGTTTTAGTGTAAGGCTATCTGCAGTACGGGCGGTTCATATTTACGTGTCCGACCTCAACATTTGTTCCTAAAAAAAATTTCTGTGAGCTAACCAAATCTCACATAACAGCCTCAACATGCTAACCCAACTTCAACAATTACACACAAGGTCTCCGTTAATTCCACTTGGGGAAATAATTAGTACATTTTGTCTAAACCTGAATTCATAACAGATAGCGACGGAATCTGCTTTCAGTATTTAGCTTTAATCGCCCTGATCGACTGTATTGTTGCGCTGAGAATACTTAATGTTTTAACTAACAAAGCAAGGTCGAGGTCATTCTTCCTAGGGACGACATAATGGCATAAAACCTGTCCTGACCCAGTTTAGGCTCAGATTCCATTAGTGCATCAGAAATGTTTCCTTTTAAGACGAGAATTTAAACTTGACGAGATGCCTAATCTAATTTATTAGAGTTGAGCACAATGCTCAATTCGACCGTGTTCAAATGGAACGGTAAAATTCTCAAATAAGTCGATGGCGGAAGCACATATGCGACTTATACGATTAGACTGGTGTATTTACTACTGTGCTTAGAATTTTGCCTGAAACTGGTATATCACCGACCTATATGTACTCTTGCATAATACGGATGCGCCCAATTTTGCCTCATTTAATCAGATAATAAGGTGGGACAAAATCGTCCAAAAGCAGTCTGATGGAAGAAATGAGTTTTCGCAGGATGGTCAAAGGTAGCGATAATGGAGCCTTTATGATATCTGGCTGCAAATTGTGTCCTACAAAATGACTTTATTTGACCTTTTGCTCCCTGAACAGCCTGATGATTTGCCCAAGTTTATTCTTCACGAGGTTGAGATGAAACTTTTGTTCTAACAAATATTTTATGGCCATGCAAATCTGCATTAACTCGCCTATATATATATCACGCATAAAGAAAGATTTCTGGCGTTGGTCAGGAGTGTAGGGCACTGAAGCATAAAGGATTTAAAGTAATGACTCGAGGCAATAATAAATTTGGTTTAAATTCTGTCAGCTGAATAGGCCGCCGATACCAAGGAATTACTCACGATCGCAAAGGGAAGAAAATTACCTTGACGAGAATTCAGAGCAAACGTCAACCAGTGGACGCAAAGATGAAATGAGTAACCAAACGGGGCATGATTTAAATTAAGACGGATCGTTTCCTCCTCTAGGAACAACTAACCACCTTCCTACACGATAGAGAGGCGGTACTGTGAATTGGACGGGGTGTTAATATGTCCCAACAGGTAAGAATGAGGGACTCTTTAAAGCGACAAGAAACGTCAAAAGATGTCTGCCAAAGTATGTGTACCTGAGGCAATACAGACTTCAAATAAACTAGAAAATATAATCCAAGCATTTGGAGAGGCAAACATTTTTCTGCACTGACTACGAAAGTGCTGATTCCCAAGTTATGGCCTGCTCGATACGATCTGGACACTTTCTCAAGTTTGATAACTTCCAAATCGTCTCAAAAGGCAATACCCACGTGGGTAGTGAGTTCTTTGAACTGTGTCGCGAGGCGGACTGGTCTGGCCCTGACCTTTTTGTATCCAGGACGCTGGCGGACTCCTACTAGTAAACGGCCCGGTAGAACCTCTTGGTCTAGTATGTGGCTTGCCGATATAATAGTTCCCCTCATAGTTCTCTGCACATACCTTCTCTGTCACAATCGTCCTCAGTTTTGTGTTTCCATCGCATGATTAATTGGTCAGCTGGAGCCCTTCCTCATGGGCAGGTCTTTCTGAAAGGCGTAGTCTGCCAGTCTTTCGACATCATCATTTCCTTACTTTAATCACCTCTTTCCCCATATCCATATCTGGTTTTTACCTTTCTCCATAAAACATATTGTCTAATTGAAGCGAAAAGGCGAGTTCCAGGAAGTAGTCGCGGAGACGGTAACACGGTCGCTGGAATAAGTCTCTGATGATGGATCCGAATGAGAATCCGAAATGTCAAGCTATAAAACACTTGTTCCAGCGATCGCGTCTCATTCTCCGCAACATATTGTCTCCTTGGGCCCATTACACACGGGGCTACTAACTTGCATCGTGCATCATCTCCGATTACGACCAGCGGGACTAGTCTCCACCTTCACCAGAAGACCACGCAAAACTCCGTCAAGTTGAGTCACGATTGGTGGAATTATCGGGAAAGTTATATGCGACAAGGACTACTAAACCACAAATACAGTGGATGTGCTAACTCATGAAATGTCAAACAAAATTTCGAAATTCGTTCTCGTTTCGAAAAGATAAATTAAGTAGTGTTGTAAAACTAATCATGATGCAGCATAAATCCATAATGATCAAGCTACCTCAGGGTGTCGGCTTTCGAAAGAACTTATTTTCGGCTGCATGCAATATCTATACTCTGCAAAAAATGCAATTTTCTCATTGATATTCGATGCCCTTGGAAATTCAATTATATTTCATGGAAAACATGCATAAAAATAATCATTCTTTTACTTATTCGGTAGAAAATCACGCCTTCTTCCAATTTCATATTCAAAAAAGAGTATAATTCGGTTTTAAAAAGTTTCTAATTGTGAGATTTTTTAATACCGTTAAATGGCCGTTCATGAAACGTCATCTATCTACATGGCTTGTAAAGTTAACAATATTGCTCAAATCCACTGCTTAATTTTATGAACCTCATATGGTCTCCTCTTAACACCGTAGAGAAATGCATGGTTTTCCGTACACGGAAAATATACAGCTTGTAGTTTTGAAACCCTGAATGCAAGTGTAACAGCAGGTCGGGTTCAAAATTATTCGGGAATTAGAAAAGTTTTTTAAAACCGCATTATACTCTCCTTTTGAGTGTGAAATTGGAAGAAGACGTGATTTTCTACCGAATAAGTAAAAATGAGTATTTTATGCATGTTTTCCATGAAATATAATTGAATTTTCAAGGTCATCGAAAATCAATGAGAAAATTGCATACTATTTAAGTAGTCATTTTTTGCAGAGTATAGATCTTGCATGCAGCCGAAATAAGTTCTTTCGAAAGCCGACACCCTGAGGTAACTGGATCAGTATTGATTTATGCTGCATAATGATTAATTTTACAACACAACTTAATTTATCTTTTCGAAACGAGAACGAATTTCGAAATTTTGGTTGACATTTCATGAGTTAGCACATCTACTGTACTTTGGGTATCGCGATGACTCATCGGCCTGCAGTATACTGGTAACCTAAACGTTAGGGAGTGATAAAGTACTTGTTTACAGCTTAGGCGTGGACGAGTACTGCTTCCATAGACGCTACAAATTAACGAAATTAGCAGCCAGTTATCCCAGGTATTATCAAAGCCGGCAATTGGAGGCAACAGTCAAAGATTCGGACATGGGCGGATGGACCCCGAACGCTCCACTTTGGAACAAGTGGGAGAAAGTCTTGTCAGTTGGTAGCTCGAACGCGGTAGGCAAAGTATCAAATAAGAAATGTTACAGTAACTGCATCCCACGAATGCTTCTGATTTGTGATGTCCCTGCCACTTTGCGCCCCCCTCCCCCCCTTAGACGTCAGCTTCGAGTATGACTCAGGAAAGCCAAGCCAATAAAGCCGTAGTTCAAGCGATCGAAAGGCCATCGTCTAAACTGCGAACAACCGGTGTCAGGCCGCCAGTCGGTTATATCACGAAGTACCGTCCTCCGTTTTAGTTCGCCATTTGCAGACTCGTGAATGAAGATGAGGAAGCCGGCATCCTACGCATGACTGAATTTGACATGCTCGGTGGCCTGCCGACCAGCCGAACCGTCGTCCTTGCAGGATGCATCGGTAGAATGGTACCAACCATTATTTGTTGAATACCTGTAGATAATGGACATGGTCTAAACCAGTAGACCAGGTCTCGCACTAGACTAAAAGGAATGTTAGGGCAGAAACTCTCACACATATTTCAAAGTGATTGACAAGGCCGACTGAAAATTGGGGGCCCAGTTTCTCGGAGGCACCATTATTCGTCTACTTTATCTAATACGCAGAAATGTAATAGACTCTGTTTAGCAAACAAGCATCTTCAGTGTCTTCCGTGAGGTGGCTAAAACATTTGATCTATAAACGAGAGTTGATCATCGTTCTTCCGGGAAGGTTTACTTCCACTTCAATTCCCATTGTCTTAGCACCAATCTTTGACAGATCACGTTTTCTTGCAAAGGAGATAATTAGAATTTCAACTTCATAGGATTAGTCGTGATCCGTGCTACACTGAGTCCGGCTAACTGCACTTCTGTGGTCCATTGTTAATTTGCCTTGACGGTTTCAGTCTATCAGGTAGATTAAAGGAGTTTTGAAAGAGGAAATACTAGCTAAACGCCAAAGGCGACCAATGACGTCGTTCTCCCATGCATTCAGAAGGACTAAGCTCCGTGAGGTAGGATGGTAGGCTTTAACCAATCTCAGCAGAGCAGGTGATTTACTGCCTCATAGACAGACTGATCCCAGGAAATTCCAATAAAAAAATCCAGTGAAATAAAATGCATTAAAAAACGAGATCGGGAGACCGGTAACTTTGGATGGATCTTAAGGTCCGGCTAAGCCTAGGGTGATGAGCTACACAGCACCTTGCAGTTGAGGAGTGGAATCGGTTTACTTTTGTTGGCGGCCTACTACACCTCGATGATATTCGAAGGGTATAACCGCTAAAACCAAGATCGTTGGCGTCTGGCAGGGCTATTAGGACTGCACTTTTGAATGACCATATTTCTGCAGCAAGTTAGCCGCCGAAATGGCTCGCCTTCTATTTTGCGGGAGCACCTACATTTGATGCATGTTTGATGTTTTTGGGGGATTAACCATACGGATGCTAGGGGATGTGTGTGTGTGCAAAGAAGATATTCAAATTAAGTAAACATCCGAAATTCCAGCCGTTCAAGGAGAAACAACGCATGAAATAACAGTCAGGAAGGAAGTTCCGCCAGAGGTCCAATCTCTGCAATGTTGTCAGTAGAAATTTGGCATTCTCATGCATGTACTTTCTAGTTATTTTAACCATCGGCACCTTATAGGTGACTATAGGTTACGTCAGCGCAATTGCTTGTGCGTGGCAAAGACCAGATAGTTGTGGAATGTCTACCAAAATCGTCGGGTTCAGTGAGTGTCAGATAGAGAAATCCTAAAAATCGAACGCGATACCACTCATGCTGCGGAGAATATCTGCAGTTGCAGACCCTCTTTAGCGGCGAGTGATGCACAGCGCTTTCTCAACGTCACAAAGGCCTCACAGCGTAAAGGTGTTCGTAGCACGCTAGAAATGATAAGGGTTGCCGACAAAGTAAAGTTCATGCAAGATATATTTCAAAAATATTGTTCACAGTTGTAGAACAGTGAAAACTCTACAAAAACATTTACGCTGACTTCACATCATGCAAAGGGATTTAATTTTCTTTTTTTGCCCACCGCCTTAGTGGAGCAAATTCTAATCCCCATGCACCAATCAGAATTTCAGCGCCAACAACCTCTGTCGGTCTTTTCCCACCACTAGAGCATGGTGGGCGTGGAGGCAGGGAGCGAGGAAGATGCTGCGTAAATCACGCATGCACATGCCACAACCACGCCCCACTCACGAGAGAGTAGTGGCCCTAGTCTCTCCTACAGAGCGAAGTTACAGCAAATCTAGGGATACAATGGGAGTTGCCGATGCCTTCAGATTGGATTGTCGATCGTCGGTGACAATATGTATATAGAAGAGCACCACTCACCGTTGAATACGGAGTTTAAATATTTGACAATATGGGTGGACTTTTGTCAGTGCTATAGCAATTCAAGTGCACATATCAACTGTCAGTCTGTCATGCATAGTACCCCAGAACTAGCAGGGTTTACATCACGACTGTCATCCGCAACCTGCGTGGCCCACTAGACCCGACCGCTCTCATCAAGCGAGGGCTCGCAGGCCACCTCCAGTGGGTGCTTGAATAAGTGCTTCCCTCACGTAGGTCAAAGATATGCTGGTGTAATACTACTGTTTCAATCCTTCAGCCTTAGTGGCGACGTGTTTCAAATAGGTACCCGACAAATCGATGGGAGTCTACCGCGCCTTTGAGAGAACTTTGCAAATCTAATGACTAACCGCACATAGCCGCTGATAAGGTTGCCCGAAGTAATATGGAAGAGTAGTAAACTGACCTACCACTGCTCTATATTGCTTTTCGTTAGGTAAGTAGTCAAGCATAAGTCGGTGCTTGTGAAAATACCAAAGCAAAAGTTCGATTTTATAAGAATAGGTTTTAACCTCGAAAATCCATTTCATACTCTTCCATGAGATCTGTGCCGCTTGCAGCTTTGCCTCCTAAAAAATCGTTAATGGTATCGCGTGCTAGTCGTAGATATCAATTAACTTAGAGTAGGGTAGCCCTGGTATTTTCTACAAAGCAAATTAGATTTCCTTATTCAAATTGGCAAAAGTGAGTAATCCGGGTTGATTATTTGAAGAAGAAGAAGAAGAAGAAAAAGAATAAGAAGAGTTCACCGGAACGTGTTTATTTAGGTGCTGACGGTTCGAAAAGTTTGGTCCGTACTCCACTGTCAAAGCTTAAAATGCCCTTAATCGACTAGAAATCCCAAGTGGCGTGTCACGTTGGTCGGCCTCGTGCTGATCGGTTTTTCTCTCCTGTCGCTGCCTCGGCCTCTCGGGGGATGGTTGACGGACGTTTTGTCTGCGTGCTTTGTGTGTCACCACTTGGTCGTGGGGAGGTGATTTAACCTTTGCCGGTTGGTCGGCCTGGTGGTTCTTGATCCTCCTCATCCAGTTCACTAGCCGTCGGGCTATCTCTGCATGGCCTTCTTAAGTTCGGTGTGGTTGTTTCGTCCTGAGCTCTGCGATTGTGATGAGGTAGGACTTTGTAAGATGCAGGAAGGTCCAGACGCCTGTTGGTGGAGTGGGCATCGGATAACCACGCCTCGAGAGTTAGCCGTTTGGTTTTGTGTTGCTCCGGCCTAAGTTGGTAGCTCTCCGCCAGACCGACCACCCGACAAAGGTTAAATCACCTCCCCACGACCAAGTGGTGACACACAAAGCACGCAGACAAAACGCCCGTCAACCATTCCCCGAGAGGCCGAGGCAGCGACAGGAGAGAAAAACCGATCAGCACAAGGCCGACCAACGTGACATGTCACTTGGGATTTCAAGTCGATTAAGTGCATTTTAAGCTTTGACATTGGAGTACGGACCCAGCTCTTCGAACCGTCAGCACCCAAATAAACCCGTTCTGGTGAACCATCTTCTTCTTCTTCTTCTTCAGATATTGTTATGCAAGTTTGTTTTGTGTAAGCAAGAGCAAAAATATCGAATAGCATTTGGAATCCCCATGCTGACCAAAAATGGCAATTTGAATGTCACAATCCACGGCAGTATTTGCAGTGAAGTAAAACCGCCTGGTGCGCATAGAGCCTTAACCCACACTGTGGACATTTCTGATTGCTAACGTGAAGGTATCTCTAGTAAGCTTACTTAGATTTCTTGTAACAGAACGAAGGTCTGTATTGCCATTCCTAGCGCGCTATCTTACGTGCGAAGAGACAGAAATACAGAAGCTCAGACTTGAACTATCCCCATAATAATCGTTTCTTTGACTGTTGAATAATCTCTTAACTTATTTACTACCCACAGTGAATGGAGCCAATTTTTTGCTGAAAATTTTGAACTTACGATTTCAAAATAAAGCGCATTTCCTCTCTCTCTCTCTCTCTCTCTCAAGAGAATATAAAATCGCTATGAATAAAGTTGTCCGATATGGTGACACCTTCCACTAACTGCTCACTTCGATTGTTCATTCGGTATTCAGGTCATTCACTTGACTAATTTTCGTTCTCAGTTTGCCTTTTAAACATCGTGTTCCTGATCTTCGACTGGAGTTGTCCGGCAATAATGAAGTCAGTAAACTGCGTTTCTGGTCGTTAGGACATATAATTCGAGAGAAAAAGCCGTAAGAAACAGAGCCCTTGTCTTCAAACTAGATGAAGGCATCAGTGCGAAGGAGATTATTCCATAAATGATAGCGCTTATCAGTGCAAATGCGCACTGCTCTGGATTATAGTTTTAAAGAGAGCTAATTGAAGACATTCGTGGAAATGTCCAGAAAAATCTGAATATCGCCAATTTCCATCAGTTCCTTATTTTGCTAAACATTAATAGCACCTGTAAAACAGACTTGAAAAGATTGCAGTCTAGCAACTGAAAGTTCGTTGATTTCAGCATAAGAGCTTAAAGCGATATTATTTTCTCGTCTAGAAGGAATAAATAACATACATTGCTCCACCCATCAGTAAGTTATCTGTATAAACGTTAGCCCAGTGGTTTTGCAAAAAGAGCGAAACTCACGTTTTGCAATACCACTCCAGGTCAGACATACTTTTCCGTGTAACCAAGTAGGTACGACTGACCCTGAGGTAAGAGACAATTCCACAGGTAAAATATTCTCGAGAAGTAGTACACTGTAAGGCCGAGGATAGGGAATACGGCTCAGGCGGCATGCGCGAGCGGACACACTCCATAGTCGATCTAGACGCTGCCTGCTCGAGTCGAGGTGTTAGTGAGCGAAACAAGAGGTATTTATCATGGTCATTTCTGGCTTATCTACAGTCAGCATTCGCTTACAATGAGTGACCGATCTCACGAATTGTTGGCCGAAATGCTGGAATATGTCATTGGTAAGGAAGGATTGCCAAGGTGGAGTTGTGATACTGATTATCTTGCGACCAAACCAATAATATTTCGGACTCGCCGGAATGTTGGTTTTTGAAAGCACTTATTTTCGACCCCCGCAAAAACTGCAGTCGGTAAGCAGTGGCACTCATTTTTTGCACTGATTTCTGATGGCCTAATACATTCAAATACATTTTATAGAAAACCTGCACAAAAGTATGTTCCTTTTACTCATTTGGCAGCAAATCACCTCATCTTTAAATTTATTGCTCGAAGAAAAGGCACATTTAATTTTCGGAGAAGTTTTCCAATTCCCGAATCATTCTGAGTCGGATCAGACATTGCATTAGCGTTTAGTGACCTCAGTCTACAAGGTGTATACTTTCCGCGAAGGGAAAATCCTATATCCTCTTGTAATTAATAAGATTCCAAGAAAATTCACAAAACTTTGCAATGAATGCGAACTATGTTCCATACTATACGAGGAACATTAATTAATACACAGGTACGAGGCTCCAGGAATGGGCCCTGCACTGTCTTAAAAACCTCATAAATTAAGACTTTTGAAAAACCCAAAAGGCACCTTCTCTTCGAGTATAAATTTGGAAATGGCGTGATTTAGGCACAATGGCATTACCAGACAAAGGCAACTCTTGCAACGTCTACCGCGAGGCAGACGGCTGGTGCAAACTGTGAAACATTGGTCGCACACATCCCTTCACATTGCGAGCGATCCTGATCTCGATCGCGTTGGTTCACCGGAAACTCGGGTTGCGCAGGCTGGGCCGCAGAATTGTCGCCTCACATGTGAACCGCCTAGTCAACCTTCGGCGAACGTGGCTAAAAGCTGGATAGTGTTCAAAAATCTGGTTTTCGAGGAGCTACCACTTACGCAGCTTACGGCCGCTGGCTGCGCAGATACAAGCGCCACTCGCGCTCTGCTTGCTCCGAGACAAGTTGTGAGTTCTCCCCCAGTGAAAATTGCTTGATATATTCTGTCATCCTGACATGTGACTATAAGCAACTTAAATTATTGTTGCAAACGCGTCTAATCAAAGAAATCGAAGGCAGAATCGATAGTACTGATAAAATGAAGTTGCAAAGTACACCGTCAATGAGAACAAATACAGATTGACGGATAAATAGTCACATATGAAACCGTGGTCGGGCAGATTCAACTGATATCTCACGGCGTTCTTTGCACTACCGATCTGGACCCATCGTATGAAAATAATTAATCAAACGGCAAAATTGCGTGCGTGTGTGTTAGTCTGGAAAGACGTGAGTGGAAACAGGTAAAAAAGGCCGGAACACCATGAGGAGTATGCGCACACGCCAACATTTGTTAATCGAGCGCCGTGTACGGAAAAAATCGAAGCGGGAAAAAGCTTCGCGCAAGGGCATTTGTCCAGTAACCGCATCAGGAATTTAAAAGTGCTCAAGAATAGAATATAAGCGAGAAATTACAACAAACAAGTGGGGTTAAAGGAAGGTACGCAAAACTCGGACAAAATATAAACCAAGTGGTTCGTAAGAATCACGAGGGGAAGGGTCTATCGGAAGTATATCGGGAAAAAAAGAACAAGAAGGAGGAAGCTGAAGGTGAAAACTGGCTAACAGATAGGCCTCGCAGTCGGCCGTCTACGTGCCAGAGGGGAGAGGACAAAAGGAAAGGGGCCTGCCGGCACATGGGGAACAGCACCAGGCCGTTCCTACTATCGACACTTGCTCGGGAAGGATAGAGACAAGAAGTCCTGGTTTATTCGCCAACCTCAAGGCCAAGGACGGAGTTGTTGCTCGACCGGGAGGTCAGTGGAGTCACCGTGCCACTGAGAATTCCGGCCTGCCTCCGTGCCACAGCCACACCAATCAGCCGTTCCCATTGTTTCAATAGAACTAGCGCCTGGACAGAGAAAAACCATAATTAAGAAAACTGAGAAAACATCTCACTGACGTACTGGCTAACGGTAAGTCCAACAGAGAATCGGATTGCAATAAAACATTCCTCAAGAGAAAAGGACAGGGAAAGGAGGAAAACCGCGAAGATGGCGTGAGAGATCTCGAAGTATGCCATGAGGAGGGAGGGGGCAGATGAGGGAGGAAAGAAACAACTATGCAATAAAACTAATGCGGGCCGTGAGCATAGGAAAGGATGTGATGTCGCGTACGGTGGCTCAGTATTCTCGTCTTCGAGAAAGCAATGGCGAAAATATGAAACACGGTGGCATAGAGTACTCAGAACATAAAAATGGATGCATGTTTGAGAACACTTATCGTGAACAAAACTGCAGGCTGCTTTTGGTAGACTCAAGCATGTTAAAAAAAAGTCTGTCAGTCGGAAAATCTTTGCGTTTCAAGGTGTAACATGAGGTAGAAGAACTTTCAAAGAACAGTCCTCATTCCGATCATATTAGCTATACACTTAGGGTGCTGATCAAAGACTGGGACTGTATGCAAAGATGCCCTACGCACAGGCCGCAACGGCTCTTTGGACAACTCACAGTGACGATAAACGGCGTGGGTTACGAGTGAAACACAGAAAACTGAGGAAGTTGGTGATGGAAGTGGGCTTTGACTGGTATCACGAAAGCCATAGAAGTAACGGATAAAGGGCTGAAAGTCGAAGAGAACTTCGAGGTCACATTGAGGTGCACATGGGGTAATGAATACGCCGGACGCAGGTGGTTGTCGTCCATAACCAGAATTGGGTCGCACAGAGACAATAATCAACTAACAAACTGATCGACGAAGTAATCTTGTTGAACGCCCGAAAAGACAAACGCACTTCAGTGTTTTTCGTCAAGTAAAACGTAGAATAATACAGATAGAGAGCTGCTAACGCAGTAAATTTCAAGAAAGCAACATCCGCCGTGACGCTTTAGTCGTAGAGCGCCTGCCAATAACTGGGTTCAATAGACAACGGAGAGGCATGCTTGTTGGTGAGAGTTTTGGAGGCTTTTTAGAGATCCTGTTTGGTTAGCGATTTCAGTAACATCGAGCAAACACTTGTTTTTTCAATGAAAAAGGGCATAGTTCAAAATCCCACAGCACTTAATTGTTTGCATATCTCACGACAAGACAGAGTTGAAGCGTAGACACGATGTAGTTTGGAGCGATGCGGTTTCAAGTTGCCGAAGGCCATGAAAAAGCCCTTGATTGAAAAGCTGGAAGTGATGCTGAAAATGGTCTTGAAAAGTAACGACGATCAGAAACGGGAGCCCGATAGCAGTACAAAAGGTGGCGAAACTGATAAAACATTACGACTGAAACCCGGATGTTCGGCAATGAATGCATGGGTGAGAGTCGTTTTCGCGTATTAGCCGGGGACGGCGATCAAAACAGTTTTTTGGTCAAGAGTAGGCTTTCATATTATTTCGATCGCCATAAGCGCGACGTTTTAGAAGAAAATTGAGACTTATTGACGCAAAGTAAATTTCCTGAGTTAATAGTTATCATGGACCAAGCATGCGTGCTTGTGCGCACTCTCCTGACATAAAAAAAAAACATTTCCGTTTGCCTTAAAGGGTGTAGTCTTTCGTCCGAGTAAATCAGGTGAGGTTGGATGCGCAAAACGGCTTCTCCCTCGACAAAGCAGCAACAACTTTAGCGCAAAAGTGCTGCTTTATAAACAGGTCACTTAATGTGCCCTAAATAGTTCGATTTTCTCGGGGTCATTCTATGACAAATTTCTGAGGGTAGATAAGGCATACATGACAAATACGTCCCCCAGGCTGGTTGGGCAGTACTTGTTCGACTAAGGCATAAACATTCTCCCTATTAGTAGGGAGAGTCCGCGCGAGGGGACAAATTGTGCACCTTATCCTAAAGTCTAATTCGGAAAAGACGATGGGGCGTTCCAATTCCTGAAATTCCAGATGAAAGGCTGTTTGTAAGTCAGAAATATATAAAACGTACCAGATCTGTTTTAAAATGTCCATCGAATGGAAGCCGGTTCAGTGGGTCTACAAAGAAACACTTGAAAGTAGACAAAGTCAAACTGACTTAAAGGGTTTAATGACTGCCTTCTTGAACAATCAGTTTTAGAGAAGTACCTAATTATAATACACGCTGGTCAGACAAGTAAGCTGACTCAAATAAAGCTAGTGGGGAGCAAAGCCATTTGTCTATCTACAAACAGTATCTCTGAGGATTTCGGTCAGTAAATGTAGAACGTTGACTTTCGCAATCGAGTTCTAATCGATAGAAAGATTAAAAGACGAGGAGGCATTCACCGGGTGAGGTTTATCAGGGGCCTGACGTTTCGAGTAGTCGGTAATAACGTTCTGCCTATATCATGCGCCGCTGTGAGGCTGCGGATTGGGCACGATAGAGAGCGCGTAAGGCACAACGGAACGAGTAAGTTCCCTAAGAACGATCAGTGAGCGCCCCCCTTCCCCCCCCCCTCCCCCAACATTGTACACTCCCGATCGAAACCGACAGGACAACGGGCCCATGGCCCAGTGGTTAGAGGCGTTGAACTTCTAACTAACAGGTCGAGAGTTCGAGCCCAGGTGTTCCACACTTCGGGGTTGGGTATGACTGGCTGACGACGGACTCTTGTTTTTGCCGATAATAAAATTCTGTCCATATCATGTGTCGCTGTGCGGCTGATGGTTGGACTCGAGAGAGAGTCTGTAAGGCACAACGGAACGAGTGAGTTCCGCAAGAACGATCGGTGAGCGCCCCTCTACCACAGTATTTACTTTATTTGACGTGCGGCCCGCCTATGTGGCGTGTGTGGGTGCATCCGACCCGCATGTCACCGTGAGCTGAATCGCCACAGACCTTGTGGGTTGCGAAGATATTTGACGGTCCCGGTTGTCCCGCGCCGTGACTGTCTCCCGTCAAGAAGGTTCGTAAAAACGAGTAATTTTTTACCTTCTTCAGGTGGACGTCTTTTCGCCTTTTGCTATGCCACCTGGGAATCGCATTTTTACTAATACTGACGAGAGCAAATTGCTAGGGTTGGATATGTCTTCATAAAAGTATCCAGTCAGAAAAAATTGGCATCCTTCTTACCGAAAGCCTCAACCGAAAAGATGTCATCAGCCGAGATATAGCACCTCTTGATCATCTCCAATGGAATGGTCTTCTGAAGTACACAGAAGAAAATGGAGGAGGTTACATGGAAAATTAGCGTCAAGTCTATTAGGTCGAATTTCAAAGGAATGTCGTGTTCACTCACGAAATCGTCACCATAGTGAAGACAAAAGTCCATGTGTGTAAAGCGGATGACGACAGCCGCGTTTGTGTCGACATCAACTGCATTGACCTCAGCGCCCAATGAAGTAACTGTCCAGGAAATGGCGTCAAAAGAAACATGTTCATAAATGCGATGATGCCGCTCGCTAATAATGCCTATATAATTGCCGAAAGAACGTCCTCTAAACCATTAGCACATTGTAGGGGAAGGCAGCGGATGACAAAACTAACGTGGGGACGGGATAATTAAAAGTAGTAATATTAACGCCTACTAATTACGTGAGCTTGGTAGTTATCTAGTGGATTCTATATGGATTATTAAGGTAACCCGGCTTGGGCAGTCAGCTTACGGTATCCGGTTTGGCGGATTCCAGACGTTGCAGTAGATTAGGCGAGTACTTTGACCTAAACTCACGGCTTCCCGTGGGGTCCCGTAGCTTAGGTGGCTAGAGCGTTGGCTGCACTAAAGCCTTCCCCTTGCTTTCGTGGGTTCGAATCTCACAGAGAGGCCGAGATTTTTACAGTTGGGTTTAAGTTAATAATTATATGGTTTTTGAAAAGATAGTGAGGCTGCGACTTGGGCCAAATTTCCGACTGTATCAGCATAAAAGACTAACAAAGAACTTAGAAAATTTAGTGAAATTAATAGTACCAACTGTTGGATGCAAAAGAGTGCGAAAACATACGGGTAGCAACAAACTTTCCCATTATTAGCTGCCCCAAAATTGACGAAAGCATTTAACTCCCCTAAGTCATGCTCTCAATGGTGTTTGAGGCTGCACGAAAGTAAGGATTACGAAAAATTAGGGGTGAAAAATAGGTATGACGTACGAAGTTGGCCGCGCTGCCGTTTGGATGCTGCTTCTTTGATTGCGGACGCGATCGCCCGAAACAGTTGGTGGGCCTGGGACACAAAGGTGCTTACTAAATACATTTAAGTAGGAATCAATAACAAATAAAAACGGTGACGTCAACCTAAGTATTCGAAAAGGAAGGGGCGATTACAGGGCCTTGTTCCAGGCCTGGATTTTAAAACGACATATTTGGCTATTAAAGACCGACAGACCACCCCTGCAACGGGCAGCATAGTGGAGAGCAAATTGAGTCGCGTGCGACGCCCCCCCCCCTCCCTGGGAATTAACATGGCAGTCGTCCTGACGCCTCCGGGTTAGGCATTAGGCAGGAATAGCATAAGTCCAGAGGACAGGACGGCTCATCAATCACTGAATGCGAACATCCAAATACGTCGTCCGGAAATTTAAATCCAAAACAATGTAGTGTCGATGTTCGCTTCCTCGTCCTCGGTCGCTGCGCCTGAGGGTTGTGCGTCTACTATGATAATCTTAAACAGATCACATCATAAAAGCAGGAAACCTAGCCTGTGTGTACAGTCCGCGAGGTGTGTAAATGCCTGTTTTCGATCATGAGCCATGGCCAGACGCGCGCCTTACGGAATAAGACATAGATAAATTTCAGGAAGCCGTCCGTTTAGCCTTCCGCCTGTCTTGATGGACCCTTTGTATTCTTTTCTTGATGGTTTAGGGGTCTGCTAAGCGATCAAACATTCATGTCATCTACGAACCAAAGCCATTCAGTCTAGAGTTCAAGTATTCGAAAGTGATGTTGTCAATTCACTTTTTGCTTAAGAACACATGTTTGACAGTGCGTTAACTGACATGGAAGTGACGTTAGTGTGTCCCTACCAACAGGAAAATAAATAACTGTTAAATTGTATATTTGAACGAGTGCTCGAGCAATCCTGGCAGTAGTACATGATTGTTTAAAAGGAATTCAAGTTGCTACAGAATAAAAGGTCCCCGACGGGACTAAACCTTGATCGTTTGGAGCAATGTTGCGATCAGTAGCTGGCTAGACATATTTTATGATGAAAGATTTCAAAATGAAGTCAAACGACCGTGGCACTGACGTTCTACTGAAGTATCAAAGATGATTGAATGCCCTGGACGTATTTTGGAGATTTTACACACATTTGGACGAGCAGCTCCTTGGAGCATTCCACCTATTTCCCTCAGAACGAAACTCCAAAGCGCTATGTTTCTGAGCACATGTGTTAACTTGTCGAAGGTAAGGACGAAAATGGGCAGAAGTTATATCTTTTAAAAGAAAACCCATAGACAATATGCCCCAGGGTCTTCTAAGCAAACGAGGGATCAGAGTATGATTAGACAATGGGCAAAGACAATCAACCGTTTTGGTAAAAGGAGGGTAACTGAAAAAAATTCGCGGACTCGTTCCATGGTCCGCTTCTTTTTTTCACTGAAGAGTTGACAATACGAATAGCATGCCATATTCAGCCGTCTAGAGAAGGGAGGCACGGAGACATTCAAAAGAAGGCTCAATTTTTTGTATTTGGTCATATACTTCATAAACCATTCAACGTTAATAATATTTGACTTTATTTGGTTCTCACAACGTGTGGCCATTATACCGAATGCACCTATGATATGGACAAGGAGTGATGTAAAGCTACTAAAAAGGGTAAGGCACGAGAATAGGAATCCCCCCGTAAAATGGGTGGATTTGGACAAAATTCTAGGGAGCCTAAATGCTCTCACAGGACTAATTCGAAACCTAACACTAACCCTACCATATCCCTAACCCTAGTATTTGACTCAGTGCCAACCCTAATCTCCCCGGAAATTAGCATGAGACGCCGGAGTAGGGTTTGGTTTCTTTCCCCGTGTGTTGACAAAAATAGTGAGAGAAAAGCAGCCGAGGTAGGAGGGCGTACTACAAGTTGTTTAGTTGCAGAAGTTGGAGGTGAGTTGTTGCAGACCACCCTGTAAACAACGTGTTACATACCTAAATGTCGAAGTGGACTTCGAGATAAAAAAGATGCAGTCCAGTAGCAAGAAATATAATCGAAACTGTGATTTTCATTTTAACGACAATCTAAAGGAAGACCGGGAATATGGCCCACAGATTGCGCACAAGCCAAAGAGTTGCGACACTAGAGGTGAGCACGTTTGTCGACCCACAGTTTTGGTAAACAGTTAAGACTAAATGATTTTTAGCATACCTAGGCAACGAACGCAAACAAGAACCCACAAAATTTAAAAATATAAGTGTGCTTAAGCCTACCGTTTCAGACTTGAACGTAAAGTGGGCTCGTTTTCCGCGTACAACAGTCTGTAAACAAACCATGTCCGAATTGGGAGGGTGAGTAAAGTTGATGATCTGATCAAACCACCAGCGGCGAATGAGTGGGCCCTCAGGATAGCGCAAAATTAGAAATTCGCTATAGATCTGAGAGGAATGAAAAATAGAGCAGTAATATTAGACGTGATATATATTAGTTAAGAGGTCGGCGAAGAAAGTGAAAGTGGAAAAATGAGTGGAAATGACCCAACTGACGCCGCTTTATTTGGGAGCAGGGCAAGGGGGAGCCAGTACAGACAAGAAACGGAGGTAAACACACGTCGCATGGTGATTTAGAACTGAGGATGCCTCAGGGGATGAGGGTTAAACACAGAATTGGGAAAGGGTGACGCCTAGTTCAGCACTTTGTGAGCTATAAAAGGCGCCATTTAGTCTGACGACCGGAAGGACGCCACGGGCAACTGACAAAGTGCGTGTACAAAACACAGAATGGCCTCGGTTATCCGGGCTCAGAGGCCAAGAAGTCCAAATGGAAACGAGCAGATTAACCTGTTATAGTTATATCGGGACGCAAAATAAATTACGCACACGACCTTTCTGGTTAAACGGAAAAGTATTCGGATAGGCAGCTTTTCTTCTAGAGACATAACTCCAAATGACAAGAATAACATAAGCTTATTTGGCGGAAAAGTTGCCAAAATGCCACACCCATAAACTGCCAAACCGACTACCGGTACCACCACTTGGGATTTCGGGACGGGTTCAGCCAAATGTCCATATAAACTTTCGGAGGGAGTCTGAAAAGGTTTCTCCTGGAGGACTGATTTAAAACTCGCAAAGCAAATTCTGGGGAAATACAAAACCTTAACCGAGTTTCAGCCATCAGCTGTTCAGCCACAAAAACGGCCAAATAGCCATATTTCCTTGATCTTAGTGGACAAGGAAACGACGACTGGAACGGAAACTGGAAGAGAGCAACGCGAAACTCTACCCGTCACGTTGCAGCGGAAGAACTGGGCTCAGGCTACTCCAGTTGAAATATGATCCAATGGCAAGGAATATCAACATGAAACGTCTTAGGTTTCCCACATGTACAATGAGTGCATCCGGCAGTGAAACCAAATTCTGCAGAACACGTGGGGAAGGGCGAGTAGGTCTTGTCTAATATCCAACGGCTTAAAACAGCCTAGTTTTGGAAGTCTAACCTGAATGTTTGGGAGCATAAAAGCAGGCTCCACGCTAGCCTCAACACATAGAGTCGTACAGTTTCAGAGTCCTGTCTTCCCCATCCGGAAAAGGAATCATGCTAATGCTGATTAAGACATGGAGCTAGGTGCCCTATACACCATTCGTATTTCATAGAATGGCAAACTACTTACCCCTTTCACGCAGGGCAAACAGGCTGAAAGGGCCTGTACTTGTTTACGGAATAGTTTTAGTCGCCTAAATTGATGCTGCGTTGCAAATATACGTTGGTGAGATGGTTTCGTTCAAGGCACAAAAGCAACTGAGTCCCCTTATTACAGAAACGTAATGTGACAAGAATGTGGTTCTTTATTAGGTTCTAGCATAAAAGAATAGACGGTCATCGGGGAGTCTAAGTACTAAAAATGGGCAAAATTGAAAAGGATAAACCATTCGTCAACTAGGGAATTTGAGGTGCAAGATACAGATGCAAACGGCCTTTTAACAGACAAACCGCCTGTCATATTCACATGGCAATAAGAGTCAGCACAATAACAATGGAACGTCAGTTTTCTATCTAGAGGGCTGGTACTAGACCGCGACTAAATGACTTTAGTACTGTAAATGTAAGTTGAACACCAAACAGGCCAAATCAAGTAGTCAAGTGCTGAGTCTTGTGTTCAGAAGAAGCAGCTTGGATAAATCAAGTTATCTAGACCTACTGGAATTAGTAAACTCAGCAACATGAGAAACATGAACGGCAACATCATACAGAGCTGATGTTGTCTGTTATAGTTAGAGATTTCGCAAATCAGGAGACTTAAAATGCCGCTGAAAGAACAACAAAAGCACATAAGGGAGGAGCGTTATGACTAAGAAGCGCTTATAAATGCGATAGTCGCGGTTTACAACGTCGGCTTCTGAAAAATGAAACGAAAGCGCATTATGGCACTCGCGTAAGGGCTGATGCCTGAAGAATTGTAATGTTAAATTTAGTATGCTAACTGTAACCTGGTTATTAATATTTGCTAGAAATCTGTAGATGCCGCAAAATTCGTGTAGGGAACGATTTTGCACGGATGTGGTTAGTTGGCTCGATTTTGACCAAAAATAAAAGACGATCTGGACTCCGTAAAGGAGACGCTGTCCAGACAAAGTCAAATTATTTTCTACAACGAAACCAACAAGATAGTGATAAGGGCCGATTGTTCATTGTTCTATCCCACTATCGGTAGTTTTGACACTTTTTAGATCGTGTAAATGAATGGCAAGGGAGTAAGATTAAGGACGCGACCCCTTTCCTCAACAAACTCCAATGACACGCCCTTGGAGAATCACTGAGTTTCAAAAGGCCTGCGTCAGAAGATTACGATGAAATGGGATAATCTGGTTTTAACGACGCAGAAGAATAGTGCAGTGACTGCATGACAGGCAGTTCGCGCAACTCAGTACAAGACTTTCGGCCAGTTAATGCACCCAATCGCGCTTTCGGTTTAAAAACGTTTGTAATTATGAGATTTTAAGGTCATAAAATGTCTATTCCAATAACACTCCAGCTGTCCGTTTATCGATGTTGATTATGGAGTATACGACGAAAAACCATTCACCACGTGTGGTCTTAGTACAGGAGATGAGGCGTTCTGGGGTCAGACCTAGGCGGAAACTTACAGTGCAGCCAGCAAGTTAGATTCGGACTTTTTCTACCCTACACGGAGGTCGGTGTAATCGTGGTCTAATCAGGCGGCAAAGGCGCTGATAACAAATTGAGGTACGCGAGCGCGGAGATAGAAATTTTATTAGTCAGGTCAGTCAATAACATTTCTAGTTCGCCCGACTTTATATCGATGTACCCTATACTTGGGTACAATGAGGTCACCGCATATAGGCGTGCCGGCATCAGATCAAAAGTCCTCAATCGGGAAAATGTGTAAACGGGGTTTTGGAGACCACAAAAAAGTGAGGTCAATCGATAGACAACAGACCTCCAAATAGGTCATCTCAATTGTGTTCTGCCAAACTGAGCCGACGAGATAGACGTCATGGATAAGTTGCCGGGACAACGGAGGCACCAAGTCGATATCATTGCCGCGCTAAAAGGCAGAATGCGATCAGTTTTTAGGCCGAAACGTGCCTATAAAAGGGCGAAAGTGGCAAAAATACTTGCCAGGCATTCCAGACAGTCCAGGAGTTTACTGATCTTCTGTGTATAGTGCAAACCAGTGTGACTTTTGGCCAAGATACGGCGCGCTTTCCGACGGATCTGCTCCAGCGAAACGCGCGCCATCACCATGAAGGCAATGAGATTATGCAGAGTGTTGGCCAGTAGGCAGTCCTCCTGCAGTTCAAGTCGTTTGCGATCCACCGCGTCGAGGTCAGAGTAGTGCTGCAGTAAATCCGCTGGTCCAAAGTCCAAGCCTTACAGAGACAGAAAGCGCACACTGAATAACCAAAAAAACCAGCCAACCACGGACAGCGTTGCAAAAAGAAGCACCTCAAGAAATGCTTAGATCGGCGTGGAAAATACGATGGCGAAACACAGTTTCGATAAGCAGAAAAAGTCAATACAAATCCAACCTAAAAACACGTGTTCACTAGACGCGAAATGAGATGGACGAAGAGGAATTTGAGTTAACTTTCCAGACTAAGCCAAAAGGGGGCAAAGAGAATCGGTGTAAACCAGCTACTTATAGATGCTAGTCCAAAAAACCGTGTGAAGACTAAAAGCACCCAATTTGACTTTTTTATCTGTTATTTAACGAGTTTCAAACTTCCTCCTGACCAGTACAACCCAGCGATACAAATGTCGAGTGTTAGATTCAAAATTTCTTAAAAAGCATAACAAAAATATTTTTTCTGTTCAAATTTTTGCGGTAAATTACTTCTTCAGACGATTGTTCTCAAGACTTTTACAGTTGCCGATAGAAGCTAACAGGCGAGTCCCAGGAAGCACAGCGGCTGGACAGTTTCGAAATTTTGACAAATGTAAAAGTTAAGAAGACGAAGATGCAATCACCGGAATAAGAAATTTATTGGCCTGACTTTTTAAATTTTCACTCGAAACTTCCGCATAGTAAAAAGAAAATTTCCGGATTACGAAACTTAAATGGCATTAAAGCGATGGGTAGACCGCCACTTCAAAGACACCGGGCAGCCACATATCGAGCGCAGAACCAGCACACCATGAGTAAAGGCACCAAAGTAGCAACAACCCATGCGTGGTTAAGACTGATTCAACAAGCTGTAAGTAACTCCTGGAACATTTGCATTTATGTGCTAAATGCCAAAAGACGAACTACAATGTTTGACTCTCGAGTGGAGCGCCACAATTCAAGTTATTTCAGAAGACGCCACGATCGGAGGAGTTATAATCACGACACAATTTTCGCTTTTTCGGAACACGAACCAGTAGAAAAGCCAACCGCGCATGTCGGGATGGGTTGTTATTTGACGAGAAGCGACTTCATGAAATCATTTAGGGCCCAGATGGAGGGATTTTACAGAAATTATTGAGATAACAATCGGGCACTGATACGCAAAGGAGATCCAGATGAATGCAAGGGGCCGAACGAAGAGAAAGACGACGGTTAAATTTTGACAAAGATGGTGAGAGTGGGGAGTTCGAAAAAGTGATTCAGGTGGTTAGCCAGAAAAGCTGAGCAAGTAAACATGGGTCATGAAATGCAGGTCATATAAGGAAAATAAAATAAAAAACTGCATACATTCCGATTGGAATAATTACAAAGGGATGGGAGAGGCTTGTTGGGCGTGGGGATGCTTGCGCAATCAGAGTAGGGGAAGACGTTCGGTGAGGAAACAGGGAAGCAGATGGTCGCCTAGAGCCGTGAAATAATCGCGACAGAAGGCGGAAAGAGTAAATGAATTATGCACAGCCCCGACATCAAGACATAATTAAGCAGATTGAAAACTAGATGGGCAACTAAGAGCAAGACCGGAGGTTGTGTCCACAGTTCCTATGTGAGAGTCCATTTACAGTGTGCTCAGTTATAACAGACTGGTGTCTTAAGATGGGAAAGAAATGACAGAGAACGCCGAAAAAAAGTCTACTTTAAAGCCAACTTAGTAATTCACCACTGCGAATCCTGATCCCTTTAACTTGAAGTCAGTGACAAGAAATCCAGGAGAAAAACTGGCAAGTAAACCCAAGTGCTTACGTGGAAGTGTCAACCGGTTTCATGGCACCTTTACGGGACTTTCGGGGTATTTACTCTGTCAGAAGGACAACGGTACCAAATTTCGCGACCGTTTTCCCCTATGATCTATTTGGGAATGTGTAGGGCTCAGGAGACGTGGCGTATAGCTGTTCATCCCACCCCGCTAAAGTGCAAACAGTCGGCCTAACCTTGTTTTGGCAAAGGAGCATGGTGAGAGTGAGAGAGAAAGAGGGAAGCCTCCACGCATAATTCAAATTAAGCGCAAGTCGCCGCGGCTTTTTTAAGAAGGTGATGGCACTCGATAAGTTTTTTTCAATGACGTCGGAGCCAAAGTCACACAGTCACTGTCAATAAGAACACAGAAACAGGGGCGCATGAAACAAAACTTCCACGACATCCAAAGGAAATCATTCCCCTGACCAACGGATAACATTCTAGCGGGTGGAAAAGACTGCTCAATGCCGTCCACTCACTACCCTTCCAAAGCTTCCGCATAATGCAAAAAATTCAGTCCACTCGTTTACGTCCGATGCGGCGAAATATGCGTCATGCGGTGTTTTACTTTCCACATGCAGCTGAGGCCATCACCAGAAACACAGGCTGCCCAGTGGGATTGAGATGAGAGGGCACGTGAAACGAAGGGGAGGTGGAGTATAGTACAGGACCTAATTTCATGATGAAAGGTAGGGAGATGATTAATGATGGAAGCAGATGAATTTGAGACAATATAATCCGGACTTTGCTATTATCGTCTTATCGTTGTCCAAATCTTAGATGGAGGGCGATGCGCGGCCGGCCTTACACATAAGCTAAAATACTGTGGTAGTGTGGCTATCCCGGTGAGGTGCTCTGATAAATGTCGAAACAGACGCTCCGGCCAAAATTACTTCGCCGAATCTGGTTGTTTTGAATGGACTTTCTTTTTTAGCCAACCCCAGGGTTGATTAATTATAAAGAGGCACGCATCTGACCGCTCGTGAACACGCCCGACAAAGCGAACACTGTCGATTTTGGTGAAACTACTTCCTCGGAACGGGCCATCCAGCAAAACTACAGTTAGTGACCTAACTGATGAAATGTGTCGAAATTTACGAATGATTGCCAGTCACTCGCAAACCGACAGCATTTCATGAGTCCGATTTCTATGTTAATTAAGTACAAGTTTAAAAGAATTAAAAACATAAAAGAAACATTAGGGGCAGTGTTGCGTTATTTAGAAAATCCGATTTGTTTTGAAAAGCGCAATATCCCGAAAACGTCAAAAATGGCTCTAATTAAGTAAAGTTCGTTTTCAGATGTATAGAATGTATTCTCATACCAAGCACGTAGTAAATATGAAAGTAGACATAAAATAACGTCTACAAACAATGTTTTAGTGAAGTTCACATATAAATATCGTCTAATAAGTAGCGTGACTTCATATATGACGGCTTTTCAACTGCCTACATTCTGGGTGTAGATTCCAAAACAGTTTTCCAGTGTTTCATAACTTCCTCTACTTTTTAGAGTAAAATCAGATGAGTTTCAACAGGAGAAGCTGGATTTTCCTTGATTTCGCCGATGGGGACGTCGTAGGATCAAAAGTTTTCATAAGGTGGCATGCCATGAGGCAGGTTGGTGCCTAATAAATTTAAATAGAACTGACGGGCGTGATCGTAAACATACCATTTTGTTATATAGGCAGAATAGTATTACCGCCGCTGTGCGGCTGCTGGTTGGGCTCGAGAGAGAGTCCATAAGGCACAACGGAACGAGTGAGTTCCGTATGAACGATCGGTGAGCGCCCCCTAACATACCATTTTGTGTTTATAGAGAGAACTTCTCTTCCGTTAAATTATTTTATACTTTTTCTTCGTTTTGGATTACGTGGAGTTTCAGATCAGCCTCGAAATATTGCTGAATACTTCATGATTTTCAGTGTTTTCACCCGATCTTCCATAAAGACAGATTCTGAATTACCTGTATGGTAAAACTCTAAATTAAGATGGTTCTTGAAGGCATTTACCGAATTGGTGAGTGTTCAGGCGCTTCTTTTCACGAAGATGGTCGTTCGGGTCACATTTGAAGACTAATTCAAACATCAAACTTCATTTTCGAGAAAAATGTCTGTCCACAACGGAAATCGGCAACGAATATGCCTTTGATCAATAAAAAACTTTCCTTAATAAGTTACCTCTTTAAGAAGTGCTTTATTACTGCACTCGGTTGGGGGATCTCTATGTACTTTGCCTTTTTGGACGGTGAGGCCAAGAAAAAACTTGACACTGTTGGCCGTTTCTTTCGCGTTCCTGAGAAATACTAATATATTTCTACCGTGAACGCAAGAACATGCCTTTTTCTATATATTGAGGCCATTTCCACTGTTTTTGCTCGCTATTAGACTCCGTTCTTCAATTATGAATGCACGGCAGAGCGCCCATATAAATACTGAAATTTTGCTGAAACTATTAATGTTTTGCTCGTTCTATTTCTGAATGAGATATGCACAGAAGCTAAACTACACGACAATTAGTGTTTCAAATGTTTAAAGCTGGAAATAACCATTCCGTGGTGGTCATGCACGTGACGTCAGGTAGAATTTTCTAAACGGCAAAAAAATTTCAGCCCGTTTAAACGAAGGAATCTCTATCTTCGTTATTATTGTACTTTAGGGCACCAAATCGCCCAGATCTGCTAATTTGACATTAAGGAATTGATAAAACCTCTGATTTTCTTAAAATAACCTTTCTGTTAGCAGGCTGATAACCATGGTTAACACTGGACATGAAATAAAATTTCCAGTCCGGCTAAATCTGTTTATTGAAACTCTCGAGGTTAAATTACTATCCTTTCAATGAAAAAGTCGCTCAGATGCGTAATTAGAGTCTAGGACATGGATTAGCATAGGAAATTGCACGAATATATTCCAACGTCTATTTTCACTAAAATTTACCGATATTTTACTTCATATAATTACGTAAACATAATTTCTGCGCAAGAAAAGGACGTTTCATTGAGGGACGTGGGTGAGCGAACAAAATGCGCCACGTTAAAGACGTCCAGAAATTCTCTAACCAGTTTTCGTTATCAGGTTTCATGAGATAGGTCACGTACTGTAAAGCAGACTGTTCTTTTCATCAGAGGCCTCCGAGACTGGAAACTTAGGTTTTTTCACCAACAGCAACAAGAACCTGATACCATTTGTCATTCACAAAGGAAGCAATGGTCGGTTATCTCAATAAGGTAGTATCCTTTCGAAATAAAGTTTGCGGCAATTATCCCCACCTAAGCTGCTATGGTGACTAGTAAAAACGATTAGGGGGGAAGTGTCCATGGGAAGCGAGTTCCATTCGCTATAGTTAATTCGTAAGCGGCAAACATCAATATTACATATTCTTATTTGAAAATAGGCAATAAATCATGTACTTTTACTTGGTACGGCTGAGATCATGCCTGATCTAACTGGTCTACATGATGACCCGAACTGTACTTCTCCATGCGTGACGATCCGCGGCAGCAGATCTGGACAGCTCAACCCATTCTCTTCGCCAACGACGGAGACGGATACCGAAGGTCCAGGAACCACCTCCATGTCCTGACGAACTGTGTCGAACCAGGTTTTGAGTTGACGCTCTCTTCAACGCCTTCAATGGGGTAATCGTGCCGGATCGGGCGCAGTAACACCGAGCTCCTGAGGTGGACGAAGAAGAACATACCCGAACCACCTCAGCCGTCTTTCTTGGATGGCCTAGGTTTTCATTACGATGTTTTCGCAGTGAGCACGGACTGTCTCATTTAAGACGAAATCTGTGCACTTCACTCGAAGGATCGTCCTCACTCAGTGCTGGTCAAATACCTCAGGTTTTCGCTCGTCCTCCACACGCACAGCCCAGAATTCACAACCATTAAGAGGGACAGACCGGACAGATGCGCGGTACACGCGAATCTGGGTGGCGATGGAGACGTCGGGTCGGATCCATAGTCATTTTCTAAGGCTTGAGAAAACCCGTCGGGCAGCGTCAATTTGGGAGACGGTGTCATCCTTACTGTGGCCATTCGGCAGCAGCCTCGCTCCGAGGTATTTAAAACGGTCTACTTCTTCAACTTGACAGGCACCAATCCCGAGAGGTGCCTTCTCCTGGTCAGGGATGCAATTTGAAAACACATTAGTCTTCCCAGAGTTTGTGGATAAACCGGCCGATTTAGCGACTTTCTTCAACCGTGACACCATAGGCTGCAAGACCATCAAAACTTGAAGCAAGTAAGGCAATATCATCGGCATAGTCGAGATCAGTCAGTCGGTGTCCGGATGCAAATTCAACACCGCAACTTCGTGTAGGGTCTTCCCAAGTACAAAATGGGCGACAGGAAACAACCCTGTAGAACGCCAGGCCGAATATCAAACGGTTGGGAAGGTTTGTTGCGGGCCAGGACTCGCGCGGTGGTGGAGCGATTTTGGTCATTCGTATAAGTGTCAGCAAATACAATAATAAACGGACGCATCTGTTGAGGGCACTCGCGCACCACAAATCATCATAAGCACTGTCGTTAGTCGGTTGACCAGAAACAGGACAAGTGGATGCACTTGAATTCATGCCACTGACTCCTGTTAGGCTATATGGGCTTTGCAAGAAGAGATAGTCGGTTAGTGCTAACTGTGTCGGATGTTTGACCGACCACCACTTAGTCAAGTCCAAACTGTGGATCAAACTGAAGTATACATCCAGATGGTTGAGTACCGCACAGTTGTGTAAGTTAGGAGCCGGGCCAGAACTCTATTCTAAGCTGGACAAAAGCTGGAACAGGCAGGTTTTGAGAAGAATCCTGCAACAAACAGGAGATAGATCAGTCTGTCAAGAAGGTATTAACTTCATACCTCTGGAAGTATTCAGACGCACACGCAGACAACATGAAGAATGACTCAAGGAGGAAACTATAAGGTACTGGCAAACAAAATCATGTCACGTTCAGGAAACAAATACTGCGAACAATGAAGTAAATTCGAAACAAGTGGATGAGACAGGAAGATAAAGAAATCAGAAGATACAGCAGTATAGAGAAATAGCAGAAATTCTCCGAGAAGATGTATTTGCCACGAAAACGGGCCACGCGGTAGATGCACTAGAAAAACACGGGGGGCACATCGGATTCTGGCAGGCGTCATCGGGAATGCGCGCCCATAACAAATGACGACATTCGGGGTGTGGCGGTAGATCCGGCTGCCGGCACACGCCATGCCAATTGGGATTCTTGCTGCCCCCAGAACATTTTTAACGTTAGTCAAAATCTTGGTCAAGTGTTTGTTGTGGACCAGGGGTGCGGCGCTGCACCTAGGCCCCGGTCCGGCCGTGTCAGCCACCTGCGCCCTCTCTCGCATTCGGTCTTCTTGACCATGTCTTGACGTCGAGATCAGGCGAGAGAGGAGAGGGTGCGGTAGGTGCTTTGCAAGTCGACGCAACCACCAGAAACTATGTTACGTGCAAACCACCGTGCCTGCTTTCACTCTACTGTTGCGAACGTGGTGGAAATCGTCGGTCGCGATGGTCGAACTGTCATTTGCATAATTACCGAGACGGACGGATCAAAAATAAGAATTCAATAAGGAATCGAGACGTGGCTCCTCGGCGATTAAAGAATGAAGATTAAGGAGGATACGATCCACATTCTTCTAATCACCAAATACAATACAATATATAGCGTAATTTGCGGAAAGTGGTAACGACAGTCGAGACGACCAATTTTGGGGCACCTATAATGCTGCACATCTTACTTATTCGTCTAGCCTGTTCCGTAAAATGTCCTTTTTGCATACCCAGTATATGAAGTGTGTAGGATTTAGTTGATCACTCTGACTGGGGATGTCAGACAGTATGAATGTACTACTAGTACTGAGGTACTAAGCATGACAGATTGACAGTTGGTAGGTACACTTGAATTGCTACTGTACTGACAAAGGTCCACCCATATTGTCAAATATTTGAACTCTGTATTCAAAGGTGAGTGGTGCTCTTCTATATACATATTGTCACCGACAATCGACAATCCAATCTGAAGGCATGAGCGCGGCAACTCCCATTGTGTCCCTAGATTTGCTGTAACTTCGCTCTGTAGGAGCGACTAGGGCCACTACTCTCTCGTGAGGGGGACGTGGTTGTGGCATGTGCATGCGCGATTTACGCAGCATCTACCTCGCTCCCTGCCTCCACGCCCACTATGCTCTAGCGGTGGGAAAAGACCGACAGAGGTTGTTGGCGCTGAAATTCTGATTGGTGCATAGGGATTAGAATTTGCTCCACTAAGGCGGTGGACCAAAAAAGAAAATTAAATCCCTTTGCATGATGTGAAGTCAGCGTAAATGTTTTTGTAGAGTTTAATAAGGACGTTCACATAAAGCACCTCGAACCATAAAAAGTGTAACTGTCGAAGACATTAAAGTAACGAACAGTTCTTCTTAATACTTCCGGGAATTAGCCACATAATTTAATATGGAACCAGGCGAATGTTACGTCAAATGAATAGAAGCTTCACTGTTTTACACCTCTAATTACTGCATTTTGGAATATGTGTTGCTTGAAATTTACTTTGTCGGCAACCCTTATCATTTCTAGCGTGCTACGAACATCTTTACTCTGTGCGGCCTTTGTGTCGTTGACAAAGCGCTGTGCATCACTCGCCGCTAAAGACGGCCTGCAACTGCAGGTACTGTTTACAACGAGAACGGAACCTTTCAATTACAGTATCCTATCCGATTCTTGAGGTCCCTCCGTTTGACACTTGCCGTAACCGATGACGTTGGTGGAAATTCTACAACTAAGTGGTGTTCAACACCCACAAACAACTGTGCAGAATGATACGCATGGGCGCAGCCCGCGGTCGCTGTTAAGGGGTCTATAGTCGAAAATAACAACAACGTATATGTGCGGGAATGCCAAATCTCAGCTGGCAACAGTGTAGAAATTGAACCTCTACCGGAATGTCCTGCCTGACCGTTATTTCATGCGCTGCTTCCCTTGAGCAGCTTGAATTTCGGATGTTTACTTAATTTACGTGTGCGCTTCGAGTGATTGCTTTGGCTGACCACAAAACAGACACGCACGTGTCCAAGAAGTCACAACCGATCATACCTTACGTGACATATACATGCATGATTTATGCAGCATCTACCTCGCGCCTTTTTCGTATGCCCATCATGATCCAGTGCTAAAAGACTAAAAGGGCCGCAGAAGGCATGAGTGTAGTAGCGCCCATTCGTGTGCAACAAGCGTGATGATCGTCAACTCCACAGGAATCTTTGGATTGTCTAAGTTCAGCGAATATTCCCATGTTACAATTGAAAAGTCAATTTGGCAAACACGTGTCTTCAGTAACTCGTCATCAGGATATCCGAAATATAGGGGAGCGCACTGCAAAGCCCATCATGGCAACGGCAGAAAAAAAGACTTATTTATAAGACTGCCTTTTCAAGGGGACGCAGCAAGTGACCTAGTAAGAAGACGTCTGAGGGCAGCGATCACTAGCGCTTTCTCCGCGGCGAATTTACGTGTATGTTTCACGAACTCCCCCTAATACGGTTGGGGGGCGAAGACCGGCTGCCGTTACAGGCCACATCCATGTGGATTTACTCATTCACTTGCTCCTGTGGAGCGGAATACATTGGCCGTACAAAGAGGCGCCTGGAAAAGAGAGTACGTGAACGCATACCAGCCTGGCTAGGCAGAGGTGAAAAGAAATCGATTTAGAGTTCTATTCTCGCGCATCTTGTCGATACGAATCACCGAGTCGATGCCAAAAAAGCCTTTCAGGTTGTCTACAGGACACCAGCAAGCTTCTCCAAAGGCCTACGCCAACAGGTGCTAGTTACAGCCGAGGCAGTGGCTATACGGTTAGCCAATCCAGTGCAATGCCGTCAGAAGACTGACACAGGCGCTCTGTCTTCCGTGGCCAACGCCGACCCCAACGTCGCCCCAACCTCCTGATGGCAATGGTGTGTGCACAACGTAGCCAACGTACAAACATTACTCACAGCCTATGTCCCGCCTCTCCCTCGTCCCCTTGACCCAGTGACCACGGCACGCCGAACACGCCATAGCGCGCCTCGCCGTGCGAGTGGTGTGGGGACGATGAGTGCTATTAACCCCTGAATTAAATATAAGCCCTGCAACTTCGCATAATTTCAACTTCTATGTAACTGTTTTGGCCTGATGACGAGTTACCGAAAACACGTGTTTGCCAAATTGACTTTCCACAAGAATCATCAAGCTGCAATATTTGAACTTTAGAGAAGACGTAAGGAAGAGAGCACAAAGTAGGCCTGACCCCCGAGACCTGAGTAAGGCCGGGCTACCCCCTTAGATTTCAAGCTCCTAAGCAACAACTGTTGGCGTGTCATGAGAGATGGAAAATGTGTTTGGCTTTCAGAAGTGAGGGCAAGAATTGCTGGACCAAACACTGCCCTTCTTTGTTTTCTCGTATACACCAGAAATAAATGTGATTCAAGCAGCCTGGAGACGAGATTGGACGAGGCGACTGATATGACGTGAAGCTTCCAACTACGGCGTGCCGCAGATCAACGCTAGAGCATCGAACACACTGAAAAGCGCATCAAGTTCACCATTCACAATTTAGTAATTACCCAAAATCTCTCGCTCTTGAGTGACCGTGTCGAGAAACATGTCTTCCCAAAATTGCATATTTGTCCAGAGTTTGGAGTCGGTGGAGTTCAGTAGTGCCTCCTCGAAAAGGTATGTCCAGCCGACAGACGACTTAGGACTTTTTGTACTCGCCTCAACGTTGGTTACCACTGATGCAGATGTTGGACGCTCCACGCTTGCGCTCAGGGAAGATGAGGCGGCCTTGACCGTTGCGTCAGGATTGTTTTCGCCAAAGCTTTTTGCGCCGTAGATACCGGAGATATTCGAACGCAGAGCAGGGACCGATACATGGGGAGGAATTTTGCCCATGACGTTTTTCGGCTCAGCAGCAGTTTGTAAGAGCCGCCCTTTGTAGTACCTACATTGAAACCAAAGACGAGACGGCAGCAAATGAAAATGAAGAATGAGGTTTGCACGTCCCGAATACTTGACAATTTGAGCAGTTGCAGTTCTAACCACATCCGAAAGTTTTTCACTGTAATCTGAACTGGCTTGCCTAGGTAACTTCCCTCCCACTCACCATGCGCACGCGTACATCAGGCCTATAGTTCTTGTTATAAAGAAGATAAGCACGCGATCCCTGGGACAGTACGTATATTAGTCTGAGCTTTCGGTCTCGTACAGGTCACCGCCAGAGACAGTGAGAATGCGGCGTAAAACGAGCAGCTTTTGTAGTCAAACTATGAGAGAGGGGCATAGGAGTGCAGGGGAAGTGGTGTTTGCGACAAGGCTGAGTCCACGCCCCTCCCCCCCCCTTCCCCCACGGCGCATGACTGCGTGCACCCTTTTGGCCGCGGGGACGAAGCACGTGATAGCGGGGGGGGGGGGTATATCAACGTGTCTGTTTATGCAGTTGGTGTAAGACACCTAGGCCTCCATCAGCCTTATGGCGAACACCACCTCCCCTGCACTCATATCTCCCCCCCCCCCTTCATGGTTTGATTACAAAAACTGTTCATTTGACGCCGCATTCCCAGTCTCTGACGCTGGCCTCCTGTACCGGGACCGAAAGCTCGAACTAATACACGTACTGTTCCAGAGGCGTGTGTTCATCTTCTTTACAGCAAGAACCTGGTATTCGCATATTTGCTTCCATCCAGTTCTGGTTATATTCACCTATCATGTTTCACCCCTTTAAGTCACTCCAATTGAACAGTCTGTTTTATCTTATTAGTACGCAATGACCGTGTGCAGTTGAATGGGAGGTCATGAAATTTTATGGCGTCATTAAATTCCGCATGCTTCGTCGCCGTTGCCTTGTTCAAATCTGAGCTACGTCCGAAACCTCATAAATACTTATGCTAGGCAGAAATAGTACTCAACGAAAATACTTTTGCAGGCATAAATGGACAAGTTTTAGGGATATAGGAATGCGTTTTATGGAGTAGCCGGCTTTTTACCGAAACTTGTTGATGCAGTTGGACAAGGATGGGTAAGAATATCTTTACCAGGTGCATATAATGTGGGCATTATGCAGATGTATGACGCATTTTGATACTGTAGCTGTTTGCAGCTGTTAGTAGCGAGTGCAGCAACCGCGTTAGGTCAGGCATCTAAGTTGAAAGGTTCTATCGAAACTGAGTATGGATGAAAGTCACTTACCGAAAACCAAGTGAGCGACTGCTCTTGAAAGGGGGGAAAAGGACAATGTCCTCTACCATCTTCATCGAAATGCCATCTGGCGTCCCCAAGGGGGCAGTTTGATGCAAATCGATGGGTGGGCTGGGTGTGGACAAATTGTTCTTTGGGGTAGACAAATCCGGTCCACCGACCTCACCGCCAACCACGGACTTCCGAGTCTGAGTCCTTTTAAGTGGCAGTGAAGGGGATGGGGTGGAGGAGAACCCTAGTCGCCATAGAATGGACGAAAGGCGTAGAAAGACAGTAAGGCAAGGAACTTAAATCGTTAATGGACACGTTAAATGAATGAAATCAACAGGGATTCAGGCGTGGGAAAGACCAAATAGGATGAAGAACAGGTGATATTCTGGCGAAACGGACAACAAGTAACTTCGAAATGATGGAAAACTACAGGCGAATGCAGAAACACTACGTCAATACGTTTAGTGTGTTCCACGAAGTAGACTTTGCAAAGCGCCATGTCCAGGCTCCAGCCAGTCTGGCGCTCTTCTCCACGAGGAGACTGCATACCTACATTTGTTAATTTCAATGTTGAGGGAGTTGTGAACGACAAAATAAGCCTGGAAATGAAACTCAAAAAATCGAAAATAAAAGAGTGAAAGAGTCCCCCAACGTATACATTTTAGTTGCCGAGATTCCGTCAGACAGGTTAGGCAATGAAGCAAACTCGTCGAGTAAAAGCGGTCTGTGCAAAAGGCCACGCAGAGAACAACATGAACTGTTCACCCCCGATGCATGCAAGCATTAGGAACAACAGAGTGGAGGGTGATTGACCGATGTCCTAGAACGACACGTGACAACCGTAATTATTGCCCTGTGAAGATCACTAATACGAGGAGACGGTGGGTGAGCATGCAGAGGATTTTACGGGCAGGAAACCACGTGCAATAGTTACTGACCATAAGGAGTAGCCCGAACAGCAGCTAACGCATACATATTGCATTCGCCAAGGTATTCAAAGCCTTCAATTGGAGAATGCGAAGCAGGCGAGGTCTGCAGGGAGCAGATGGAGCGTGGGTTTCGTGAGCGGTAGTGATAACCTCTGCGTACGTTAAAACTGCTGCGTTGGGATAGACGGTGAATGGTGGCTCGAGAGAGGTGGACTCTCTCAGAAATGGGACCTGAGTGTGTATTCTTAAACACTTCAGAGAGACGAGCCTGCAACTTCTGTGACAGCTCCACAAGGTCAGGAAGATCACGGGATTGAAGGCGAAGAGAGGGAGCGCGACTCCATACACGCCATTCGGCAGTTTTAAAGTCCGTGTGGTTGGCCCCCGCAGTCCTCTGACCGGAGGCTAGAATTATAACGCCGAGAAAGGTTTATAGATTGCCCGGTGAGGATGTGCATTATCATTACGATGATAATGAGGAGGAGGATGCTAGTAAAAAATTACATATAGAATTCAAAGGGCCAACCAAGGAAGCTTAGCACCGTACTTACTATTTTGTCCGTCATTGCTCTCACCGCCGGAGACTTCAGATTCTGGCTGAAATGGAGGACAGAAACGCAAAGGGGAGTGAGTTTCCGGCAAAAAAACTACATTAAGAGATCCGACTAAGTGCTCTAAACACGTACAAGTGTGAGGCATTTTTCGACACAAGTGAAAACGCAAGTTCCAGGAAACTGTTAGAAATCATGGGACGCGATCGCTGGAACTGTTGTTTTAGATGAACATCGTCTGCGACGATGGTCGAACTGGCATAGGGCCCTCAAAAAGAACAGCGCAGTTGTATTAGACTAGGCGTCAAAACATGCGCGTGGCAAACGCTAAACGGAGGTTACTGTGCCCAATCCGATATCAAAGCGGTTTACCTGGACTCATAAATGGCACATGATGGAAAAGAGAAGACAGTGAAGATAACGCTGCCTGTGCAGTACATACGATATCCTGCGCTCTCTTCGCTCACTATGATAGATAGGATGTGCTTTTAAACAAGCATGACGCGATATACGTCGTGGCCTGGAAGATTTCTGACCAGTGGTGCATCAAACTAACGGGTCAAGATTCAACTGTCACTTGCCCTGGCAGTATCATTTCGTCAGAGGATAGTAATGGTCGGCAGAAAGTGGCTGTGCTGCAAGTCAACCCCACTACAAAGCCAATTCACGCACATGGCACCATTACGACCTTGAGACACTAATGATCCTCAGCTATGACCGAAAACCTTACATTAAAAACGTCTAAATTGTTACTTATCTATTCTGACTCAAAATATGTCAGAAACAGCCGTAAGGAGCAGATTATTGAAATGAGTCTTCAGGAGGGGCAACAAGGTCTTACAAATTTTGCCATATACGAAAACGCGGGTCCTCGGCTTTTAACCCGGCAGCATGGGAAAACATGTACAATTGATCCCGCCTATTCGCGGATTAGTATTCGCGGGTTTCTTCTCTCGCAAGGCATCCATGTAATATTTTCCGATTATTTTCACTTGTTTTCGTGACTAAATGAACTTCTTGTGATAATTTTCAGATATCAACATTGACGTATACATAAAAAATAATATAAATTTGTTTTAAAATAATATTTTATGATACACTTGGTATTAAAACATTAAAATACGCAATTATAGGCGTTTTTGGGGTGATCTCGGGTATTCGCGAGCAGCTGTGATCTCTAACCTTTGTGACTACCGAAAGTCGACTGTATATATGAAAATGGCACTGTGGGCGGTGGGGTCGACCAATTATCGATCATCAAATATCGTTTAGGGCTTGGGCTCACTCTTCCTAGTCTCCACCTTCGCCTACCTTCTGCCAGTCTGGCTCAACCGAGGGCATCTTGGTTAAGGAAGGCCTGTGCAAACTCCCAGTCCACCTTAATCTCGCAAAGAGAGAGGGCACCCTATCTGTGCCGTCGTCGTCGTCTGCAGGGTGAACGCGGGGCCAACGGTATAGAGAAGGACCCCACTTAACTGTCAGTAGGCTGTGGATCGTGTCATACGTGATTTATGGGTGGGGCAGCACGCTAGATTGTAAGCTGACAAAATGAAAGAAAACACAGAATTTGCTGGATTTATGCCGAAGGTCTTATCCAACACTACTGTACGACAACGGAAATGAGTGTAGTAAGTAAGCAATAAACAGAAAGCAAATTTCACAAAATAACGGATTTTGAGTTGAGGTGTGAGGTCGTGGGAAGTAACCGTTGTCCGCAGTGCAATTTCTGCAACGGCCTGCAAATGTATGCCAAGATAAAACCCCATATGACACGACCCACAGTCTACTGACAGTTAAGTGGGGTCCTTCTCTATAACATTGTCGACGTGGGTAAAAAAAGTTAAAAACAACAAACGAAGCTTACCAGTGGAGTGGAAGCAGGTGACGATTTGGGCATTCCGAGTTCGTCAGTGCCGGAAGCAGGGGAGGGTTTTTCGGAGGTACCCCAAATTCGCGACTTGGCGTTAAAGGGCGTAGCGGGCATAGACATAGTGACGTTTCCCGAGCTCTTGAGGGAGTTGTCAATGCCACTGTTCCGAGTAGGCAACAGGTGATAATGCGTGTGGGCTGATTCCAGTAAGAGAAAGCCGCTGGAAATACCGCCGCGCGTGAGGCGCTCCCTTTCTGACTGGGAAGAGAAGAGACCCGAATAGGCGCTCGCGAGACCCACTGGCGAGATTATGTCGCCGCGGGAGTCGATAAAGGTGCTACCTATAGGTTTGCTGCTAGCTTGCAGGCCGATGGCGATGTGGTTGAAAAGCCACAGAAAGGACTTGAAATGATCCCACGAGCTGAA
>CACRXP010000525.1:164873-184414 GCA_902702965.1 Spirometra erinaceieuropaei | reverse complement strand
TTCCAGGATCGCATTCCCAAGGGTCTGGCACAATTTCTCCACCCCGCGCGCAAATTACAATTTAAAACCGAACGGGAGGACTGACCGGACGGATGCTGGATACAAGTGGATTTTTGTGGGGATGGAGATCTCGCGAGGAGTTCATGGGCACCTTCTAAGGCATGCAAAAATCCTGTAAACAGCATCAATTATAAAGCCAACGCCGTCCCTACTCTGTTCATTTTGTGTTACATTCACCAAAGATAGTTGAGGTCGTCCATTCCAGTTGACAGCCATTAATCTCGATGGCTGCCTTCTTCGGGCTACGGGTGCAATTCGATGAAACTGTGGTCTTTCCAACGTTTTTGGACAAATCTACTGATTTAGAGATCTCATTCCTCCGCTACAGCATATTCTGTGGGTCATCAATACTGGCTTCTAGAAGGGCGATATCACCGAAGTAGACCACGGCAGCAAGTCGGCGTCTTGGTGCCAATTTGACCCCATAAAAAGACGAGCAGCCATGCTAAGAACCCAGTCGGTAACATAGTTAAAATGATGGGTGACAGGGTGCAACATAATCGAAGGTCAGGCCAAATATCGAACGGTTTGGGGGGGTGGTTCATGGTAGATAATAATCCGCTCGGTAGTGAAACGATAGTAGGCTTTGAATACTTTGAATGCCCACCATCTGGTCCGATTATTCGTCATTAGGACTCAAGGTGAGTGAAAGATAGGGCTAGAAGGCTCCTAAGCCAATCTAATCATGACGGCGCCGCGTACGAATCAATAAATTACTTCTCTTGGCTCGTAGACCAATGACTTTAGTGCTACAGTCTTCTCATTTTACTAGACAGCGTGCGGAAAACTCGAGACCGACGGATACAAGCAGGCGAGCACCACTAGACCATGGCCTAAAATACATATGCCTGGCCTAAGTGCGAATACTGATAGTGAATGGGTTATGTAATAATAATAAACTTCAAACTCCGCAGCAGAAATCGTGTTTAACGCTTTCTGACCGTCCAGTGTAGTAAATGTCACCTGCAACCTTAAAAGTACTGTTAAAGTTTTAAGCATTCGATGTGACAAACTCAAACAAACAGCTCTAAAATATGAGGAAAGAGTGAGTGCAGGCAAGAACAAAGACTGCAGAGGTAGATTTCTGACAGGGCTTAAAAGTGCGTGTGGCGAAATGCAACTCCTACAGCACAGCGCCTCTTGGAGGACTCACCATGGCCACCCTGAGGGCAACGTTGATGGAATCCTGATCGGCATTATAGGATAGAGGATCAAATCCCTCAGAAAATTCTGGCGGGTCTTCGGCTTGAAGCTTGGAGTCCTCCAGCTCTGGATCACCATCTAAAGCATCCATGGCCTACGACAAATGTGGATTAACAACCACTTAGTGTGTCATGCATGGACGTGGGACTAAAGTCGGTCTAATGCAATTGCGTACAGACATGAGGCAAAATGAAAAGAAATTTTCGAAAATCTGCGGTAATATGGTCACTTCTAAAAACGTCTATGAAATGGATTAAATGGGTATAACATTGAGTAGGAGAGGTAAATCCCTCTTCCTCCTCCCCCAGAGATGATAGGGGAGAACGGGTGTCTATTGGTGGAAAGAGAACAGAGCAAATGACGACCGAATAAACAATCGACTAGACATGAGTGCATGGGAAAGAGGAACATCAGCTAAAGCCTTAGTTAAGAGTGTATAAATGACCACAGCAAGGGACAAGCGAAGCGAAAAAGAAATGGCAAGAACGGAAAACCCAAGTCGGGTGTTGACCAAAACCAAGAAAAGTAACAAAGCCATAAGCGGGAAAACAGCAAACAGATAAAAATGATAGCAGCCGCGAATCCAAATGTCTGAACAAGAATCGTGTTCGAGGAAAACTTAGAGACGGTGGCGACGTGTGTGCCTAAGCGCATAGAAGAATGACGCAGTTGACACGAGAGTAATACTGACCCGTGAAAAATCAGCTTTTCTGGAACATACCGTCTTTTTCAAAGGTGCATTAAGGTACGGTAAATGTCGCACCAAGTAGAGCATGCTTCAAAAGTATGCGAAAAGTATTCAGAGAGCTGATGGAAACAGTGAATGGCCCTGGATGCAGCAAAATGTTGTCCATTATTGCGACCGATGCATCACTGATTGTCATCTTTATTTTGACAGGCAACGGCTCCAGAGCTTAGTTTTCTTACAACTAACACAGCTAAATGCACTTTAAAACTATTCGTTGCTCGGAAGGCTGTAAACTGGCGTGGTAGCCCGATCCTACTTACGACTGAGAGCTATGGGAGATCCAAGACCTACCTCTACAGAATGGTTCATGTGTTACGCGCGGGCTCAGCTCCAGCCTCGTAAACCAACGCATCCGCGCATCTCTACAGCAGCCCTGACCCTCTGTGACCAATGGAACACAGTGGGTGTGGAAGTAATGAGGGCGGAAGATGATACGCAGATCTGCTTCAATAGAATCAAATGCGCACGTTGGTCCCCGCACTGAGCCCTCGTCAAAGTAGACGCAGCATGTTGAAAAGGTCGAAGTAAACCCCTAGGGGACAGGTGACGGGACGGCATTAAAGAGGTGTGGCGGGTCAAATCGCTGGGCTGTTTGCTACAAGGCATCGGGACTAAGAGCGCTGACATGCATAGGCGCCGTTTGGAACGGATATTTGTAATCAGAAAGTCTGGAATCTGGAACGCAATGCACCGAATGCTCGAGGTTTCCAGAACTTCTATGGGATTAACTTCTGGTGAAGAAGTTCACGGAATATTTACCCAGAAGACAGTCAGGAGCTGGATCTCACAAAGTACCGGTCAATTAACAGATATGCGGACGGAGCGGAAAAGGATGCAGACTGGAGCACAGGACAGTTTGGACGCGACTTACCTCGGCTCTTTGTAAGATCTAAAAAAATCCAACATAATGAAACTGCTTGACTTAACTAAGATCGGTAAAATGCGAGCAGTTGTAGGGCAGAATAATTCAAAAATGCCATAGTTGCGTCCGTTGAAAAAAATGCTTTAGACCGCCTTAACCAGTTGCTGCAGCTCTATTTTGCTAAATCTTCAAAGGTCTAGGCAATGAAAGTCGACTCCAATGATTAGATATAGTGACAGTCAGTTCATGAATCTTGCGTGCTCACACATCTACCGTAAATTACGCGCGGACGAACAAAACACAAGGCTTTTTAAGTCGGCGTGATCTTAGCAGCAAAGCCCTGCAACTATAAGTAAGAATTTTACGTTGATAATAAAAGGAATATTGCAGGATAACCACTGGGAGAGTATAGGCTTCATGGGAAGGAACTAAGTGACAAAAAAACGCAAAAAGCACCCAGAATACGGGCTTGGTGTAAATTCTACTGACGCAGCATCGAAAATGGCACAAAAATAAGGTGATTTACAGGGTGGCAGACGATTAAGACGAAGGCCGATTTAGAGGATATGAGAGCACCTTTGTTTCACATAAATTGAAATCGGTATCAAGAAAAAAAGGAAGGGCTGATTTTCTTCTAGGTGGATGAACAATCTACTGTTCCCGAAAGGCAGGACTAGGTTACCTTATTCAGGTTTTCTATTAGGAATTTTTCCTCGGTGAGTGGCATTTTCGGGATTGCCTCCTGGGCGCTCGTGCCGTAGAGCTAAAAAGAGATAGACGAAGATGTTAACCAGAGAGGTGAGAACACTGACTGACTAAAATTAGTAAGCCTCTACTATAAGTGTGAATATCTGAAGCATGAACACTTACATGATGATCACGATCATTTTTCTCGCACTGCCGAAATTTGGGGGGCAGTGACAGATTTTGTTTTTAAATCGTGAAGTCTAAGAAGTTCATACGTAAAAGAGAAGATGAGACCTTCTTCAACGAATATGAACGTATAACGGGAGAAAACCTGACCTTGTGAATATCAGACTGCTATGAAGTTCAGGGGGCGGGCCCACAACCAATTACATTTGGCGCCTGCTTATGTTTGCGAGGCAACGTGCTGCGTTTCCAAAAATGCCCAAATTCCGCTACGCAGGAGGTCAGTAAGGCTAGAAGTGAGAACTTGTCGGACTCTTTTATTTTAAAAATACTCGTGTGTGCAGGTATTTGGCAGCAACTGTTTGGAACGGACGTAAAATACTGAGCTCGAGTAAACCGCTGAGGCGCCTGAGCTACCAATTCTGTGAACATCAGCCGGTTAAAACGTCCGGCCAATTTTTTGGTAGCTAGGTATGCAAAAAACCAGTTATGCCTGAGTTAGCCAGCATATCCGTTATGAGGTCGATAATGACGGACTTACCTCTTGAGTGTCCAGGTCGACAAGGAGGACATCTCTTGGGAGCCTGAAGGAGAAGCGTGAGCCAAGAAAACTTCGCGGTAGACCAATAATATAAGGTGATGGTGCTTGAAGAAGCTATCAGAAAAAAAAGAAACGAGTAAATCCACCAGGCTCCAGGTCACTACTGCATTATCTTGTCTTTGAAATACAGTGACCCCTCTGTCAACTCGGTCTGCACGAGCGAAACAACATGAGCAAAGGGACGACTGAAGGAGGCTGTCAGGAGGCCACCTGTTTGGATTGGATCAAATAGCCCAGCTGTTAGTTGGCAAGCCACGGACCCAGCACAGACTGCCACCCTTTGTCACTACACTTGCTGTGACAAAGAAGGGAAACCGTGTAGTCCGCGACAAGCCAAACCTCTTATCTGCTGAGTATTGACTGCCCTCTTCGACAATACAACAAATATCTGGCAGAGTTAAAAACTCCTAACAGCTGGGATATTTTCCTACGGTAGAAAAGTAAGGACAGGAGAATTACACAGTCAGACAATCCGTTGGTGAGAGACTGGGTTGAAACACAAGTTACCGCCTCCCGCTTCCAATTTGGCATAAAAAGCGCCTACATTTGAGCTGTCCCAGCCGCGCCTCCTAGATGCTCGCAAGTCTACATTCCAAACTACCTGACTCGCAGAACGAGTCCAGTGCAGTCTTTGTAACATCTCTGCTGAAAAATCTATGGCTACTTTGTCGATAACACAGTTACTAATCGTAGGTGCACCGAAAACCGCCCTTCGTGAAAGAAGAGCTGATGATAAATAGGTGCGTGCAGTTGTTTAAAAGGCACATTTGTGATGTCAAGTAACCCTACTGTGATATTGGTTGCAGATTCCTAAGGCAGATAGAAGAGTTTCGCCCGGAGTTAACGGTCACTATTTTAATAAGAACTAATATTTTTCTACACACGAGCATACGGGGCTCTGTCAATTTTTGACAAGGAAAAAGGACTGGCAAAAAGAGGCAAAAGATGAGGTTTTCTAAAGTTTTTAAATGAATTAGCGACTGTGGAATTCCTTCTTCTTAAGATTAAAAGTCTGTCAAAACAGTCTCCTTTAAGAAGTGTAACTCCTCTGGAGGATACACAGTTAAAGTTAGCTAGGATCTCTCAATTGCGTGCCACTGCATAAAGCTAAGGTGAGTTCCTGAATTCGAATGAAACATGGGTCTACAAACCTGAAAACGATTGCATGTTTCATGACCCAACATAATCCAAAGTCATGAAATAAGCGTATTCATCAAACTGATGTCAAAGAACATAAGGTCTCTGACTTTAAAGTGTAAAATACTAATTGTTCTCTGAGCTGGGGTGTATAAGCTCGAGAAAGACGGGGGAAATGCCCTCGGGAAGATATTTTTCTCACCAACGACACCGAATTACCTAGAATAGGATTTGCAGCGTGGTATTCGAAAATCCACCACTGCGTGGCAAAAAATCCTATTCCCCCCCCCCTAGGAATGGTCGCCACTAAATGATAAAAACTAAAGTGTGTTGGCAACTTTTGCATTATTTACTTATTTTAACCCAACTGTGAAAAAGTCGGCTACCTCGTTGGGGTTCGAACCCGCGTCAGCAAAGGGGTGGGGGGCTGAGTGCAGTCAACGTTCTAGCCACCTCAGCTACGAGGTCCCACTTGGAGCTGAGTTTAGTCTCAGCTGGGTCAAGTTACCCATCAAGCCTACTGCAACCTATGGAATCTACCAAACCGAATACAGCAAGCTGACTGCCCAATCAGGATTTCTGAAGTAATCCATTTAGATTTCACTAGATGACTACCAGGCTCACGTAAATGATAGGTGTTTTGGCAGAATACGAATTATTTATTTATTTTGACCCAAATGCGAAAAACTCGGCGAACTCGGTGCGATTTGAACCCACGACAGCAAGGGAATGGCTTGAGTGCAGCCAACGCGCTAAGCGAAGCGTCTGTTAATTACGTGATCTAGTAGTCACTTAGTGGATTCTAGATGTCTTAGGAAATCCTGCTTAAGCAGTCGGCTTACTGTATCCGATTTGGTACTCTATATGTTGCAGTAGACTGTGCGGGTAACACGACACAAATGAGGTAAAACTCACGACTCCCGGTGGGCCTCGTAGCTAAGATAGCTAGTGTTGGCTGTGCAGAAGCCTTCCCCTTGCTGTCGTGGTTTCGAATCCCACTGAGTCGCCGAGTTTTTTACAGTTGGGGCCATTTTAGATATTTGAAATCTGCCAAAACATCAATGAATTTGTTGGTGGTGTCATTCTGCTTAAATTACGCGGCTGCTGGCGGCGCTCGAGAGAGCCCCAGGGCAAGAGTGAACAGTGAGTTTCGTAACGCGATCGGTGAGCGTCCCTCTACCATTTAAACGCGTAATCAACTACGTGTCCTGAGTTTGAACCTCGCGATCTCCAGGATCTAGAGTTGGGATACTACGGGCTGATTGGGATTAACAAGTCACAACAGTGACAGTCCACAGCACCTGTTTAGTCGATGTCACACCTGTCATTTCAAACTCTGAAGGGCACAGGCAAAATAATTTTGGAAAACTGACGCGACAGCGAACAAAACGCAAAGTCCCGCTATGGATTAAGCAGCAGGTAGGCCAGCCTGATGTGAAAAAAAACTCAAGACTCTCCGTTAGGACCTCGCAGTTCAGTTGGCAGAGAGCTTGCTGCACTGAAGCCATGTCGTTTTCATCGCGGTTTTGAGATCAATGGCTTTTTTACAGTTGAGTAGTCAGTCGCATCTGCTATATTAAACTGCTGACTTCAGTCTACATGGGCGCATCTGACGCCTGGAACTCGAGATTTGCCAACAATCTTATAGCACCCTTCTTAAGACTGGGTACAAAATATTTCAAAAAAGAACATTTCTGAAATAGGAGATAACTCGATATACCTGTTCAGCGCCATATAAGGATGATGGTAACAGGGGGATGGCGGCAAAGAGGTACTGCAGAGGATACAAGAGCGCAGTCAGTGACATAACGCAGGTTGTCAGTCTACTGCAATGAGAGGACTGCAGTAGAACCTGGCCAAAAAACGGAAAGATATTTCTCTTCGTTATTTGTCCCGGGAAAAAGAAAGCAAACTTAAGTACAAAAGGTTAAAGATTAAATAATCATATGAGCAGAGTTCATACCACAAAACAGACTACCTTTTAATTTAGCAGACCCTCGTAAAGACAGCCACAATGAAGGCGTCCCATAGAGAAATGCAAATTTCTGATACTTAGTGCCTGCTTCATGAGGCGAGCCGGTTTCCGTGTTTTTGAGCACATTTACAATCAGATTTGTTTATCGAGTTTGAGAGATTCTCTTTGGTGAACAGCAGTCGGTAGGCTGAGTGAAGACCGGCAACAAGTCACAACGTCTTAACCTACCACATCTGGCTTTTCGGGATATTTGAGTCACTTTGATGTACATTTTCATGGTTTTCAACGAGCGCCCGTGTTTTTTTCGGGCGACTTAAGGGATTACGTCGGATAATCCAAAGTGGCTTTCACGGTCCTAACACGCATTAAGTCAGATCAACAGGGCTTTGGTACGAGGCCTTGCAGGCGGTATAGCGTTCTGCATTTCCATGAGAGCCCATACAAATGGCCTGTAATTATAAAACGGCCGATTTCGCCACATATACAGTCGCTGCTTATGTACTCCAGGCTTGGCTTTCGTTTAAATGTTCCGAGCGGCAGGCATTAGATGCACTGACAAGTTAAGTCGCTCATATGCGAAAAGAAGCGGTTAGCAGGATTAACTTTCGCATTGTCATCACTTACTTTTTGCTCCAAAAGGAGAGCGAACAGCACTTTTAGGAATTTCTGGGGGCCCAAAAGTTTCAGAGGAAGCTGAAGAGGAAAATCGACCAGAGAGAATCGATTTTTGTCTGGAAGTGCAAATATCACAGGCTCGCCGAACTCCGGAGGCTCGAGAAATACCTGTAATCAAAAGGTATGCTACGGTAACTTCGAAGTTTAGATTAAGTACGGGCAACTTTTTGAAATTACATTCTAAGAAAACATCAGAGAGGCAAGTCTGGCTTGAGTTAGTCTTAAGAAGCTGATAACCTCAACGTGGAAGTTGGCAGACCGAAGGGTTGCCAAATAGGGACGATAACTTAGCTCTAGGGGGGAAATTTGAAGCCAATGAGAATTCTAAACGGCATAGGTAGCGGTGTGTTTCAATTTGGTTTCTTGAAGATGTCAATTAAAACATGTTTGCTTTGTGGTTCTGGCACACGAATAAGTGGCGGTAAATGCTGCTATACTATTGCAGACCCCTTTCTAACTGCTAACTTTCAGTGAACAAAATCACGCTAACGCTAATGTACATTTACGTATTTTTTGCAATCATCATGTATGCATAGGAACACTTTCACGCGAAATAGCGCATGCGTGCCTTGAGATAGAGGCACTTCGAAGGATTGGCGGCTGCAGCAAATGCTTGGTTGCACGCGGTTGAAAATTCGGCTATGGCTCCGTATGACGTGCAGTTCTCACTTGCAGCTCAAAGAGTCTGCGCAGAGTGTTGCAGTCAGTTCCCGTGATAGCTTCGACTGACAGGCAAGCATAGGCAAGGATAAGCAGCATAGCTCTCTAACGTTGATGAACTTGTGCGAAGTTGGGGTTGGGTACAGTAGATAAGCTAACTCATGAGATGTCAGTCGAAATTCCGAAATGCGTTTTCGTTTCGACAAGACTAATTAAGTAGGGTTGTAAAGCTAATCATCATGCAGCATATTTCTATAATAATTCGGTTACCTCAGGAAGCCGGCTTTCGAACGAACTTCTTTGCGGTTGCATGCAAAAACTATACTCTGTAAAAAAATAACTACTCAAGTAGCATGCATTTTTCCAATTGATTTTCTATGCCCTTAAGAATTCGATTATGTTTTATGGAAAACATACATAAAAATATTCATTATTTTGCTCATTCAGTAGAAACTTGCGTCTTTTTCAGATTTTATACTCAAAGGAAGGGTATAATTCAGTTTTCAGAAAGTTTATAAATGTGAGATTTTTTAATGCCGTGAAGTGGCTATTCATCAAACGTCATGTCTCTGCATTTGCCAATGTGGCTTGTAAAGCTAGAAATATGACTCCAATCCACTGATAAATCTTATGAACTCCATATGGTCACCTCTTGATACCATAGAAAAATGTATGGTTTTTCGTACGCGGAAAGTGTACGGCTTGTAGTTCGAAAACCCTGAGTGCAAGTGTAGCGGCAGGTAGGGGTCACAATTATTCGGGAATTAGAAATGTTTTTTAAACTAAGTTATGCCCTTTCTTCGAGTGCAAACTTAAAAGAAAATGTAATTTTCTACCTAGTGAGTAAAAGAATGAATATTTTTACGCATGTTTTCCACTAAATATAATCTAATTTTTAAAGGTATCAAAAATTACTGAGAAAATGCATGCTACTCAAGTAGTAATTTTTTTACAGAGTGTATTTGCCGCATGCAGCCGGAAAGAAGTTCGTTCAAAAGCCGGCATCCTGAGGTAACTGAATTATTATAGAAATATGCCGCATGATGATTAGTTTTACAACCCTACTTAATTAATCTTTTCGAAACGAAAACGCATTTCGGAATTTCGGTCGATATTTCTTGAGTTAGCCCACCAACTACAGGGAAGAGAAACCGTACGTGTTGTTATCGATCATGCCGGCGGTTTAACTTCAGCTTAGGCATTGCCGTCTACCCTATCGCCAGCCTGGTCATTGGATGATGGTGGGATTACAAGGGTACTCAGGTCGATAAATGGAAGTATGTCACATAACAATCAAGTTTAGACGGTATCATCTCCAACGCGGTCAGCTCGCGCTTGCCAGTAAGATCCGCCAAGTCCCGCAGTGATTAGTTACGTATCCTCCTGTGGTCGACCCACACTAATTCGGGTCATTTTCTCACTCCCACAATTGGCGTAATACTGTGGAGCGTCTCGTGCAGCAAAGGGTTATGGAAAGGTTCTAACAAATTGCTTGTTTATCCCCTGGTCAGATTGTCATGGTTGTAAGGGGGGGGGAGTCCATTTACGGTAGGAATTCAAAACTCATCCCGCTTTTTTTCACGAGACTGAATTCATTCATGCTGGCATCTGTTCAGTGGACAAATGGCCAAAAGGAGTACAGTTTTTGTCCCCCACCATTTCGACTGATGCAAGGTGGACAACCACCGACCTAAGAGAAAACTGCGTTTCGGTGGTATAAAAATGAACAGGACATAATCCAGTCTGGTGCGCTAGTTAAAAGGATGAACAGCATGATACAAGAGTTATTTTCTCCGTCAGAAGGTATGTCGTAAAGAAGTTTGATCTCCCCTCAAAAGGAGTCCATGACTGGCTAGTAATTGGGACTGTCTATGGTGGCCAGCCGTGATGATCTTCGAGGTTAGGATTCAGACACTCTCCTTGTGTCGGTGTCAAAAGACGAACAAACTAATCATTCACAGGAAAACAATCGCGCGAGTATGCGGATGACGTACTGTAAGGGACTGACATACCCGTGAGAAAACACATTAACACACTTAACACGACAGGCACTATCTTTCGCATGCCCAACTACAAGAAGACGGCAAGGATGAGACACGCTAACTACACTGCTACGTATTGAACGCGCTAATTCCAAAGACGGATTATAATGTTGAATTTTGGCGCTCACTTATGCCTACGGGTAAACTGCAAAACTGAACTGCTGGGGAATCTGAACAATGACACCAGGAATGCGGTCATCAGTATGCTCTACTCGCGGCTAACTACTTTGCCTAGGCAAAGTCTCAGCGTTAAATACGGAGTGGGGAGCTCGCTACGCTTATTGATTTATTGAGGATCGGAAACCATGACTCGCACGACTCACGCGAACACGAAAAGTGAGAGGTGGGATTGTCTCACTGGTGTTTGAGAACGCAGACAGAGAAATGGGCAGACGACCTTCCGGGGGGGGGGGTGTGTGCATCGTGTTGTGGTGGGTGCTGGCGGCGAGGGGAGGTATTGTAGATCTCAGTTGTGGCTCACCTTGTTGGGAGGGGGAGGGTAGGGAGGGAGACACGGCGTGCCGGCAAGACCATACAGGTCGGAGCATCCATTAGCAGTTGCTTTTCTTAAGATGGTCGCCAGCTAGTCCACCGTGATCGGAGAATCTCGTAGTGAACATCTCGGTCAACATACCGGTTGATGCTGTCCGCATTGGAGTACTAAGCTTCGAGGAGTTCCTGTGCCTGCTTGGTGTTAGCCATTGCGATGCACACGGTGCACATCGCCCCTCGGAAGGCCGTCCGCTTATCTCTCTGTCTGCGTCCTCAAACGCCAGTGCAACAATCCCGCCTCTCAGTTTTCATTTCGTCCGACGGCGGGTTTGTGTAACCAACTTGAAAATTTACGAGCAGAGCTCTTTTTTCGACGAGCTCTCTTTTCATTATAGCATTTCGAAATGCATACCAATTTATTTATTCATCATATATTTGGGCATTAAACGCTTATTCTTACCAGACGTTGGGTGCGTTTCATCCCCCTCTGAAGACATTTTCGAAAACGTACTGCAGCGCACACATGCCACACATTCCTATGAAGATGCGCGCCGATCTTCGATGGAAGGTCTAAAGTCTCCTTTGTCATATCAACGACAGTAACATGTCTACGAGAATTGCTAATTTTCCGAAAAGGATTCTCACAGCGGCTGAAACAAGCCTCCTCCCTAAAGGAACACGGTTTATTCATGTCGATGCTGCACCTACTTCTTGGCGAACCTGGAATCCCTCTACCTAACCTCATACATTCCTGGAGACATGCGTGCGGACATACGCAACTTTGCTACCGGCCTCCTCTGGAAAAGAAAACGTCAGCAGACCTTGTCGATGGAAGAAGAGAAGGGATTCCGAGCCCCGAGGTCAGACGACAGTATCGCTGTTGTATCTGCTGACAACGGTGGTGCTACGGTCATTATGGAAGAGACTGAATATGTCAATAAGGCCAATCAGGCCTTTAATGATAGGGGGCTGAGGACCCGAAGAAAAGGCAGGTCGCATCTGCAGGGAAGAAGGTGAACGAGATTATTCGACAAAAGCTTATAAACCCCGCAGACTCCAAATCCGTGATTCTCAATGACATCCGTATCGCACATGCTTATGGCCTTCCAAAGGTCCACGGAACAGATGCACTGCTGAGGACCAAAGTGCCACTCATCGGATCGCCCACTTATAACCTTGCCAAGTGGCAATAAAAACACCTAGAGCACCTAAGTAGTGGATGGCAGTGCAGTATCAACAACTCCCATGCTTTCTTTTAGATGATTCAAGGCCTGATGGGTGCATTCTATCGTTCGATGTGATTGCTCTATTTTCCTCAATACCACATAACTTGGTGATTGAGAGCGTAACTCGATGCCAAGGGGAAACTCCCATTGGCATTCTAACGCAGCACGTTTTGGACATGCTTGGGCTCTGCCTTAAGGACTACTGTCGATTCGATGGTAAGTGTTACCGACAAGTCATGGGTACCCGAATGGGTTCACTGATATTCGGGTTACTTACCGAACTAGTCTTGCAACGACTAGAAGAAGCTGTTGTTCAAACACCCAGACCAAAAATGGGGTTCTGCTGCGTAGATGATACTTTCATTGTCATAAAAAACTGCAAAGTTGAACGACTGCATCAGAGTCTTAATGGTGTCTTTTCCGCAAAACAATTCACACAGAAGCAAGAGGAGACACCCTCCCTTTTCTCGACGTCAGCGTGCGAAGACTGCGTGATGGCAATCTCGCAACCTGCGGCCACAGAAAAGACTCCAGTGTCGAAATAATCCTTAACTATTGGAACAACCATCCTGCGGCCCACAAAAGAAGCTGCGTCCGAATTCTTTTTCATCGCACTTTTCGGTACTGTGGCAGCGAGTATCTACTTAGGAGAGAACTAGTTTACTTATACCATATATCCCGATGTAACGGATACCCGATTAGCTTCGCAAAAAACTGCCTCAGACATCAGAAACAACTACAAGATCGGAGTTCTAATGGACAAATGGCACCGAGAAGATGCTATTCCTTGTCCTACATGCAACGAATTTCCGAAGCGGCCGCCCGACAACTAAATCGGTTTGGCATCTGCATCGCGCACAAGCCGGCGTCTTCCTTACGCGCAGCATTATCCCGGCTGAAGGAGCACATACCCTAAGAACAGCAAACTAGCATCATTTATCTATCCCGTGCGCTAGCTGCCGTTGCTTTTGTATTGGTTACACGAGTCGAAAACTTAGGACGTGCATTAATAAACACAAACTGACTATCCGTCGGCGCTATAGTCTAACATACGGGGTAGTAGCAGTATCCTCACCACTACCAAGTTGACGACTAAAACTCTTTTCGGTGCAGAACACGAGGCCATTTATTGGACTTGGACACAGAGGCTCAACCACTTCTGACTGAGGTGTCTTGAGGGGATTCCGAATATGAAATGGTAACAACGGATCATGAACACCTCGATCCTGGGATCGATTTGCAAACCTCGCCTCTATGCAATGCACAAACCCATCCCCATTCCAGAGAACCAGTATTCTGTGAGAATGCCTGTAGGGCGTCCGTCGAAACTATTGTTCCCCGGCGATGCTGTTGGTTGGTCCCGCAAATATAAGAGACAATAATGCTGCAGGAGCACCTTTAAACCTCTACCCAAACCATTCGTACTAGTAGGCAGGGAGCTAAAACTTTCCTACCTAGCCAAAGAGGAGACAAAGAGACGCCGAAAGAATGCGTAAGAGTGCTGAGGAAAATGAGAACAGCAAGATGCGCATAACCTTCGATAAAACTACTAACATTGATAAGATCACTATCAAATGCTCGTCCCGAATCCCGATACTTCAGTTTTTCCTGCAAGAACAGCTAGCATTGCCAGGGAAACAATTTCGATAAGGCTCAGACACCAACCTTCCTGCACTACCTAGACTGGGACTAATTACAAAACTACCTAAATGTCTGCGCGTATCGTGCTACGTCAGGCTTTCAGTTGATCTTCATTTTAATAGCCCAAAATGAGCGGTAACACTATTCTTATTGCATGGTCGATGACGAGCGCGCCCAAAAACGCCATTCAGTACAAGTGGGTCACCTATACATTGGAAAATAAGCATGCAGAACGAGAATTTTCGACTTCCATTATCCGACCTGTTCGTTAATTTGCCCGGGTAGGCTTGAGGAGCCACCACTGCGGAATCCGGCTTGGGCTGTTTGGGTAAACAGTTATGAGGTTCCAGCCATAGTTCTGCCACCATGGCTTAACTAAGTAAACCCGAGAATTCCATCAGCTGTCCTGCTGATTGAGAACCCCCACTATAACCGTTTGGTTTAGTTTCTTGCGATTCTATGTAGGCGTCGAGCGAGAATTGGTTTCTGTTATAGCGCCTCGAGTCTTTTGGGCTACCATAATTTTCCCCTTCAGGCAGTTCTAAACAAAACATTTTAGGTGGTAATGCGAATTCACCTTCAGACGTTTCTGGATGAGAACATGATCTAACCCATGGGCCATGTCGTTTACGGTGTCACTCAACGATCTGATATCGTGTGCATTGTTACGAAACTTAGGACGGACAAAGACAAAGTCAATATGATTAGGTGCAGGAATATCGTTAGAAAAACCTAATAAATATGTGTTTGGGCCATGCTCGAAACATGTTATGATAACAAAGACCCGGGTGGCGTATCCCCCATCACACTGACAAGCAGACTCGAAGTGGTCAAAAAGGCAGTTAATTGAGGACCCGTCTGGTCTAATTAACAATTTCAGTCACTTGTAACAGCTGGCGATTTAATTCGAGGAAATTTGGCAACCGCCGTCCGCAACCGTACGAGCACATTTTCAAGGCAATTTAGGTAAAAGGAGGACATCGACACCTTTATATAGGGTCGCGTTTTTCCTTCTAGGTTTTTTTGCGTAATCATAATCTGCCTGTTGGGTTCTACTATGCAAATTTTAAGATTTTACGCTTAAAAACAAAAAGTATGTTTTCCAAGGTTACAGATAAACAAACAGAATAAGCTACTCCATTATTGGAAAACAGGAAGAAAAAAGATAAGATAGTTTGCTCAATGAGGCAGGAGCAGCGATGAAAAAGTAAAAAGGGAGAACATACTTTGACGCAGGTTCTTCCTGCTACTGGGGAGGGCGTGCTCAGCAAGCGCAGAATCCATGTGTCAATTTCGTCGATGCTTTTTTTAACGGCCGGGTGAGATATTTTTGGGGTTCCTCCAGTAATGGCTGACCAAACGGTTTGCCTACATAATCCATCAACAGAGGAGCAAGCTATTTTACGACTGCAACAGCAATACGAAACCAACCAAAGAATCAATAACAAAAACCAGAAAGAAATGATAGAAAGATCCTAAGTACAAGGTCATTTTGCACATACTAACGACTTTTTTCGCGTTTTTTCCCACAAACACATTCGACTACTCGCCCTCCCCGAAGGCATTGAATATGCCCAGAGCCCGTTAAGGGCGCGGTCACCCACACAAGTTTGTGTCTCCAACCCCATTGAAAGAGCAGACCTCACCTTCATAAATGGAATTTTACTTATCTTGGATAGACTAGTGAGTCAGGTGAGTCAAACAATAACAAATGAAGCGACCTGAGAACGCAGAAGGTAGATTGATTGATCACCTTGAAACGTTACTAAGTCAGACTCGAAAAGTTGGTGTACTTGGTATTGTTCTCCTTAAATTACTTTAGAATAAAGTGTCTAGTTTTCCCATAGGAACCTCTGAGACGACAAAAAGAGAGCGTTTAAATATTGTTTCAGCTTATTTTTAAATGCGCTACCTGCGCGACGATGGGGACCAGGGACTTGTCTGCCACTGTAATAATGCACGTGCATGTCGCTTTTACTAAGCGATATCATTTTGTCACTGTTTCCTAGGTTGACCACAGTACAGGCTTTTAGTTAAAAGACACCGTGTAAATGGCCGAAATGTTCGGGCACTAATTATCTGTGTGACTCATAAGTTCGAAATAAAAAATATAGCGCCTATACGTAAGATAATTCATTCAGTAGTCAAAGTCAAGGTTAAGAGTAAATATAAATATAAAAAAATTGATAACCTTCCTGCAAAACGAGGGCGACAGCTCTCGTGAAGCTTTTGAATAAGATTGTATAAGAAAAGCAGGCATTGTTCGAATTTTCTGCAGAACTGATAGTGAGAAACGATGCAAAGTGAGGTAAGTGTGTGGGTGTAGGGACGATCAGGTCTTTCAAGCAAACTTGAGGAGTCTTCAGAATCTGATGAACTGGACGTGTCAGATACACTGTGTTTCTTTGTACTGTCCGAATGTTCGTTAGAGGTAGATGCTAATTTGCTCCCAGATTCTCGAGGCAAAAGGTGCCGGGACTTTCTTCTATTTAGAGAGGTTCGCTTCCTCCTAGGAATAGGACGTAGAAAATTTAAGCACAGTCCAAAACGTGTGGCATTGGACTCTTTGTCAGTCAGCGAAAATGTAAAAAATTCGGACTTCAGAGGCCTCTGAGATGAACTTGAGCCACTCTCAGAAGGTAGGGAGGGAGATAACATGCTGTAGCAACCTTCCGGTTGGCAGAAGAAAACTATATCGTTTGGTAACGAGAAATCCGAGTGCATAATCGTGGGATATGTTCGCAGGAGTTCAGGTTGCACTGTGGAATGTCCGTTACGACTTGGATGCTTGCAGCCGACAATTACAAGGTAATCTATCAGCCTGGGGGAAGATTTGCCGACTTTATTTTGCATAGACTCCATAGTATGTAACCTAATAAAAGTTCATGCCTACAAATCTAGACATACTTGATAAACAATATGCACAGGCCAGAAAGCTAAGCCGGGCAGCTAGCGTGCGCAGCAAGGCTTTCGCACATGCTTTGGTTTCCCGCACTTACTCAAGGCTAGATGTGTTCATTCTACTGAAAGTTGCCCTATGATGCCATTTGCCATTGATTCTAAATATACTATGTCAGTATGAAGGGTCCGAACGGGAAAACTATAAGTCATTTCTGAAAACCTACTCTCGAAGACATCGTACATTATGTCAGCAGCAGGGAGTTCGGTAGTAATCCAATATGTTAACGTTTAGGGGGTGCAGGTTGAGCATGACAAACGAAAATATATACTCAGTCAATCCTAAATTCTTGCTAGTAACCTGACAGTTAGTTTAACATTTTAGATGCAGGGGGAATTTTAGTATGCGTTTAGAAAAATAAACGACACCACCCTGCTTAATGTCTTCTTGAACTTTGGGAAGGTGTGTCTTCTTTCTTAAAAAATGTTGGACACCCCTGTCGAGCTCTGTTCGACTTTCTTTATAACGCTTGACGCCTTTCGCTCGCCAAATGGAACGTTTAAGAAAGATAAACCATGAATCAGAAATAGCCAACGAGATTGGCAAGATACTTTATTGTAGCAATGGCAATGATTGTTTTATTTTAACCTTCCAGAGGACGCTATCAAAGTCACGTTTACGCTGACGTAATAAGTAAAATGCAGACGATGTAGACAAGTTTGGTTTACGTAGACGCCCAGATGTATAGTAGAAATTAGAAATTGTTATGTGAGATGGGCAGGGTTTCCACTATCGCTTGCGATTTAATCAGTCGCTTGCTGCACTTTGGATGATCATATCAATTGCTTCCAGGTTAAAAGTCTCTGGGAAAAAAATGAGGTGCAAAAGAAATACTGAGAAACTCTGGAGGTGACTTTTATTTTTAAAAGGATTTTGAGAGAAAGAACCACTTTGCGAAAGGATATAAAGGAGCATGTGAAGTTCTTCGAACGGCTGAGGGTGGGCCTGACCATGGGGCTGGGAGTTTGTCATTCCAGAGTGCGCGGCGGAATCATGACGGGGATTCGCGATAAGAGAAACGGAGGCGGCCTACAGCGTCCGCGCCAGCATGGTCCCGAATGCTTCCCAGGGATGTTGGCTAGGGAGGACGTCGCATTTTGTGAAGGAAATAATGCATGGACTGAAATTCAAATGAATCGAAATCATTCGTGGGAAATTATGGAAAACAAAACCTCATGTACAGAGAATAAAAGTTTAATGGGGCCAGTTTTCAGGTAAATGAGCAGACTCCTCCTTAGATCGTGAGGATTATCCGATGATTCAAAGTAGGATATACCCGGAAGCAAAGAAGTTTGAGTACCCTCATGCGAGTGGCGGGAGGAGATATAACGATGGAAGAATTGCGGAGAAATTATGGGCGTCTAACAGAGGGTGAAGACTGGATTCCTAACTATGGACCTCCTAAAGCTCACAGAAAGGGCATTCCATTGATAGTGTCAGTTTCTTTCAATGGTGCCCCGTCTTATGATCTTCCAATTGTCCATTTGGACCAACGACTACTGCGAGCGCATTGTGACAAAGCCCCGCCCCAAAAAACGCTCAAGTAACGTTTGTGTATAATAACGCGCAGTACGTAGACATTGTCTCCATCCGTGGTCACTCGCCCGATGTCACCCACTTGGCAGACACCGTGCAGGCTGAAATCATGTATGGCCGCCAGTTGACTCCAATTAAATTCCACATGATTCAAAAAGACAGAGGAGGTTGTTTTGGAGGAGGACTTCGCACATTCGTAATACATGGAACATTGGAACAAAGAAAATGAAAGCTCACATATGACACTCGTCCTCCTAGGTTTGTCGTAGTCGTTCTGGTACTCCATCAGCCGTCAAGACATGTCACCGGGACTAATGATCGTCTGGTATAGGAGCTAGAATGATATGCTACTTTGCCATTCGTCGTGACCTTTTGCGACTTTAACGCAATGCTAATTATGTTTTAGTTCGAAGTCTGTACTCTTTTCAAAATAACTGCTTGGCCGACATCATTTGTATATGGTGCTCAGGTTATTCCCCACTAAGCGCCTCTTTTTCAAGGAGAATGCGTAGGGGTAAAAATCGCATCATTTGGATCGGTTACTCAAGAAATTGCTGGACAGATTTCACAAGATGCAATGCCAACTTCAGTTCAGTTCAGTCTATTGAGTCAGATATATGTGCGAATTTGAGTATCTCATTTTGAACGTGTAATTGGGTGCAATTTTCAGAGAAACCGTGCTGGCTGAAACAGTTCAACTGGGCCAATAAAAGTGTGAAAAAACGGGCGCGAGTCCCAAGGGTTAAATTTAATCTCTTATCCCATTTGCTTATTGGAAAGGACCCCCAATGGTCTTGAAAAAAGATTATCATGATGATAATAATAATTATAATAATAATTATTATTATTATTAT
>CACRXP010000525.1:134769-155000 GCA_902702965.1 Spirometra erinaceieuropaei | reverse complement strand
CATGCATACAATCCACCCCCACTGCTAACGTTTAATTTTAATGGGTGACCGCGTGACTGGCCATGGTAACCAATTCAATAGCTAGTAGATGGCCAGACACTTATTCATTTTTTTCCAATGCGGAATGCTTAAAAGATCCGTGTTTCTTTTGTGTGTAGGTGGGACAATTTGAGGGTGCACTTCCTTATCAAAAGGCGGCTTTTCGGTATACACGGACATGAAGAAATGGAACCAGAGCCTCGTCTTATTTGAGTTTTCGGTTAGCTTATTTCCCCAAAAATTCTATAGACAAGGAATGGTGTCCCGATTGCTTTTTTCCGTTTTACGTTTGCGAAGCACTTCTTCGGATTTTTCGGTATTTCTTCGACTATTTCTGAGTCGAATGCTACTCGTTCTCTCCTCACGAGACTCCACCAACTATCTCACTGTTTCTTAAGTTCTGAAAGATGTTTGGTCTGTTAACATATGAGGTATCTCTTCCACAATCTCCCGATCTTTTAAAACTTTTTCTATTTCCGATGCCACTTACTCTGGTCGGGAGGCGAACCATCTCCTTTTCAGCGGGCAACGGTTTTTACCAAGTGCCGAATCACGTTCTTAAATGAAGCCCAATTGAAGTTTGGGTCAGATGCATGCTCAGGGTTCCATGCAATTTTATTCAGCAGTTCTTTCACTTTGGAATAATTCCCTTTCCAGACATTTCTCTCCCGTATGGTTCGAATATAGGGGACAGAAAAGGGATCGTACTCTCAAACAAGAGCGCAATGATCACTTCGACCCAGGGCGTGTTAGAATTCAATCCAAGGACTCATTTTTCATCGCAGGTAATGATGAGATCCAAAAACCATTAATGGTGTGTACTTCGGAAGCGGGTGTCCATGGAAATATATTGAGTGAGGAATTCCTCAGTGACCAACTGAAGTAACCTCTGTTCTAATGAGTTTTCGACCGCATACAGGGCATCCAGTCCAAATCTATGTCTGGGGGTTGAAATCTTCAAGTATTTTAACGTGCTTGCTACGGCTGATCTTCTCTAGCTCTGCGATGAATGCATCGTCCGTCTCCTTCCATCGATCTGGGGGTCTGTATATCAGCGCAAAGATGGAGACCGAATTGGTTTAGTGCTTTCAACTTACATCTAGGGATTTCGCAGCCAGTGTTCCTTTTGTTGATGACCTGTCAATGACGTATTTAATGCTACGCCGTATGAACATCGGGATTCTCCCACCCCCACGCCTATTTCGATTCATGCGGATAAACTAAAATCCATCCAGTATGACTTTCGCGTCTGCTATCTGCTCATTTAACCATGTTTCAGTAAGGGATATAAAGTCAAGTTGTGAATGCGCTACGGTCAGTTTCATTTCATTCGTTCTGTTGTAAAGACTGTGCATTTGAGTACATCATTGCCGTACTTTTTGGCTCTCTCGGTCTCTGGAACTTGATTGTTGGTTCTTGCGCCTGACAATTATTGCTGAATACTTCGCACGATAAAAATGGTTCACTATCTGTCCTCAAATTTACAAGTGTTCAATAAAATTGATGACTGGCGTAGCAAATACCAATTTCACTGGACGATTCCATGGAAACTTGGGTTCCGTTTTTATGGTTTCGTTGCCAACAATCTTCAGATTTTTTCTTCTCCGCACTGGTGTCTTTTCAGCCCTGCTATCAGTGTTCTCCTTATTCTTCGATCGATGGAGAAGTAGTCTGGCTGAAAAAACAAGCCGCAGTAGTTATCTCGTGGTGTGGGTTTGCGGGACAAGATTATAGCTGCCTGCTGTTTGCTTTTAAAGACAACATTCAGTGCTTTTGGTCGCATTCCCTCCGCGTTGCCTCTAATCTCAGTCCCCAAAACGGAAGATCTTTTGTATTTCAACCACTCCACCGCGTCCTTGGGTGGCAAAAGTTCTTGCTTGACCCTCTCTTCTGGGGTTTCGCCAGGAGCTTCAGAAACTTCCTGGACTACCATCTCAAATGATCGTTCAGGGAAAAACCTTACTTCTCCTTCTTGTTTTCTTCTATTGGTGACGGGTTGAATCACAGTCTTTGGCTCTACCTTTGGAAAGGTCTAACCGCTAGCTTCAAATATGGAGATAAGTGGGAGGTATTTCTCAAAGTGATTTTTAATAAACACGTAGGATTTTAGCCTTCGATTTTTGAATAAAATCCTGTGGATACAGGCCCGTTCTTTTAGAATTATCGGTTGCCATTCCTCTTTTTAGTTTTGGTAGGGTGTGCTCGTTGACTTCTAGTCGCGTTTGGCAATTCGTCTTTTGCGCATTTTAACTGTTTTTGACCGCGTAAATCATCTGCACATCTTTAACCTCTCGCTGAAATTCGGCAAATGGATCTGTCAAACGTTTTATTTAATTGCATCTTACCTCGAGATACGATAAGCGCAAAGGTCACAAGTAGGCGAAAGCTTTTGACTTCTGTGCAGGCAGAAAGTCTTAATAACCATTCATCACTCGTCTTCTATTGATAGCAGCTGGGTATGCCTGTGCTTTACAGCTGCAACGACTTTATGCTGAAGTTTGAAACCGTGCTCTCAATTCTGGGAAAATTGTTTTACGGAAATATCTCCGACGTTCCCTCTCAAAAATGCAAACGCCTTGGCTCGTTCCTCTACCTGGTTGTTAGGGAATCAAACGATAGACAAAATGAGCTTAAAATATCTTGTTGAAAACTGCTCCTCGATCTGAAGGTCGGTTGATGTTGCAGTTGATTTCCTGTACTTCTGTGGATTAAACTAGAAACTAGCAGATACCGAGCGCCTGTCAACTCGTAGTCAAAAGTCTACCCGTTTCAGTTAATTTATTTTCGCTAATCAAGGCTGATTCGATCTTTGCCCACCGAGATCGCGAAGATTTTCCTTTTTCATGATTTTACTTTCATGAAGCCTAGGATTTGGTCCCTATTTTTACATAAATCCTCGTCTTCTCAACTCAACTCAACTCTCCCTACTTCGGTCATGCTACGATTAACCGTGGGAATTCAGCCAATCGTACTCCTGTGAAATCCGACTCACTGATCCCCCCAACTATACTTCCCTCCAACTAATGCCATTTAACGCCTTCGCCTGCCTCTAAATAAGCAGCAGCTGCATCTGTCGTCCCTAGTCCGCCTGATAGCCCTCCTAGGTCGCACGATAATCTGCCTACACCAGCTGCACCGATAGCTTTTCAACTTCAGCAGGGTCCTCTGATTTTCCATTTAGGTCATCTGAGCCATGGCGTCAGAACGGTGTAATCCATAAATGGGATCCGACGCTGACCTAAAAGAAAGGTAGCATAATTACATTCAGTGGTTTACAGCCTTATCTTAGATTTACTAACCCTTCACAGCCGAGCTCGTTTATAAACCTCGTAGCTCTAATTATACCTCCAAATAAATATCTCTCCCGCATACCGGCTATTCACCAAAGTCATACTATCTATCCTGTAAATAGTTCGAACGTTAATCGCCCCAGCGATTGATCCCTCAACCTATTTCAGGCTTCCACCACTCAGGGCCAACTGCTTTCCCATAGTTCAACCTAGAGCATTTGACTTCTATCGTAGACCTGGTTTCCCACCTTTTAATTCTTACAACTGCCTACTGTCCCCCGTTAGTCTCTATTCTCCTTCTAGGCCCTCCTTCCTAAGTAAACAATCAACAAGCCTATCTCCGTTTACCTTAGTTAGTGTTTCAGCGTCTGACAACTATATCTGTAAGTCTTTTAGGTCCCTCGTTCAGACATTTCTTGCTGACTTTCCATGTCAGTAATTCTGGACTCACTGGCACTTATTCCCCAAATAACAGTGATGTACAGCTGACATATCTTCCTCCAAAATTTCTTCCTAATACCGCCGACTATAGCCATGGTGCTCAAAGCACACTGTATATTACATTATTAAATCCCAGGCCTGGCATAAACAAGATGGCCCCAATAAGAACCATTGCTCTCGAAATGATGTCCGGTATTTTATGCATAGCAGACTCCTGGGCCTATTTTCTAATTCCAGACTTTTCCGTTTTTGTAGAAGACTTTAATTTCTACCGTCAAGACCGCAAAAATAGCGGTGGGGCGGCTGTCTTCCTTATCTTAGGTCCTACCCAACGCATTCTCCCAATTACCTTGACGTCTCCTCATTTAAGGGAAACTTCTGCTTTGCATAAATTATTATCCCGTCATAAAATGTCAATTATTTTCTGTATCTACAGCCATTCACACTCTTCAGCCAACGATAATGCACACCTTTGCGAAATCTTAAAATTAACTTTTGAATCTGCTTTCGACGTTAGGATAATCAGAGGAGATCTTAATCCTCCTGAAATGGGTCGGGTTCCGGATATGTGTTTACCTAGATTTGCACCTTCCAAGCATATCATCAATTTTTCCAAGTGGTCTTAGCCTGTACGCACTTCAACAAGAGATGACCACATTTTGCATCTGATCTTTACAAATAAAATTGCTCCTCTGTCTGTTGCTTTCAAAAAGGATCTATTTGATAGTGAACGCGCATTAGTTCATTGTTGCATGCCATCTGCATTTTCAAGGAAGGCGCGCATGGCGCTTGCGTGGATAATGACTTAATAAATAACCATATTGGGTCGTGGGATTGGTGTGGCTGTCTACCTAGTAGTGAGGAAACAGCACTTAATGACGTCATGTCCAATGTTTCCAAGGACATACTAGAGTTTGAGACTCCTCGACATCTCAAGTTTAACTCTTCGGATTGCCCTGTTCCTCACTTCTCTGCGTCAGATTAAAGACTTGAGACGGGCGATGTGTGATTTTTCAACTAGTTCTTTTTTCGTTCATCTAAAAATCACAGAAATTTTTAAAATGGCCTCAAGTATGAGTCAAGCGCGAGACAGACAGAGAATATCCTTGCTTTCAGAGATTAAAGCCCTGCCAGGTCCGTCGCCAGAATCCTCCGTAATCGGTCATTCTTTAGGCGTGGCCACAAAATTCCACCCCTGCTAAACAAAAATAAAATCTTTCTCATCGATGAGGCTGACAAGGCGGAGTTGCCTTGTGCTTTCTTTACAAAACGACTTAGCGCTAAGTCCGAACCAGTCCGTTTATTTCGTTCACATTCAGACAGAACACTGATTACGATCGATGTCTACCCAGATCTCATTATTAAACGCACACGCAGTTTAAAAAATCACACTGCACGAAACGGACGGGATTACAAATTCGATTATCAAACGGTCGTCCGACCTGAACTTACCGATAAGTCATTTATTCTTGACTTACATTTCGAGCGAAATTTTTCCGAAAACATGGCTAACGTCAATCATTATTCCAGGACTCAAGTCTGGGGCTCGATCAGTTAGAAAAGATGCTGGACCAGCTTGCATTCTAGAGGAGGATGAAAATGAAATTTGTCTGTCCCGCCTGTGCATGTTCCGTTAATTCAATATAAATCAGTACATATGACGGATAGAGGCAGAGCCTTGGAAAACCGTATTTACAAATAGACGATTGAAGAAAACATGCTGATATCTACATAGCAGTTATGCCAGTCATTGATATCGCGTGAATTTTGGACCGTCAAGCATAAATTTATCTAGTCTTGTTAAAATGGTCTCAACGTTATCCGCTGAGACAACTGAGTTCGGCAATTTGTTCCACCCTTCAACCATCCGGTGAGAGAAGAATTTGGCGCGCCATTCGAGTTTGGCATATTTTAGCTTCAATTTGTATTGGTGGCTTCGAAGATTGGTCGTCCGCGCCAGTTCGAAGAAATCGTCAAACTGAAGAGCACAATCTAGCCCTCGAAAGATCCTAAGGGTCATGATCATATACCCTCTGTGTTGTCTATAAGAGAGAGGAAATATTTTTAGCTTTTCCAGGCGTCTTTCACAATGTAAGCTACTTGATCCGCCGACTAGCTCGATCGCTCTTTGTTGTATGTTCGCCGGAAGTGTGTAATCTTGTTTTGTCCAGGGACACCATGCCTGAACACATTATCCCAACATTGGTTGAACGAATGCTCCAAATACCCGGCCGAAAAGTTCTTCATCAAAATTGAGGAAGGATATTCTAATCGCGCCAAGAATACCCATAGCTTTCTTTGATACCTTGACGCAGTGATACGATAGTTTGAGAGATGACGTCATTCACACACCGAGATCTCATTACTCGTTGTCTGATTCGAGTTGGTGACCTACAATGAAGAAGTGAGATTAAAATCTTAATGGCCTCCTGCTGCTAGATCCTAAACGGATTAGTTGGCATTTGTTAAGGTTGAGGTTAAGACACCATTCATCACACCACTGTTGCAAGCGATTCAGATTGTCTTGTAACTGTACAGAGCCTTGCGGCTTCTCTATTGATTTTCATAATTTGAGATCATCGGTAAGCATTACACGCTCGCAGTTCAGACAGTCCAGACAGTCGTTCGCATATATTTAAAACAGAATTGGACCCTGAACGCTTCCCTGCGGAATGCTACTGTGAACGGATGCTCATTCCGACTTAGCGTTCTGTTGGGAAGTCCACCGTGCTAATTGTATTGTTTGAGTTAACAAATGGAGGGCAAACTCTTTCATCAAAAGCCGGCTTCTAGGTAAACACGGACGTGAAGAAATCGGACAACAGGTTCGTCCTATCTAAATTGTCAGACAACGTATTTCCCTGGCGATCTTTCAGACAGGGATTGCAATCCCGGTTGCGTTTAGCCTTATTCACGTATCTTAAGAATTTTTGGAATTTTGCGGGATATTTTTTAGAAGTTTTGACTCAAATTCTGCCTTTTCTCTCCTCGACAGATTTCAAAATACATTCCTCTGTTTTTTTGAAGCCGGCTAAATTCTCTGGTTGTTAACATCTGGCGCACTTTTTCCAAAGTCTCCTTTTCAATTTAAGGTTCTTCTTTATTTCTGACGTCACGCACTTTGGTCGGGAAATGCGCGGTTTCCTTTTAAGTGGACAAAAGCTTTCTACCAAGTGCTGCATTACGTTCTTGAAGAAGAGCCAATCGCGTTCAGAGTCAGGTGCTTGTGCAGCGTTCCAGTTTATCTTCCGTAGCAGATTTTTCATTCGGGGATAATCTCCTTTCCATACATTTCTTTCCTCAGCAGCTCGAATTTCGGGTACAGAAAAACGACTATACTCCCAAACAAGAACTCAATAGTCACTTCGGCCAAGGGGCGTGTGCGATTCCAATCCGAGAATGCGTCTATCATCCCTAGTGATGATGAGATTCAGACAACGTGACTGCTGTCCATCTCTGAATTCAGTGTCCATTTTAACATGTTGGGTAAGGAACTCATTTGTGATCATTTGAATAAATTTCTGTTCAAAGGAGTTTTCCGATCACGTGCAATGCATCAAATCCCACTCGATGTCTGGACAGTTGAAATCACCAAGTAGCATTATGTGTTTGCTTTGACAAATTTATTTTATCTCGGTGATGAGTGCATCGTCGGCATCTGTCCGCTGGCCTGGCGGTCTGTAAACCAGGACCATATGGAGGCTTGGATGGTTTGGCACTTTCAAGTAACAACTGAGTATTTCACAATCAATGTCTCGAAATGGGGAAGGCTCAACTTTGACGTAATCGATGTCATCTCGTATAAATATCGCAATCCCCTTACCTCTTCGTTCGTTTCGGTGCATTCAGAGAAGCTGGAAACAATCTGGCATGAATTCCGCGTCTTTTATCCGGGCATTTAACCATGTTTCTCTTAAGACTATCACGTCCGGTTGGAAATGAGCCATGGTGAGTTTTATTTCGTCAAATTTGTTGAGTAAACTCTGCACATTTGTCTACATCATTTTTATATTATTTGGTTGTTTAGATCTCTTGAAACTGTTGGCTAGTGCTTTCGAGTGATAGGTACTGCTGCATATTTCACATAGCGTACCAAGTCCATTAGTTGATTTTGAAATTGCTGAAGTTTGTCGGAACCCAGTTCCAGTGCTTTTACCGTCAGTGTCACTGGATGATTCCACAAGAAGGAGCATTCTGTTTTCACAATTTGGTTGTTTGCTATTTTCAGATTCGCTTCGCCCTCGCTCTGACGTTTTCTTAGTTCCGCTACCAGCGTCCTCATTTTTATCTGTTTGATTGGGTGATAGCCCGGCTGAAAAAAACACTCCACTATGGTTGTTTCAAAGCCTGGACTTTCGCGACAAGATGACATCTGTAAATGCAATTGCTACTTGGAATAAACTAGCCAGGAATGTGAAAACTCTGCAAACCTATCCTTTATTTAAAAGAACTATTACTCGATTTTTGCATTCAGAAAAACTCCCACAAATTTTGGGTGCTGAATCCGCTGGTTGACTATATCGCAGCGATGGCGTTTGGGGTCTCTGATCACTATGGCCGGTCTCACCGGGGACAATTTCTTTAGCCAACCGCGACAGCTGTTCTTCGGCGCTTCTGTCTGGACCAGCCTCAACTTTATGAAAAGAATTGGCGATTGATAATATCCGATACAGTGCACCCCCCTCTCTTCTTTACTGTCGGGAGTTTGTGGTCAGCAGCTTTCTTCTTCTGAACTCTCCAAACCATAAAATCCACCATAACAAGTTCGAACACATTTTTAGATGGGCATCATCCGTCTATCCGAAAGCCCATTCGCCCCACCCCTCAACATGGCTTCAAGTCCGTCACTTGTGGCTGGCGCCCCTGTAGTGACTACAGGTCTCTGAATAACGTTGTCGCCCTCAACCTTTAGCCTGCCGTGAATCTTCAGGATTTTGTCGGTGCCGTCTCCCACCAATTCGAGATCCGGGGTCATTTTCCGGATAGACTGCAATTGTGGTCAAGCCAATTGTGTTGGTGAAACCGCCAAACGGATTCGCACGAGACTGGACGTGCATGAGTTGGCTGTGAGACGGGAGGATAAACTTTGCTTGGTACCCACTAATGCCTCCTCCTCAGGGCACGACTTTGACTTTGAGTGCGTTAAAATATTGGACCATTTGGACGACAGAGTTGTAGGCTTGCTGCAGGATGCTTGGTACTTAAATGAAGACTCGATTGGTCGGCATATCAGCCTGCCAACCGCTTATCAATCGCGGTCATCCCGGGCAGTGGTAAACTACATATGCATTGACTTGTACACTTTTTTACTTCTCGACGATGGACTCGCTTGAGAGTTTGAAACGTCGGATTAATGAACAGTTAGTCCCAGCGATCGCCGTCCTGTCTTCTACTACCCCGATGCAGTTATATACAACCACTATATCATACGGTGATTCGTAAATTTTGCGAAAACGCCTTACATCGAACGTGTGGGGATACGCCCACTTCCTACCATCTTCTGCTTTCGGGATTTCCATCTATCACCTGACCTCCAAAGCTTGACCAGTCTATTAAACATTCCATCATGCATTATACTTCGACTACGGGACCACTCGTTTTTTGCCGTCCTTGTCGTTTAGCAGCTGATAATTTGGCTACCGCCAAGGCTGAATTCTGCCATATGATGCAGTTTGGCATAGCTCGACCCTCGACTAGTCCATGGACCGCCCTCTGCATACGGTTTGCAAAATGTCTCTCATGGACCGGCGTCTATGTGGGGATTGCTTACGATTAAACGACTGCACCGTCCCTGACAGAAATCTGCTTCCTCACCTCCATGACTTTTCCTCTAGCCAACCCCGGGGCAACAATGTTTTCCAGCGTTTGTCTAGTGAATGCTTTCAATCAAATTCCTGTTGCTCCAGAAAACATCCGAAAACGGTGATTACAACTCCATTCGGGCTTTCCGAGTTCTCCTGAATGCATTTTGGACTCCATAACTCCACCCAAATATTTCAACGTTTCATTAACGAAGTCCTCAGGGACTTATCTTCCGTTGATGTTAATGTCGATGATCTTCTAGTTGCAAGTTCAAGTGAGCATCAGCATCTACGAAGCCTACCTCTTATTTTTGAGCACTTGAGTCAATCTGGAGTTTTTATCAATGCCTCTGAATGCGTTTTTGGTGTTCCTCCAGTCTTCTTCTTAGGACACCGCGTAGATGCTTTCGACTCTCACCCCATAGACGCCCAAGTTTCGGCTAATTGCGAGTTCCATGTTCCCACTTTCTTCAACAACTGCTTACTTTCATAGGTCTTGGCAATTTTCACAGATGGTTCATCCCTCACTGTGCTCAATAAGTGTTACTTCTCACAAATCTTTAGGAGGCAACAATCGAGGATTTTCTTTTCCGGACACAGTTGAGGGCGCCTTTTAACGTGTCAAAGAGATCCTCGCAGATACAACTGTTTTTTCTCACCCTCTAACTGATGGCCCGCTGTCTACTGTTGCCGATGCCTCCAAATGCGACATAGGTGCAGTCCTCCAGCAGCAGACCCCAACGGGCACTCAACCCTTATCCTTCTTCTTCGTCAAACTGACATTATCTCAGACTTTTTATAACACTTTTGGAGAGAACTCCTTTCCATTTATGTCACCAATAAGAATTTTCGTAATTAGACTTAAGGCAGAGATTTTTGCATTTACACTGGCCATATACCTCTTACTTATGCCTCTTTTACTCTCTCTGAAAAATATTCACACCGCGGGATCCGCCATATATATTTTATCCCTGAATACGTGACAGGAATTCGATTTCTTAAAAGATTCTCTAATCAGGTCACCGGTTGTCTCTTCCGATGTGAAAATAATGTTATTAGCAGCCCTTTCATCGACCTAGAGCGTATGGCCGAGCTGTCGCAGCAGCTGAATTTTTCTTGACAACTGGAGCATACTAGCCTTCAGATTAAAGCCATCACTCTGTTCGCCATTTCAAGTAGAAACTTTTGCGGCGTGTCCCGCGGTTTCTCTCGTCTACCAATGCCAGCAGTATGCGGCGAGATGTTTTCACCGCACTACACAGTCTCGTTCACCCTGCATTTAGGCTACTCAGCGCCTCGTCCACGAGCGTTTCGTCTGGACCAGCATGAACACTAATTTCTGCCACTGGACTCGCTAATGTTTGGTTTGCCAGAAAGCCGAAATCGGACGTTAAAACGAAGCCGCAATTGAGACCTTTCTTTTACCATTTGCACGTTTTTCACACGCGCAAATGGACCTCGTGGGTGCTTTGCCAGCACCCCCTGGCTTCAACTACTCGCTCGCTGCTATCGACCGATTTATGCGGTGATCCATCGCAACTCCGGTTCTAAAAATCGCCGCAGATACGGTCGCTCATGCCTTTTTCGAACACTGGAGTTCCCATTATGGTGTCCCCCTATTATTACCATCGACCGAGGCCAGCAAATCGAATCAAGAATTTTCAGTGCCCTTACTGACCTCCTCGGATGCTCTCGCGCACGTATGACAAGCTTACCACCCTTCATTTTACGGTCTACCTGAGCGTCTTTACCGTCAAATCAAAACCTCTCTCTCGGCCTATGATAACCCCATTCATTGGAGTGAGCATCTGTCTTTGGTCATGCTCGGTATCCGCATCTCGCTAAAACCCGACTTAGAGTGCTCCACTGTCGAACTTGTTAACTGGACTACCCTACGTATTCCCCGCGATTTTTTCGGGCCATCTCAAAGTTTAACCGGTTTGGATGCTACCGACTATGTCCAATGGTTGCGCCACGCAATAGCTAATCTCCAAGCTATACTTCCACGCGTCCCAGCAAGCAATTCATATATTGACCCCAACTTGCAAACATGTTCTCTTATATTTGTCGGGGTAGGTAATGTTCGTGAGCCACACCAACGACATTGTGACAAACTCTTCCGAGTTCTGTCGCTCACGGATAACCATTTCAAAATCGTCCGTGGCGATCGCACCGGCGTGCTATCAGTCAATCAGTTGAAGGTGGCCTATTACCGACCCTCCCTCACACACCCCAATAAATAAGCCCTCTTCACCTGTCACGGTGTCTTCCTTGGTTTACCCGCGTCCTCTTACACCGGATAACTCCGTGCATCCCCTCCCCTTCCAATTCCACCCACTACATGCAGTGGTCGTCATTTCCGTTTCCCTGACCGCTACCAAGTTGTGCATTATGCCTTACACCTGACTAATGTACACCCATTTCGCACATTCTAACTCTGTTCTCGGGGGAAGGCGAGTATTGTAGTAACATGAAAAGCTTTTTCTCTTAGTGCGTCAAAAGTACGGCCCATAAGAACTTTGGCACAACTTCCAATAACAATTTAACGTCAGGTTGTATTCTTGCAGCCGCTTTGTTTCTTCTTATCCCTCTCCCCGCAGACCGGTTTATTTCGCACAAGATTATCTTCTTTCATGAAAAGAACCGTGAACTAAGTTGGTTCCGAACTTCCCGGACAATCCATAAGAGGAGTTCGTCCGTTTGTGGGTTCTAAGGCGTGTCAGTACGTTTTGTGAACACAATAATTGGCAACTAAAAGTGAGATGATATTCTCTGGCAAAATTTCATCACCTTCAATAGCAAACAGGTTAGGGATGACGCCAAAGTAGGCAGATGGGCTTTAAAAGTTATTTGTTGGAGGATGATTGAAACTCGAATAGGAAGGTCGACAGACTAATTCTACATATCTACATCTGAGGCTTCCGGTAAAAAACAACACTTTCGACACCGATTTTGAAATTCAATAGGCTTTAGGAGGACAAAGTCGCCGTGGGCAATTACTACTTAAAATCGCGATTAGCTGTAGCATGATGGCATTCGTGGACATTAACCCGCCCGCTATGTTTCGTCCAGAATGGAACTTAATCGGTCCTGTCGCCTGTCATCAGGCCCGAAGATCCGTCAGTCGGATAAATGCGCTGTTCACATCGACATTTTCTGGTTTAGTTCGAAAACCTTATCATTTGGCAAGTGGTAGAGTATGCAACGCCTTACTACCCTCAATGACGGCCATCCGTTGCGCTGCTGGTTGTTTTTCGAAAAATTGCCAATACTCACGCATAAATTCATCAAGTAAACATTGACCAACCTCGGTCGTTTTGTGCCAGCAGTCTTAAAATTCTTCTCTGCCTATGTTATATATTTATTTCGATAAAAATCGAACGCTTGTTGCGACAGAATAATCGACTGGAATTTCATTTTTCTGGGATTTCTCTCCTTTTGATAGATTTTTAGTTGGATTTTTGAGAAGATGCATTATTTTTCAACCATGAACCACATATATTGACCAAAGTGGCTGTCGGTCTCTCAACAGGTCTGAATGGTATGGCCTCATAACTCTTTGCGCAGAGTCATTCTTAAGTGGCATTTTTATTGGTAACTAGCTGGACCCGCCACGCGTCGCTGTGCTCAGTCTCGTGAAATTTAAAAGAAAGAAAAGAGGAAGGGGACACGTTTCTTATATGCATAACTGCATAAGGCTTTGTAATTGTTAGATCGAATTTCTGCCAGAATCAGTCTTAGTAGGAGCGTTTTGCCAGTTCCTCCTGGCTCATCTAAGAAGAAGATTCCTCCAACCCCGTTATTGAACGCCCGCATTATTTGATCGTAGATGCCATTCTGCTCCAGTGTTCACTTAGGAATGTTTGATTGCAGATGCGACAGAAGATCAACCGTGTTGTAGTTTAGCTCACGGCGCAAATCCACATCTAACGAAGTAGCAGCAGGTCGGTTTGGTAATGGCATTCCCAGGTGATTGAGAACTCTGTTCATGATTTCTACGCACACGTCCTCAATCATTATTTACGCCTCCTTGTAGATTTCTGCTGCGAAATCCACAGCTGAATCTTCTTTGCGTAGTCGACGGAAGATATCTTTAGCACGCTCAAGTACCTGCATGATGGGTGAGCGCGGCCGTCGGGCGGAGCACGTGTGTTTGAACGAATGTCGGTCAAGTGGCCACAGTCTGGGAGCCGTGCGTCCGCGCAGATACGGGTCAAATGGCCGCAGCAGGTGGCGTTGTTATGCCGGAAAAATCCGGTTTTTTACCCATCACAGGCGTACCATCGGCATAATTACAAAATTGAACAAAAGAAAACCTAGCCCTGTGCGCTGGCTGTGTTGTATCCAAATTTCAGCGCAATCGGTGCAGTACTTTCGGAGATTACCTATAACACACGGAAACCCCCCTTCATTTTGATGTATATAGATAAGTTTTCGTAACGGTGTGGGTGTAACTGGGGTAGGCCTTATAGTATACAAGACTGGTTACTGCATTTACTTAAGTAGGTGTTGTTCGATTACGTTTTTCCCGTGTACCACTTAGGCTTGGCTTATGTGTTTCACCAGCTTGTTCTATGCACCTCGCAAAAAAACCACCCGAGAACCAAACGCAGCAGGAATGTCTATATGAACTCACTATTGTGCTCCCCACCCCGAACGTGTTAGAGATCATGCAAAAGCTTTGTCCGCAATCAACGGCATTTTAAAGACCGAGTATTTTGAGATTACTTTATACACATGAAAATTCTTCCAGCGGGGAGAATTGGCTGTTGTATACCAGTTCCATCGGGTTTATCAATTGTTCGGCTGCTTCACGGAGTACACCTGCGCCATGTGGGACAGCAAGGTTTCCGACGCTTGTTTGAGGCCGGCAGCGTTTAGTCAAAACCATAGACGATATTGTATCTAGCCAATGTGGGCCCAGACAGCTAGGCCTGAAACAGGGTCTCCTTCATGTAATCTTCTTTGCAGGCGGCACCAGTAAGCTTCAACTGCATTGGTATGTTGGCCTGTAGTTGCGTATACAAAATTTCTATAATGGTTTGCGGTATAATGTTCATCTCCCTCATACGACAGGCGTGAATAGGCCTTCCATTCATCCTTCACAATCACACTGCCTTTCGCCACCCACTTTGTTATTATCGGTCTGAATCTTTGCCATGTTCTGTTATTCACTTGCTCGACAACTTCCTTTTGTTTCGAGTCGTACATTTCGAGCAGCTATAAGTGCCTCTTTGCCTGTCGACGTTGTATTTTCGGTTGCTCATTAGCGTCTCATCAATGTGTACTTCTACTCCTGTGACGCAAAACAGGCCGGTTTGACTAAGGAGTGCCGTGACGCATACATTTCGGCATATGCCGTACCATTCTTCTGCTGCTGCATGGCACACTCCCACTTCCATTTGGAATTGTTGCACTCTGACTCCTCTTATGAATGACAGGCAGATTTTTAAAACCCTAATTTTTAGATGGCTGCCTTCAAATATTGAATCTGCCCACAGTGCCTTGGTGTTGCCGCAACGGTTACATCTGAAGACGAAACCATCAGTGTGTTTCTGAAGAATTTGCTTTCGCACTGTCCAACGAGATTTGCCCTTCCAACTTCTGGGTAGCAGTCCTTTGTCCTGGCAATATTGCGCCACCCTGCCGGAGTTCAGTATTTTCACTATCGCTTCAACTTCCGTTTGTCCCTCCGAGGTCGTCTGCATCGTACGGTTTGCTTACGGCTGTATTACGCGCCACTGTACGGTTGCTGGCGGGAGTCGAAAAATGGTCCCAGCAAGTTTCGTAACGCGATCGGTGCGCGCCCTCTACCATTGTAAATAAACCCGATCCAAACAGACAAAACAACGAGTCTGTGGCTCAGTGGTTTGGGACATTGGACTGCTAACCAGTAGGCCGTCAGTTCGGGCCTGGGGGCTGTATGCTTCGAGGATAGTTACATGATGGCGAACAAATCAGAAATGACCATTCCAGTCTCCCTTGTCTTTATCGGTAACGTTTCTTTCATTTAAGTGCATTTATTCATCTCGCTCATTTGGCGGTGTGTAACTTGATTTTGGTTGGCCAAGTACCCGCGATTAATTTAACCATCCTGACGCGTCTGACTTTCTGCTGACCTTTGGTGTATTCAAATAAGATAGTGGCTTGAGTACGATTCTCGACATTTCTTCTTTGCGAGATCGCAAATAAAACCCTTATTGCCATCCTCTCCATATTACAGGCGTCCTTGTTTCTCGTCTCATGAATTGGGTTGCATACAACATCGCTGCCATAGAGACAGATCAGCAAGTGAGTACGAAACGACATTATACAGGGCATGAGGACCCTAGGACGCGGTAGACCTAGGGTTAGACTGGTAAGGGGCGCTCACCGATCGTTCTTACGGAACTCACTCGTTCCGTTGTGCCTTAGGGGCTCTCTCTCGAGCCCAACCAGCAGCCGCACAGCGGCGCATGATATAAGCAGTATGCTAATACCGACAAGGACAAAGGAGACTGGAATGGCCATTTCTGGCTTAAAAGCCGTCGTCAGTCAGTCATACCCAATGATGCTAAGGCCACGACGTTCCAGTGAACAAAACGAAATCCCGATGAAGGCCGGTGACGAGTAAAACGGGTGCAGTTTGAAACGTGTGCGTAAAGGCAACCTCAATCACACGTCTGAGGTGGCTTGCGAGGACACCCGGTGTCTCTAGGGTCGGAGATGCAAAGCGGCCCTTGCTGAGGAGCAACGATCCCCTGTTTTTGTCAAATCGGTTTCGCTGACAAAGGTTAATTTTGCTTTCTGCTACTAAGTGCACTCAGGTCCAATGGAATGTTGTCTTCCCTTCCTCAAAAATCAAGTCTTCCATTGATTCTCCTAATGCACAACCTGTTTCTGAGGTTGGATCTCCATCTATTACTAGCCAACTTATCTCAGATTCTCCACCAGTCATAATTCTACCTGATCGCAGGGTTCAGCCTCCAGTGATGCGTCCTCTTTCGTAACCTCTCAACGAAACGCTAATCGTGCACACGATGCCCTAAATTTCACTGAAGTGCTTGGCCCGAAAAGCGGTGACTGGTTACCCTGAATTCGAATCAACCTCTAAAGGGCAAAGTGGCGGCCTAGTTCAAATTTACTAGCTTTGTGGCTCGATGTTCAGGTTAATCAAGGTTGTCGTGTTTTTTCTTAGCCACGCTTTCCACTCCCGTTTTCCTTATTCTATTTGAGGACTAATGAGTGTGTGTAAACTTTGCCAGACAGGTAACTGCCGAGAAGTGTAGATGTTATTTAATAGTGTAAAGTTATCGCACGGCGTTTTTCGCAACCTTGACGCCTTGAACTGGTAGTTTTAAGTTAGCCCTTATCCTAGATATCAGAGTCATTTCGTGAAGGAATGATGAGCATGTTTATTTGCCTGGCGTTTCGGATTTTCGCTCGGACCTACCATCATAGAGGGCCACAGGCAAGGGTGACGGACGCACAAGAGGCGCGGTATTTACAGAATGCAGTTGTTACGCAGCCACATGTCTACCATAATTAGTAGTCCCTGGATTCACCGCCGGTGGTCGTACTTGATGCAATTCTTGCTTGCTCGTTCGCATTTGTCGTTAACTGCCGCAACTTTGTCACTGGTGTTGACTAGTGGCGTGATAACTACTACGCCATCTCGCCCGTTTATACTGTCACAGGAAGTGTTGTTAGTCTGCATCCAATTGCTCTGCCCGGACAAAGTACCAACGTTAAGTAAGATCCTTGCTCCAATGAGCGTACCTACATATTCTCAACTCCTTTCTGCTACTTTTCTTTTTGCCTCTATCGGGTTATAAACAGTCTAGTGTCCTTCAGAAAACGCCCTAAAACTGCTGACTGGAGGGTTATGCATTGAGCGCAGGCGGAGGGAGCTTCACTTCTTTAAACTGAAGCCAGGCAACTGCCACTCAAATTGTACTATTTTGAAGGCATATTTGATCATCGAAGTTTTAATAATTTGCCAGGAATGAACATAATCGGCAAACACGATCTCACAACAGCCTGGTCCAAGAAGGCGGTCATCAACGTGCAAAATGAACAGTAACGCGCCATCAGCCAACTCCACCGAAGCAACCCACTATTCAAATTCACTCGTTTAGCACCAACCACTCACAGCAGATTCATCAAGTCACATGCTTATCGTACACGTACGCAGAAGGGAGTGCTGACAAAGACATGGGAGATTGACACGATCACTTCTGGTTTATTACCTATCATCGGCTAATCTTACCCAAGATCAGGTTTTGCAGCGTCTGACCCTCGAACCCGTGTCCTTCCGGTCATCGTGCGTTGTTAATTCCTACGTTCTACCATTTAGCCACGGGCCCGTTTTACTGTTGGTTGCGATCTGAAATGTGTAGGAGGTGCCTTCATAGAACGATTTGCGGGACATGCCCGCTACGTCGTGTCTTGAAAACCAATCTAGGGGCCTTGCGGGCAGCCGACACCGACCAGTAATATATCCAGCGGGGTGGGCATGTCACGTAAACCGGTCGGTGAACGCACTTCTAACAGGATCGTAACCGATAGGGCAATGGGTTCGTGGGACACTGGTAGAGCGTTATAATCAATAACAATCGATGACTAGAAGAACGCAGGTCCTAATCTCAGATTCTGCGAAAGTGGAATTGGTTAAGACTGACGACGGCTAGTAAACCAAAACTGTCCATCTTGGCCTCCCTCGTCTTTTCCGGTACTTCTCTGCAGATTCCGCCGGCCGTTGGGCGAACGTCTGCAATGGGCCTACATTGAGCCTCAAGGCAAAATGACACGAAGATGTCCCGTAGGCTAATCGGCGAACGTACGTCTAACATATGCACGTATATAACAGACAGGAGAGACGACAGAGAATGAAGGTAGGTCGATACAATATTATTTCGGGCGTAGCCCGCCTTTATTCGGCTAATCACAATCCCAACTACCAGCTGGGACCAGAAACAAGCATGCATTCAAACACGGCTTAGATGGTCTATGGCGAATGAGCGGTGAGAATGTGCAGTCTGTGCGCCACAATCATCAGGTCAAATCCCGACATGTAAGGAGAAAACAGAAGGCACCAGAATGAAAGGTTTATTGTAATTCGAACCCTCAGTTGTCCTCTAGAGCAGCAATGGATGCTGGCGAAGCCAGAGCTGGTGTTGCTGCGTCCTGAGAGTCCCCAACATAGTGGTGGCAGCTTCTTTTGTAGGTTTGTGGGGCAATCTGAGGGAGTGTCCGCTCGATGTTTCACTGTTCACAAACGTCAAACCTGGTCATCAACTACTGGACTTCGCGCTGGACCTTTCAATCAGAACTGCTCCTTCGTCCCCTCGAAGTTTCAGTCTGATCCTAAAACTCTGGTTGCGCGTCCTAGACATCCATCACACTGTGTAGGCAGTCCATTGATTATCTCGTATGGTTTCGATTTTGACCTCGATGGTGGAACACAGCGGTCTTTAGAGTTGATAATCAGTGTTTTATCGTGTCCAGTGGAGAGCGAATCAAGTATTTCCGGTAGATTATTGTCACAAGAAATGGAAGACGGTTCACACAAGCTAAATGAATCATCATTCTCAAAGTACATGTTATCGTTGGCAGTTCATCAGTCGGTCTGGTTGATCGAACGACTATCGTTTGGACATCCAACCAGCAGATGCTTGCAACGGGGCTGAAAGCGTGTGTTGGTTACAGCTTCTTAGTTCGGGTCAGTGAAGTGAAGTTTCCTCTCACCAACGTCGCACAGAGCCAAGCCCAAGGCTATCAATAAGGCGACTGGAGTCGCCTTACCCAATCCTGCCATTTCAGTCCGCAGCAACAAGTAGCAGATCACGACAAGGAAAAGCTTCAACTAATTCTTGTAGTTACAAATAGAAGGTAGTTGGTAGTCAACTTTGGCGAGCACATGGAGACGATGACACGTAGGCCAGCCAAACGACAGTAAAACCGTCGATTTCGACAATGTCCACCGTGGGCTCTACAACATGGTGAGAGCAGGAACGGTGACTTACGCGGGAATTAGTCTATAGTAATTATGGACTTGCGCAGCGGCTACCACACTCTCCTCCGGTGTCATGACCATGTCAAGATGACTAGAGTTGAAAGAGGCTGCCAGTGGCTAGCACGGGAAAAACCGCACCTGGTCGTACCACCACACCCCCTGGTCAACAACAAACACTTGGTCAGGATTTCAAACAAAGATAAGGGTCGACACGGATCCCAGTAGGCGCGGAGTGCGCCCGCACATAGATGAGCCACCGCGGTCCAAATGTTGGCATTTGTTATGGATGCGCATCTTCGATAACATCTACCGAACTCCAATCCAGCCCCTGTGTTGGTCATGCGCATCTATACTGACTGGTTCTCACGTACGCACTGCACAGTCCGCTTGGCTGAAGACAGCAATCGCCACAGCGTGCTCACCAGAAGAGTCGCCTGGACCCTCTTGACAAAGAATGAGGGAGAGTTGACCCCCAGGATCCAGATGTCCTGCGAGCCTGAACCGAAGATCCTGACAGCAGACATCTACGTCGCACTGGACACTGCGCACCGTTAGACCTCGGGTACCAGGGTCCAGAAACGTTCGCAAATGGCGGTACCTGACATCAAGCGTCGCTCAAAACTAGGTAATTTCGCTCACATTATACGCCCGCATCGCTGGATCACA
>CACRXP010000525.1:101761-115213 GCA_902702965.1 Spirometra erinaceieuropaei | reverse complement strand
GTTTTATTTCTAATGTCTTTAGGGGAGTCTGTTGTATGGCTGGCGATCACATACTTCATTGTGGAATATTTCCCAAAGTGGAAAATAAACCCTGTTAGTTTCTGTTTTATCCTCAGTGTCGAGAAAGAAGGGTCTGCCTGTTAACCTGACTGGGGGTAATCTAATGCATGCACAAGTGGTGGAGAGTGAACATAAAGAGGCAGCCATCAGGTATGACTGGGCACTGTTCTCATAGAATTCACGTAACCTAAATAAGGTGAACGACTTTTGGACCATAGAACGAGGATAAAACTCTCCCGAATCTTCCAAGGCATGTTTTAACTGACAGAATTCGATAAACCAAGCTTGGTTCTTGTGATATACGTTGAAGAACTTCTGCTCATTCTAGACAAAATTTCATAAGTGGATGAACTCATTGCAATACCTGCTTTCACGTACATAAACACTTGTAATCTTCCTAGTTCCCCCTTCCATTACTACATTCATCTATTGATTAATCTACCCCCCCCTTTTGTGCTACCTGGATATGTCCTCAAACAGGCATCTGGATCGTTGGCACTGTACTTACAGCTCTTATCACGGCTACCCTTTAGTCTTACTATTGATATGCTAGCATCATTATGCCATTATCTGGACGGTCATTGAATGAAGTCCAGATATAGCCGTTTTTCTCTTTCGTTGACAAACATGCGACTGTCTTAAGTAGCGAAAGGAGGGTTCCTTGTGCTGTCTTTCGGTTATTTCCCTTCAATTGTCTTTAAGCACAACGCTTCTTCTTCTCTTCCAGGTAATTGGAATTCGTATGGAAGCGCAGTCCTTACTACAACGCATGTTAGCTTGACTACCAATGTCAAGGGAGCCAATGGAGGAGTGTTCAACATTTATCCCCTCTATTCTCGAGATTGGGAAGTACGGTTATCTTTCAAAGTCCATGGGTCCACGGGCTCTATGTTTGGTGATGGATTTGCCTTCTGGTACACCCAAGATCGCATTAAACCAGGTAAGCAGATACTTTTGGCTTCGACGATGTGCGCATGTTCGCAGTCGCCCGCCTATTTCACTGATTGCTGTATTATACGATGCCTAACGTGATAGGAACTGCCTTTTTGTTTAGATAGTACAATATGTTTTTAATATGTGCAGACAAGTTGCATTAGAATATTCTGACTAGGTAAATAGGGCCAATCTATCTACCCGACGCACGGTATTTTACTTCTCATTGATGTTGTCGTGTTCCGTTTAGTGCCGGTGAACGTTCGACAATCTGCTGTAGTGAATCAGATGAGCCTCTCCTAGGGGAAGACCAGATGTCTGAAATCTAAACGTCACTTTGGTACCCTACTGACTAGGTTTTGGACTAACTGAGTGTTTACCTCTAGTGAGACTGCGAAGCTCGATTAACGACGTTACACCACTCATGGAGGGTGACGGGAGGATAGAAAACTTTTCTGCCTGTCCTCTGGTGTTTTCGCACTCGAGTGTAGACTGTCGCAGCTTGTCAGTGTTTGTGTACTCCACATAGAACTAATTCTCCGGCAACCTAATATAAAAAACCTCCAGCTTCCGCTCATCTACGTTAACAGCCTAACACTCAACCGTGCCGGACTGATCGAACAGATGTCTGGTATGCCGGGCATTGTGACATCTAAGTTAATCCGACGAGTTTGACAGTTTCGTGGGATTTCGAGCAGCATCGTTTCGTATATTTTCGTCGGGCAATACCCTAGCACCGATAAAATTGACACTACCTCTTCAAGCTGATAGTTGTTTATTACAAGGGTTCACCTTCGTCCGCTCTGAGATGCATTTCGAGAATACTTTGGTTCCAGCATTAATGGCTAGTACAACGAACTTGGCACCTCATTTCATTCCAAACAGTTCATTCTACAGGTCATCACAGTCTGGCGCTAGCAGTATCGTCAGCGTAGTAACTATTGGTCGGCATTCTGGGCAAGTTCAGTTAATTAACACTGCATGCAGCACTTTTGTCAATGCTGTCAAGTCTGTAATTTAGTAGAATGGATGGCAGAACACGCCTTTACTAGACTTCTGGCAGAATATCGAACGGTTGTGCGAAACTGTCGTAGGCAAGAGCTCGGTCAGTTTTTGGTGCTTGCACCACGCACGTTTTAAAACCGCTCGACGATGAAGATGACAAAAAATGTCGCATCAACGTCGGTGGGGTTACTCCACGGTAATTTTTGCACGACTACTCTTCACTCTGGAAACGGGCACAAAGCGTTCAAGCCACAGCCATCAGGTCGTTTTATTTCCCCATTTCTGTTTGACCACGGAAATGTTGACCCAATTCTTACATCGTATAGTCCATATACCACCCCTTGCGGCACTTTGTTATTACGCCTTATCTGTTATCTCGGTGGTTTTATCCCCGGTCAAATGGACCGAACTCCACTCTCGAAGACGGACGCGAGATGGTACGTGGGCAGTCAAATTCAAGAATGCATCGGAGGGTTACCGTTACCTGTCGACCCTGGCCGAATTTTGGCAGTCAAGTCGCCACCCAAATAATAGATAGAGTCACCTTGGAGCCCTACCATTGATCAGGCGGAGGAGTTGGTAGAGTTTTCGAGTGTTATCGATGTTCATGCCGTGTTCCACGAATTTAACTACGTAGGCCAAATAGTTATGATGACCTTCCCATCTCATGGGGTCGTCGGTAAAAAAAACAACTGTGGCACTTGGATCGAGCCGCGCGGATAGACACTGTTGGGTTATTTCGATTTAGTTCAGTCCTTGCGCACTTGTGGGTGAATTTTTGGATCTTTCCAATTGACTCCTGGATTGCTGGTTTACACGATGGCTATTTACCGCTGCATTCTGCTTCAGTTTGGTTTACAAAACTAGATTGATTTTGTTTTCGCAGTCTCAACCACACATCGCCCCGCACGATGTGTTTTGATCGCGGACGCGAGGTTGGCTTACAGACCTGTGCAAGTGAAGACATTGATCTGTAATCATGCACTCAGTTACGGAACTCTAAATGATATTGAGACCTTCTACTACCACGATTAAGATGCACCGCCCGCGTAAACTGTTATTAGCGTACCCGCAGTGTAAAGTTACTAGTCTTGCATCTCAAAATTAGCCGATGACAGGGAATACGGTTTTCTCTTTTGTTTTTCTTCTGTATTGAAGTAAATTACTGTGGCTTACACGACTTGATTCCGCGTTAGCCTCTTAGCTGACGAATTGAGTGATCACTCGTTTATCTAAGATTTGTACTGGTAGTCCGTTTCAAAGTTTTGCTTCGGCAATCGGTAAGTACCCTGTGCACCCCTAACTCAACCTCTTTTTAACATCCTTCTCACGATATCAGTCAACATACTGAAAGCACACAGTAACACATGCTTCCTCTCTAACTTAGGAGATCGTTCAAGTGTTGATTCGTACTTTCCTTTCAGCATTTTACCCATCCTTTTCGAATGCACTATGATGTCATCTCTAACAGATTTGTTCGAAAACATGGAAAGATCATGCGTGACCCAGCACTGCCGTCTCACCAGAGGAAATGTTCAGATGGATAATTTTAAGGCTTTTTAGGTTAATTCACTGGTACTCCACCTAGCATAGTCATCTGTAGAATACAAGCTGTGTGCCGTACAAACTCTAACTGGCGCCTTTTTTCATCCACAAATTAGTTATCTCAGATGCTTTGACGATGACTTTGATGGTAGATTTCTGAGTGGCTTAAAATTTCGCAGGCAAGTCTGCTCCGCGATTGCCTCGGAAAAGGATTTGAAGTATTTGCAGTGCAACGTCCTCGTGAAAGCGTCGATTTGCGGCTGAGGCCTTGGGGACGGAGATTCCCCACGCTCCAGCCTAGACGGCAAGCGTTACAAGGGCCAACGAGTTTTGATGAGCATGGTGATCGGCCTTTGCATAGGCCGCAGATGTTGTATTCTGGACCAGGACAGTAGTTAACCAATCTCATAATTCAAGAAGCCACCCTGCTTTCCTTAAGCTCCGTTACTGTGTACGCAGTTACCTTTATTTGCTCACATGAAGTGCTTCGTTTCATTTGTACATTAATTGGTGGGCAGACTCAACCAGGCGCACTTCCTATAGGCGTCTAGTCAGAAGCGGTTGCACTCACCAAAGTTCGACACTCGTGTACTGAGACCGCAATCGGGGCTTGATTACTACACGGGGCCACAAAATATTTTCGAATCCCTATATTTATTTCCGGCGTCTAAGATCATTTAAGCATTATTTTCCTTATCTTCCACTCACCTCTCCCTCCTAACAGGACATGCCCTCGGCGCGGCAGAGCGATTCCGTGGACTCGGGATCTTTTTTGATACTTACAACAACCACAACGGTGAACATTCCCACCAGCATCCCTATATCAGTGCTATGGTCTCCAACGGCAGCACTGTGTATGATCATGATAAGGATGGCACTCACACGCAGCTCGCAGGCTGTCACTCCTCCTTCCGTAACCACGAAAATGGTGCCCAGGCCAAAATACGCTATGAAAAGGAGAAGCTGACGGTAGGTATAGACCCCCTCCTCGGAGTCTATAACAGGATAAGTAGACACTAGAGCTGGCCTCATAGCCCGAGTTAACGAACCGAATTTACACGAAGAAGCCCATGAGCTTTTAAACCACACTGTTTCCTGCGGGACTAAAACGTTATTTTATTGATCCACTATCAGCACTCCCACCGTCCTTACTATCCATACTAAGGTACCGTAAAGCAGTCTTCTGGATGCCCTCAACCACTATGCTTCCGAGGCACATCTTCTCGGTATTACAATTGTTCCTTTGCTAAGACGACTAAGGGAAAGCGCATCATGTAACTTCTTTCTTCGTAAGACCCCTTCTAACTTATTGCTAACATTCTCCACCGACTTATGACTGATTTTTGGCCTCTTTAAATGGCCTCACTTTTCTTGGTTTTCTTGATGATGATGTCCTTAATGCTTTCGAACTGCTGCCATTCCGAGTGACTATGTACTCGTCTATCTGTGTGATTTTTGGAAAGGCTTAAGTGTAGACACCAACCTCGTAAATGACGACTACATGAACATATAGTTTGACCTAGTTTGCCCAAATTGATAACTTAGATCAAAACCAGCTAGTTTTCGCTACTTCATTTGTCTGAACTGCTTGCTCACTCTTTCGTCATCACAGGTTTATGTTGACGTGGGAGCTGCAAACAAGTGGTCCGAGTGTTTCAGCGTTGACGGTGTACGACTTCCAACGGGCTACTTTCTGGGCCTTTCTGCTGCGACTGGCGACTTAACAGGTGGTGCCCTAGCTCCCTTCTCACCATATGCCATTTTATTGCTCCGTGCTGATGAGCCCCTTCATCGGTTTCTAGTCAGTCGTTCCGCTGTGTGATACAACATTAACAACATTTAGAATTCCCGGAACCCCCTGTGCATCCTTCAGCATGCTTTTTCTATTACTGCATTCTTCTCTGTTTATCGTCCGCGAAGTTCCTCCTGTTTGCGCAGACTTTCTGACCCCTATAACATTCCACATGCCCAAACCTACAGTGCGTGACCGATCTTCTGAAATTTTGGCCGAAATTCTGGAATGTGTTTTCGATGATGAGTGGTTACTTAGGTGGCGTTGTAATATTGATTAGCATGTAGCATAATCCTATGGCATTTCGGGCTCGTCAGGGTGTCGGCTTTTGGAAATGTACAACACAGTCCGGATCCATTTCAAAATTTTATAAACTCAGCATGGTATCTTCTTAAAGGCAGAGAGGAATATATAATTTTCTTTACGCGGAAAGAATTCACCGTGTAAACTAAAATTGCTAAACGCTAGTGCAATGGCAGATCTGGCTAAAAATTATTCGGGAATTGGAAAACTTTTTTAAAACCTAAGTATATACTTTCTTCGGACATAAAATATGAAGACAGTGTGATTTTCTACCGAACGAGTAAAAGAAGGCATATTCTTGTGTACGTTTTCTATAAACCATATTTGAATTTATAAGACCATCGAAAATCAATACGAAAAATGTATGCTACTTAAGTAGTCATTTTTTGCAGAGCGCGGTTTATGCAGGAGGTCAGAAAGAAGTGCATCCAAAGGCCGACATCCTGACGAGTCCGAAATTCTATAAGATTATGCTGCATGCTAATCGATATTACAACGCCACCTACGTAATCCTCCCTAATTGAAAACACATTCCAGAATTTCGGCCAACACTTCATGAGATCGGTCACGCACTGTAGCTACCCTGCTGTGAGTTGAAGTGCTAACTTATACCGTATTTTGCAAGGCCTCGGTAATACCTAGTCTGATCGAATCAAGTGTTGAAGTGAATAGTACTTCTTGGCTAATGACAATCGGCAATAGCGGATCTGCAGAGTACGGCCACCTTTCATCTCTGATAACAACGACCAAAAGCCAGTGCGTTCTGGAAAGCTATGCTGAGCCAGGTTTCGATCTGCCTTCCAGTTCACCTTCAGTGTTCTAGCGACGTCAAATCTGGGGTGGCAGCACTCCACTCCCGGAGACAAGCAACGAATACGAGCCCCAGATTTAATTTAGGTTGGGTTATTTCTTCGACTTCTAGTGAGGACAGCCTGCCACAATGAGTTGGAGTCGTGGGCAGCTCCACTCGCAATGCTGCCAGATTTGAGGTCCCAGGCAGCCCAAGGTCTTTTCCAATGTCTAAATTTAACAAAAAGCAAGCCGTAACCGTTATTATTCACGCCACGCGGCCGGGTCACTCCTCGTGTCCTTTTACCTTGGTTATTTCTTACATTTCAGACAATCATGATATAATCTTCTTGAAGACCTATGATATCCACGTGCAATACACCGTAAGCCCCTGCACTTGTTCTCCTTGAATGCATTTTTGTGTCCATCTGACAAATGCTTCAAAATCCCTTGAACTTACGTGTCCTTCTGTTTAACGCCCTATCAAGGTTCTAATGTTGCCTTATTTACGGCTGCACACTAACTTACAAAAACAGTATGGAGGCAGAGTTCGCACGGTGTGAGGTTTGAAATTTCCCTGACCATGAGGACAACAGTTGTTCAGGCCGCAGTTGGTGCACGTGGAATATGCCCAATTCTGATCTATAGCTCTGGTAAGTCGCGCCGAGCCCAGCAGTCATAACCGGCAGCCACTGAAGTCGCGCGAAACAAGGTGGACGTAGTCAGTATATCTCTCCATCGCCTGGGAATTTGTGAGTGAAGTCTGGTTTAGCTTCCAGGAGGCGAAGTAGTCGTGTTGTAGCACGCTTAGATAGGTTTTATGCCAGACCAGTCCTTATACCATATTTCTGCATCAATCATCTTGATATAGTCATACCGCGAATGACAATAGAAGTGAGAAGAGACAGTTGGACCGACGCTGCGCAGGGCTCCGTCATCGTAAACAATTCGCACGTATACCAATACCTTTGAGGTAGCTGTCGTCGTTGTGGTGTTCTACGAACAAGCCATAGCCTACGAAAACTTCCTTCCCCTGCACCCTCATGCTCCGTGGAACTAGGCAGATTCGGCACGAGGAGTTTCGTATGCATTTTGAACATCCCATCCCCATATTGCACCCTCTATCGTCCAAAGTGAACTGTAGGTAGTACTGCGTTTGACTAACGGACCCTCACTGTCGTGGTTCTGAAATGCGCATACTGTGATAGCAGTCTTACAGAACTCCACCTTTCAGCATTTTTCCTTGTTGGCTTTTCAGTGATATCCCGCAGCCCATATATTCTCATTTTTCAAACTTTTTGAGTAAATGTAAACAAGTTATAGCGGTCAGTCTGTGGATAGATGCTGCCTAGTTCCACCCAAGTACACAGTAATTCGGCCAGACCGAACTTAGTAATTCCACCCTTGATTATCACAAATGACTTGATTGCAACAGATGACCGGTTTTTTACTATTTGGAAAACATCGTTTGATAAGGCCGCATGCCACATAATGGTGACTAGACCCTCACTGACCACGGTAGGTCATAATGCTCTGAAGGATTAGTGTCATTTGATGTTAAAAAAGGTATTTCAATGCAGACGCTAGTCAGTTGTTTAACAACACCGTCATGAAATTGCGACGACATTTTTAAATTTTAGGGCTTCACCATTGCTGCCTAAGACTGATTGCGCTGGTAAATCTGGAATAGTAGGCTGTAGGCTGCCAGTCTTTTCACAAACAGCCGACTAGCCAGCAGTCAGCCCTCCTTGACCTCTGTCGGGCACGTCGCGCTCTACAAGCGTGATGGTCCCCTGCCACGGTTGATATGCTGATCTAATCACGTCATGCTGGATTGGAAGAAAGGGCAGATGATAGACAGTGAGGTGAATCGTCGGTCAGCCTGTTGTTGTATAGTGCAGTGAAAACAACGTGCTCCAGTGGGGAATTTTGTGCCCAACATTGACCTAATTAACTGTTAGAAAGGGTCACCGACTGCCCCTTTTTGCACCCGTGCCTTTCTTCATCCACTATAAAAATTTTGTTTTTTTCAGCCACCCTGTCGACTCAGCGTAATTTAGTCAGACTTTCGCGGTGTTTGACGTTGGCACAATATTCACTTGGTTTTTGGAGGTCTAGTCAGTACTCGTGCCTTGGCAATAAGCGTGACCTTTAGACACTTTAGCCCCCATCAACTACATTGCCTTAGAAGTATTCTGCTGGATAGCTCACAAACTGTAAACCCTCTTTCATAGACAGTCGGTGACTGATCTCATGAAATTTTAGTCGAAATTCTGAGGTGCATTCCCGATTAGAAAGGATTACTTAATTTGAGTTGTACTATTGATTATCCAGTAGCATAACCCAAAGATATCGGAGTCTCACCAGGATGCCAGCTTCTAAATGCCCTTATTTTCTGTCATTCGCAAAAAGCGCGTCCGGTAAAAGTGCCACTTAAGTATTAGGCACTTTCTCCCGTTTTTTCCAATCGCCTTACAAATTTATCTATATTTTATGGAAAAGGCTGCCGAAAAACGCATTCTTATATTCATTTGATAGAAAGTCTCGTCATCCTTAAATTTTATACTGGAAGAAGAGGTATTTTTTTGTCTTAGTACAGTTTGTAATTGTGAGACTGTTTAGTACTATGAGATGCCCATTCAAGTAGCATCGCATCCATCCGTCCACATACATTGCGAAATTTTGTGTGTGATTTTCAGCACATGGAAAGTACACAAATTCTAGACTGCGAACCCTAAACGCAAATGCAAGGGCAAATTGGGCCCGAAATTATTCGTAAATTGAGAACTCTAGAAACTTGAAGAAGACGTGATTTGCCACGGAATGAGTAGATTAAGTGATATTTGTGGTCATGTTTTTCATGAAATATACATCCGAATTTTTGTGTACATTACAATTCGACGGAAAAAAAGTCATACGGAGTGAGGTTTTCGCAGGCGGCCTAGAGAAATGCATCCAATAGCGACACCATGGCGTGACTGAAATATCTTGTTAGTATACTGCACGATAGGCAATAATACAACCCACAACTACTATTCAGAAACACATTTCAGAATTCCGGTTAACACTTCATGAGATCGGCCACTGACTGTATAACCGTAGTCTCTCTCCCTCCCCTCCCCTCGCGTGAAAGTGAGTTCACAATACAGAACGAAAATGTAGGCTGTGAGGTCACGTTGAGAAAAAGAAAATGGCAAAAGTTACCCGTCTTTGGGACCGTTATCATGAAAAACGTGTAACAGGGGGGAATGCACGAAGACCTGCTACAATATTAACAGGGTTGCGTCAATTGGCCATCTGGATGTGGAGGTCGTTACCGACTTCAATTTTTTATTTCGCGTATCAGCACTTGGAATTCGTTACCCGTTCTACACTACCCTTCTAAGGAATTCGCTTGTTAATCCTCTCATGTTTCGTCCCTCCTTCATGCATTTTTTTGGAGAGGCAGCTTGACCCGCCAGAACTCCATATCTATTCAGGCACCTTTTTTCGCGCTCGCTGTCAATTATCACAGCACCACGGAAAGTTTGCCTACCCGGGGGAGTTTAGAAGCCCCTGCTTCACACTCACAAGTCAGTATCCAAGACAGTTCACTCTCTTGGTAGCAGCTCTGACTCATGCGTAGTCAACCCAAGGACATGCTAGACATGCTGTGTATGTTCCTGTTCCTGATTATCCTCTGTTGACGGGTAACTTCGGGTCGAACCAGACGCACTGTCATGTGACACTAACCAGCATTTAGTATAACATCGTCCCTTAGTCTGTGAAAATCTGGTGTGTTGTATGGGGAACCAGGTTGTGTGTAGCGCGTTTAGACGGGCTGTTCGGCCTTGTCGGCCACTGCACCTGAGCCTACACGCGGTCTTGCCATCGAAGCTTCGTGAGTGGGGGAGAAGAAAGTGCGGCAGACGCTGTGCAAGTCTGTCTCACTGTAAACTAATTCACGCGCAAGTCACCGGCATTGCGCCCACCCCGTGGAGCACACTGTGGACATTGATCAAACTGTTATTCCACTCAGCATCTATTTACGGCAAATTAATCAGGCTACAAATTTTCGGGTGCTGAACTGTGATCATAATTTCAGGCAATTCGATCCCCATCCCCGATAGTGCTAGTCGTCATATAAATCCAAAAGTCTAAGCCTCAACCCTTCAATTTCGGGTCCTTAACTAACACTACGTGGAGCGCTGACGTAAATAAAAAACTTTTCCTGACAATACCCCAAACAACTTTAACTTAAAGGTCTCCGTGTTGCCACTAGGTGCATTTTATCACGAATCCATGCCACCTTGATTTGACATTTCTTGCATCGCTTTTTATACATGTTTGCTAAGAGCACGTCTTTTTACCTGAAATAACCACCTATCAGTAGGAGGGCAATTTTCTGTCTATTCCCTCATTTCCGTTTATTTTGACGCTTCAGGATGAACAATTGTTGGAGGACCGCACTCTTGTTGAACCATTTGCTGCAACTGCCGAGGCTGAAAGGGGTGAGTCAGATGCCTTTCACTATTCTTCGGCCGTTAACTTCATCCGCATCTCCGTGGTGCTTTCTTTGTCCATAGTTTTTTCTGCCTAATTCGTCCAGTGCACGCCGATAATACAATCTGGAATAAGATCTTGAATCCATGGCCATCGTTAAGGGGACTGTCGACTAATATGTTGAAAGTTTCTGTGCAGTGGGTACTCTCCACGCAGGGCCACCAGTGCGTTGATCGCGAAGGAGATACAATCGCAGAAACAAAAGCTTCATTAGCCTGACGTTTCGGGTTCTGATACAAATCCCTCATCGGGTACAGAATCAGGCAAGGGTGGTAAATTACCCAGCTGTTGCAGTATTTACAGGATTTAGTTGCTAGGCCGTCACATGCATACCACCTTTATCTGACTCTGTCTCTGATGATGGATTCGAGTGGGAATCCGAAACGTCAAGCTAAAAAAACTCTTGTTCCAGCGATCGTGTCTCCTTCTTCGCGACTACTTCCCGGAACTCGCCGCTTCGCTTCTATTGGCAAAGTGCATTGATCGCCTGCTCATTCTTCCCCAACATATGTTGTATTGCCATTCTTGCACGCACATAATGACCATGGCCTTATAAAATTTGAAAAAGACCCCTGCATCGCCTTTCAAGGAGATATCGTAAAACTGTCTTTAACTCGAAGACACCCCCATACTGGCTTTTTACCTTAAATGACTTCCCGTCTTTCATGATGGCGAAGCAGCGGGTGTGCATAGGACGCATGGCATTCACGCCGGACCTCGTCTTCACCAGCTCTGACAGAACTTTTACCGGGTATCCACGTCTGATTGCAATCGTCGTACTGATCTAAACGCACTTTTCCATGCGGAAGATGTACCTCAATTAATCGTATTCATTCATGCCTTTTCAAGGGTATCTAGCGGGCCAACGGAGCGGAATCATACCTGTGCGAGTGTTATGCCTGGATTTTGCACTGGCACCACTATGGTAATCCCTGCGGGCCCGATCCGCATGCCCAACACCTTCTTTACTGCGTGTTTCCTATCGCATCGTGCTTTGAAATTATCACATTATCATTCCTTGTATTCGAAATTCAGATTGTTTGACTGCTACTAGTATCGTAAAGCTCGAGGTAGCTATTGCTGTGGTGCTTGCTTGTCAAGAAATCGTCTCTGTATAGCCTTAGTCCAGATAGACGGCGCGGTTGTTGAAGGACCAGAGGGATGGCTTCCTGTAGTTTCTGGGTTTGACAGGTAATGTCTCTTTGGCACACCGGGCGACTGGGGATGGGACACTCGCCATGTAGTAATAGGTCTTTGTCTTGGGACTTTTTGACTGGTAACCCACCTATACCAGCTGACATCCCAGCCACAACCGAAGGTTTTTCTACCGCAGTGTTCGCGGCCGCATGGTGGTTATACCTGAAAGCCTATTAATCTCGCAGTCAATTTTCACTGACGGGCTTTCCACTCTCCGCTACTTGTGAGCGCCCTGGACAATCGAAGGTCAATGCAGTCTCTTTTTCTCCGTCTATTTATTCGTGCGAATTCAGGACATCGCATTGTTTCTACCAGCATCAACCACTCGATAAGCTGTTCATTTCCCCGCTCATTGAAACGCTCTTTCAGACCTTGGTATGCAAAACCGAGACTGTAGACCGGCATTGTTCATCTGCATAGTTGTCTACCGCTGTCAGCTTTGGGCTTGTCATTTTGCGAGCTTGACGGACGACTAAATACCTTCATATCCTACATAAAAGTTTTTTCGCATTTCACTCCGGCCAGTGAGAGGTTAAATTGTCAAACGCCACATTATGTCACTAGACCCCAAGCATGCCTCTGCATTTTTCCCGCCGCGTTAAGAAGTGCCTGGGATGCCTGTTGTGTGCGTTTTCTATGAAAGCAGCTGGTTTACTTCCCTTACCCTTCCATTTTCATTTTCTGAGTCACCTGCGTCTGAGATATGTTTACTTTTGCGACCTGCGGAATTAACTAACTCGTACTCTCAAACCTGCCCTCCGTCTGTTTCGTCTTGTAGAGCACGCTGAGGACACTCACCGCCCCTCGCGTTGGGGCAAGTTTGCCCAAGTTATCTGGTGGTTGTTCATTGCCACTCTTCTTGTGGGTGTATGCTGCATGGCCTACTACCTCTATCAAGGTCGGCAGAGCCGTCGGAAACGTCTCTACTAGAAACGTCACCTGCACTGTCTCTCAAGGATGCTCATCTGCCGCCTTCCGAAAAGCCCATCTGGTCCACTTACCCATCCCGGCACCCGTTCGGTCCGGACCTTATCTGCCTACTCCCACTCACTCGCCCACCCCTTCCTAGCACAGACTATGTTGGTATACTGAAAAGCCCGCGATGCCTTTGATTTTTTTACTCTGGGGAACTCTTTTTGTAGTATTTTAGTCTTGGAAAGTTTCCGGATATCTATGGTGGGGGCTGAGAGCGAAGGGCGGTGGAGTTAGAGAAAAGTAAAGAAACGTCTTTCTAGCTAATTCCTTTGCAGCCAGTCCCTTTTTTGCACAAGTAACCGCCTTTCTCT
>CACRXP010000525.1:77408-87685 GCA_902702965.1 Spirometra erinaceieuropaei | reverse complement strand
ACAGGTCGTGGCTTAGAAGAAAAGACAAGGTATTTAAATAGGCTTTAAAGATTTTTGATGGTGCCCACTGAGCCGGATGTTAGTCTGCTAAAATGAGTTAGGTCTTTCACATTCTGTATCTAAACTCTCGAACTTCATAAAAAGGTTATAAGTTGAAATTAATATGGATTAGTCATATGCTTCTGGCCGAGATATGCAATGACCAATTTGATTATATATTTGATGGGCTACCTTGACTGAATTCTTACTCGCGATTTACTCACCAGGTAGGTCTTCGCTCCACCGAGCCTCACCTAAAAAGGAGCAACGCACAATTGTTTGAAATAACTGCTCTTTAACTATTTAGTTAGACCTTATTTAGGCATGCATGCATAAGTATTCTTCGTTTCAAAACGCAACTACGTACGTCGTTGTACTCACAGTTTGACCGTCGGTCACAGTGATGACCACCGTGTGCCCCACTACAGGGTGGGGACAAAGATGATGGCTTAGGCATGGGTTAGTTATGACGTATCTACTGCACTCTTCCCTCCCTCACTCACCTGGAACCAGTGTCAAGACAGAGGCAAGAAGGTCAGAGACGCTATCGGGCATAGGTGGTTGACGCGGCGTGAACTTGCGTCTAGCCAAGCGACCATACCCCATTTGTGGCATTTGTCATGAGTGCGTCCCCCCAATTGCACCTGACGTGGTGCCCAAATTGTGACAAACTCGGCGGCCGTTGCAGTAAGTATGGCGGGTAACTTAGTCAAAATTCGAAGAAGCTCAAGGTTTTCGATCGAAGCCTTGCAGTCCGGGTGGCTAGGCCATTGACTGTACTCAACTTATGCCTTGCTATCGTAGGTTCAGGTGCCTACGGGACTGCCGAGTTTTTCACAAGTGGGTTGGTCGAATTACTTATCTGGCAGAACTACCTACCGAATGAACGTAAATAACTTTCACAAGTTTAGTAGTATCTTAAAAGCTTCGTCAGTTCTGTTTGCGCCGCCTAGTGAGGATTCTGAAAACAACTTTTTTGTATAATGAAGTTTGTTGGAGGTCTGGTTAGAGGTTTCCTTACACTGGCCGACCGAAAATTCTGAGAATGCAATTTGTTCCAAATATTTCATACAGTCCTCATTTACATTGAAGCCTGGTTAACTAACTGTCGTTTCTACGCCACACCTGGAAAAAACCCGCGTGGTTAAAAACGCTGGAATAAATCATTACCAATTGGAAGGTCAGCGAACTAAAGAGTTAATTTTCATTCCTCCCAACAAAAGGGCTGTGAAAGCTCTATAGCGTGTTTATTTACTGTGACGCAATGAGCATCATAGTGAGTTGGTGCCTTATCGGTTAACTGTGTGAAAGGTACTACTAGATTTCCACAGCAGTATTCCCCGAAATGTTCGATTTTTTTCCACAAGATATGTATATCATCACAGATTTCGTGTGCTCGATTACATACGGATATTATGAAAAAGTGTTGGAGAATATAAGAGGTAAGAAAGGATTGAGGTGCTACTCTTTGACTAATCCCCAACGGTTAAAAGACACTTCGGAGCCTATCGAACATGTTGAGCAACTGTTCGAAGTATTCAAGTCAGGCAGAAGTACGCTTTCAGTTATTCATCATCAGGCCTCTGCAGTAATATAGGGGAAGGCAGAGTAGCAGAAGTTAAATAGCCAATAAAAAGCAAGTATGATGGAGAGGGTTGAGGACGTTCAGAGGTCAAAGTTTAGTTTTGACATCATTACCGTCTAAATTGTGTGCATTCTACCGGCTGACTCAGTGTTGAGTTAGGTTGGATGCTGTTCTCTGGGTGGTTATAAATACAGCTATTATTGTAACATATCATGTGCCGCTCATGCTGCAAGCATGTAGTCCGCTTTTCCGGCGCTCGTACGGGGCGCAATACGTCGCATGTTAGGATGTGCATGTTGTTCGATGTAACCTGGAACATATGAGCGAGAGTCAGGTCGCCTGTAGTACTCATATGTGGTTATTTTAACTTTGTCAGTCGCTGAGTCAAGTTATATTTGAAGTCGGCCTGACTCGAGCAAGCCAGTGGTCCATGGGCCAGGGTCATAGATTAAGATGAACATTTCAGTGATCATCCTCATGTAACATTACCCCATTGCTGACTAGAATAAATTTGACGCCATTGAGTTTATGAAAACAGTCTAAGAGTCGTCGCATAGAAAGTTGTCAGCTGTAGTATTGACTTTGTCCTTCGTAGGACTGGTGGTCAAGGTACAATGTTTCATTCGTAATATGGTCCTCATGACGCTTTCGTTTTTGTGTAAATAAACCCGCCCTTAATGTAACCTTGTACGTTTGGAGGGAAAACCAGATTTCGTGCGAGAAGCGTAGACGGACCGTCTATTTTTCAGCCCCTTCGCCCACACCCACGTTAGCATATTTTTGTCCCTGGCATCTTCAACTAGTGTTGTTCTTTCTTCGGTCCAGTGAATACCGTAACCGTAGTAAAACTGGAAATTTTTTTTTGGGGGGGGGGGGTTACCTATGCAGGTTCCATGCAGGGTCTAGGTCTTCGTGTGTTGAGACATGCCAGTTAGCAGATATTAAATTTGAACAAGTCTAAAGCTTCAAGACCGGTGTTTGCTTTCTGTTTTTCATTAATTATGGTCCCAGCATTTCACACTCCCGTAGAAAGGCGTTAAGACACACCTAACTCCCCATGGTACTTCCACCGCATCTTCGGTCTGCACCCAAAAAGTTCGCCTTTTGACTTCTAAGTGTACTTTTACCAGGAAGATACTTCTACGGAGAACTAGATCATCCGCCAAATTATCCCTACCTAAGTTGACACTGTGTAACAGCGTAACTGGAAAAGTACGAATTCCGTCGTGCCCGCCTCATTCTCATACACATAACTTCCGGAACATGAAAAGGACCCATCCGGGATGTAAGCGTTGATCTTACATGTTTCGTCTATTCAGTTAAAATTCTCACTCAGTCCGACGACGAGTAAAAATGTTACTTGTTTGTTAATTGGTGACCAACTCAAATGACATTGTCAACTGCGGCGATGACTTCCGCCACCTTCGATATCCTATCCGGTTTTGCCCATAAGTGTGCAGTCGATGCTTATGGTGGATTTCTTTTTGTTCCACCTCACCCGAATTTTCTTCAACTAACTTGAAGTATAATGGTTCCATCAAGCGCATCCTGGCCGTGCAATTAGCCTCTTCCGGTTTACTATTTACCGTTAATGGTGGACGTTTCAAATCCTCGTAAACTCGTTAGCGGGACGGTCCAGCCCAATCACAACATTCTCATCCCACGAGCGACAACTTCTTGCCCTCCAGAAATCTCACTAACCACATCCATTTTGTACATTTTTTAAGCACGTGTTTTAACGTATTCCAACCCGAATTGATTTACTGTTTGCTCACCATCATATCTCACTTCCTCCTCGTTACCACGACGACGACAGTGAGCGGTCCTCAAATAGCATAGTCATCGTTTTTATAAGCACTAATCAGGTCGCTGTGCATTGTTATTTGTCTCGCTTTGAGATTTTCGTAGATGTTTGTACTCCCACTGACAGTGTTCACACAGCTGTTAATATAAGGTTTTGGTTATTAAACTAGCTTTGAGATATCACCGACCTAAATTAAAGCGAACAAAAGCGATGAAACAAACCGCTTCTCGAGCGCTTATAAGAAACGCCATGTCACCCTAAAACTGGTAATACCGTGGATTGGCGTTTCGAAGAGGTGAAATCTTAAAAGTCCTCGGATAATCCTTGGCTATTATTGGCGTCAATGTCTGCCCTAAGGCTCATAAATGCAATTTCAGCGTTTCTTCCATTTAATCACGTGCTCAGGAGTTCCGGTTCAACATGTTCGTTTTTGCCAAGAAGTGTGGCCATTAGGGCTTGATAGCCTGTGACATACAGAGAGCAATAAAACAGTTGCGCTCGTGCTTCACTGTGATCTTGCCTAGTAGACTGATCTCGGAAGGACAATGCCCTTCAATCAGAGACCGACCTACTCCACATACGGGGCACTTGGGGTTTACCTAAATTTTAGACATGGAGGCTGATCTAAGACCGGTTCTGAAAACACTGCAAGGGGGTTGGTAAGATTCATAGGATCAAAGCAGAAAGCTTGTGTAGGCTGGATCTAATTAACTACGTATACAAGGCTGCGTCTTCTGACTCACTTATCAGGTTTTTAATTTAACAACTGTCCTGAGGATAAATTCGGACGTGCTCGCTTGTTCATATTCGTGGAACGTCCAGCCTAACATTGCAAATGATGTAGCTATAATCCACTTTTCACGTTCGAGGCAACCATCTTTGTCATTTATCTAAACGATTATATGTTAAATGTTTCGCGCATGAATATGCGCACAATAATACTATTTTAATTAATTGATTATACCCGTATCAAATCATGTCTAGCTCCGTCGTATAGCGGCGTATTCACGTTTTCTCACCCTCATGTGCTGCTAAGGTTTTCCGAAAAATTGGCACCAAACCTACGCCAAATCTAATTTCGCTTGGTAGTGGGCCGTTACGTTTCATGCATATTTGGTGAACAGGCGTCCTTTGACTGCACAGCCCCATTTGTTAGTACAGGGGAATCCACAGTGACTGCATTCCAGTTGATAAAATTCCACACTTTCTCCACTTGAGACATAAGAGCATGCCTATGGCTGGCCAGTACGGTCGGGAAATCCTACTGCTTACTACACGAGTGTTAAAGAGTCGGTAAAACGCTATGTACTTGCTCTGCCCAGCGGCCTCACCCTGCAAAACGCCTCGATTGGCTTGTTAACCGGGGTGTAAGTGTCCGTGTGCGCCTCCACACGCGGTAATTCTGTTCCTCTCCCCTTCCCCTATCTCTGCCCTCTCTTTACTCTCAAATCTACTCCATTCCCCACGGTCGAGAAGTCCTACGGAGATAAGGACATGCAATCACGTAGGCGGCTTGGGCCAGTAGGTCGTTCTCTAACAAAAAACCAATACATGACCCATAGCGGAGTCCAGAAGACTTCTGGGACGACTAAGCAGCCATATTTCGGGAGAGCACTACTGACCTCGTGGAAGAGGGAGTTATAAAAGGCACTTTAAAAAAGTCCTGAGTTCACGACATCTGCGCGCAGACCGTGGCTTGCAGATTGCAACACCCGAGATCAAAGCCCTCAAACAAAAAACAGCAACCCCCCTGTTTCCCCCCCCCCCCCCGCTATCCTCCGCCCCAGGACAGCGGAAGGAAATGGACGATGCACTCATCACAGAGTAAAATCAAATCAGCCGTAGTAAAAATGCAATAATAATTGGAGATAATAACTCTCCAGATATCCATTGGGGATCGTTGCACGGCACGCGATTGGAGCAATCATACGAACAGAGGCTACTTCACTTGTTCACCGAAGAATTCCTTGCTCAACGTGTTTCAATGAACAACTTGTTCCGAAGTGCACAGCAGTCAAGCCGTTTGGATCTTATCATTACGAGGGATAAACACTGTGTCCTTGAACTGCCTTCAGTTCAGTTCAGTTTATTGAGGGAAATAGGCGTAAGCCTTTGAGTACCCTATTTCCAACATGCCCCTGGGCAGACTTGCGTCTCCCGACCGGGGTGGGTGGCGTTGGAAATAAAAACAAATCTCAAAGAAAAAAGGAGATTGTGGTTGAAATATGTCACGTGTCAGTAGACCGAATATTTCTGTTTATAGATATGAATAGAGAGCTAAAGTGCGAACTCCTCATTTCCTTGATGGACTGACTTAAAGTGACTTAAGTGTTGGAGTCTCCTAAGGAGAGAACGAGAAGCCTTTGAGGCTAAAATAGTCAGAGAAATACGGAAATATCCGAAGAAGTTCTCCGCATACGTGAATGGGGCAAAACGCAATTGGGGTTCTATTCCTTGTCTAAAGAATCACAAGGGAAATACGTTAACTGATACCTCCGATAAAACGAATATCTTATCCGACACCTTTATGTTCGTTTATACCGAGGAGTCGTCTTTTGACGAAAAAGTACACCGGCAAACTGCCCACCCTATAATTCAGCATGTATGGGGGATATAGGTAGAGACTTGTAAAACCCTATTTACAGATGGACGTATGAAGAGCATACACGTATTTACATAACAGTTATTCCAGTCGCTGATATCAAGTAAATGTTTGACCATCAAGCATACATTTATTTAGTCTTATTTTAAAGGTCTCAACGTTTTCCTCCAAGGCAGCGGAGTTTGGCAATTTGATCCATCCTACAGCCAGCCGCTGGGAGAAGAATCTGGCCAGCACTTCAAGTTTGGTACACTTTATCTTTAACTCGTATTGGTGAATTCGAAACTTGGTCGTTCGCGCTAGTTCGAAGAAATCGTCAAATTTAAGAGCATAGCTTAGCCCTCGGACGATCCTGAAGGCCGTGATCATATCCCTTTGTACTGTCTATGAGAGAGGAAGTAGTTAGAGGTTTTCCTGGTGTCGCTCACTAGGTAAGCAACTTAATCCAACGACCAGCTTGGTTTCTCCACGTTGTGCGTTCTGCAGTAGGGTGAAATCTTGTTTCGTCCAGGGACACTATGCCTGAACGCAGTATTGCAACGTTGGTTGAAAGAATGCTCAAATACCCGGCCGAAAAGTTCTTCGTCAAAATTGAGGAGGGACCTTCTAATCGCGCCTAAGATACCCATAGCTTTCTTCGATACCTTGGCGCAGTGAGACGATGGTTTGAGAGTTGGCGTCATTCACACACCGACGTCTCTTAACTCGTTGTCTGACTCGAGTTGGTGACCTTTGAAGTACTGAGATTTAAATCTCAATGAACTCCTGTTTCCAGATCGCAATCGGATAAGTTGGCATTTGTTAAAGTTGAGGTTAAGAAACCATTCATCACACCATTGTTGCAAGCGATTCAGATTGTCTTGTATCTTTACAGATTCCTCCTGCTTCTCTATTGATTTCCGCAATTTGGCATTATCGGCAAACACTGCGCGCTCGCAGTTCAGACAGTCGGGGCAGTCGTTCACATATATTAAGAACAGAATTGGATCCAGAACGCTCACCTGCGGAAAGCCACTGTGAACGGTTGCCCATTGCGATTTAGTGTTTGCGATGCACACACGCTGAGATCTGTTCGTAAGAAAATCGGCTAACCATTTCAGCAGATTTCCATTGACGCCCATTTGACTTAGTTTAAATACAAGACGCCTGTGTGGAACAATGTGAAATGCCGTTCTGAAGTCAATGTACATGGCGTTTACAGGAAAACCCATTTCGACCGATTTCGTCCAGCTCTCTAGGGATACCATGAGGTTAGTAATACAGGATCGACCCCTTTTAAATACATGCTGATGAAAACCGAGCAAGCTGTTTTCTTCAAGATGCGGCATCAGCCCCGTTTTTATTACCTTCTCTATCAGTTTACAATAGATGCTTATGAGACTCAATGGTCTGAAACTATTTGGGGCTGTTCTTTCACCATTTATATGTTATATTTGCTTTCTTCCAGTCAGTAGGCAGAAACATGCTCTCCATCGAAGTTTTGAAGATCTTGGAAAACGGAGGGGCGGGTTGGTTTAAGGGTACATTAAGCACTTTTGCGAGTACGCCGTCCGGACCAGGCGATTTAGTGGGTTGTAGTTGACTAAAAGTTTTTACCGTGTCTGTTGTGAAGGCAACCGTGCTTATTTCATTTCTCGTTTTGGAAATCGGGGAGTTAACTATTTCATCAAAGGCCGGCTCCTCGGTATAAACAGCCTCGACGAAATCGGATAACGACTTCGCCTTGTCTGAGTTCTCAGACAACATATTTCCCAGGCAATCTATTAGACAGGGAATGCAATCCAGGCTGCGTTTCGCCCGATTCACGTATAGAAGGATTTTTTTGGAATTGTGCGTCATATTTTTGAGTAGTTTTGACTTAGATTTTGTCCACTCCGTCCGCAGAAGGTTATGACACCAATTTATCCGTTTTTTAAATCAGTAAAATACTCTGGTTGTTGACATCCTGCATACTATTTCCAAAGTCCCCTTTTCAGTCTAAGGTTCTTAGATTGAAATACAATGAACACGGTAACGGTCACAACGGACGCAGTACAGAAATCTCTGGAGAGTTACAACCCACTGAACTGCCTGGTTTGGATGGCCTATTCACAAAGGTTCTGAATGAACTCGCGGACCAAATAGCCCGCACACTCTCCAAGATCTTCCAGAGTCCAATGAGGGCTGGGATCCTACCTACTGACTGGAAGCTAGCCAACATAAGCCTCATACATAAGGGGGGTGACAACCCGACAAAATGCCTTCAGGTCAGTGACTCTTGCAGGCATTTATTACAAATTAATGGAGAAGACAATTAAAAATGAAACTGATGACATATATCGGGGAGAACAGCTTGCTTAATGCGCAACAACACGGATTTATAGATGGTCGATCCTGTCTTACTAACCTGCTCACATCAACAGAAAGCTGGATGAAATAATTAGAGATGGGTTTGTCAGTAGGTGCTGTCTACATTGACTTCAACAAAGCTTAGACAGGGTGTCACATAGACGGCTGATATCTGAACTTCGCCAAATTGGTGTGATTGGTGACCTATTCAGGTGGTTAGCCGACTTCCCCACAGGCCGACGTCGGCGTGTGTGCATTGGTGCCCTCATATCGGAGTGGGAAACCGTTCACAGCAGGGTTCCGCGGGGAGTGTGCCAGGCCGCATTCTGTTCGTAACATATGTGAACGATTGCCTAGATTGTCTGACCTGCGAGAAGGTACTATTCACTAAAGATCTGGAGATGTGGATTACGATTGAAAAATCGGAGGACGCGCTACACCTGCAAAACGGCTTACATCGACTGCAACAATGGTATGATGAATGGCTTTGCAACCCCAGTTTCAATAGATGTCCAGTATCATGGTACGGCACATCCAAATATCTCCTACGCAGATAGACACCAGCTCACTAACCTAAAATTTCTATGGGTTCGAAGGCTAGAAGCAGGCTTCCGTCTCCTCTTTCGCATTAATAATAGTTCAAATATTCCTCAAACTTCAGCCCTTGCCCCTAGTAGTCCCTACACTCTTCGCAATTCTCCCTTGATTATACCTCCTCCCCCTTCCTCCACCTCTAATCGCTTTCTTTTCCGCTTCCAGGTATACTTTCCTTTGGTATAACTTTCCAATAAATATAAGATCTTCAGATAATCTGCAAAAGTTTAAGAGCAGGTTGGGTCTTTATCTGAATACTGACTCGAGTAAGATTTTTCATTTTCCTCATCCTTCTTGGACAAATTTCTCTACGTCACTGCGAAAGGACCACAGGAAATTGAGGACGCCGCCATTAAATTATCGCATCCGCTCACATTCCTTCTTTTGTTTGCACTTTCGATACCTAGGATCCTTCCTCAAAAATGTAAATTTTTTCGATTTTTGAGTCCATGCATCGTGCGCCTCATAGAATGCGATATTTTTCCTGATAAATATTCTTAAACAAATAGCTAATCTATGTTAACGGGCACACTCTAAGCCGCCACAGTTTGGCTGATAACCGAAACATAAGAATTCCACTCTGATCCCCGCCAATCCGAACCCTCATCCCAGTCGTTGATTTATGCGGTTCTAGAGCTCATCTTCTCATACCGACCCCAAGCGGTCTGTCGATGCTCTTGGTGGAATCCTCCGTATTCGCCATCTACTAGTTGTTTGGTCGCATTAATCTTGCCCTCTCCTCGGCTGAAGTCGAAGCGGACTGTGGCCGATCGCGTCTGCGTTCTTCACTTCTCGCCACTTTGACGTGAATAGCGTCATTTGGTATATGAATTCTGCCTTGATTATGTCCGTCTATCTACCTTGTATATAATGAATCATACTGAATAACAGACTGGCATGGCGAAGGGAAGGGAAGATCGACGTAGTCGTTTACGAAGCAAATCTGATCGCCGCTGTCAAAGCCAAAATGGATCCTTGTAAGACACAACTACCTCGACGTCTCGGTATCAACAGTCAGCCATTTCTAACATGCTCGCGCCGCCAATGCATATTTCGGGCGCAAATCGGCCTTGTAGGATATCTTGGGATGCAAGGCACCAACTGCCTGACAGCCTCTACTCTCCCACCCATGCAGAAAACCCTGTGACGATAACCACCCTTGTCACCGCCAGTTAGACTGGCGCTGTCCCCGCCATCAGTCACCGATGTCCTCCATCCTGGCCCAGCCCCTTAGTCGACCACAACGACCGGTTCTTCAGCACCACCACATCTTGCACTCCCCTGCCGGTGGGACGACGTCCGACGCCACATCATCTTCTACCACC
>CACRXP010000525.1:54789-72196 GCA_902702965.1 Spirometra erinaceieuropaei | reverse complement strand
ATACTGGCCAATAGTTTAGTACGTATGTCTCATAAATTACACGGTGTTTTTCTTCGAATTCTCAGAGTTGATCCTAAGAGGTTAATGCACGTTTAAAACCGTTATGTACGGTGGTTTGACATATCTCGGCGTGTGCCGAACTGGACGAGCAATTTCTAATTAACCAAAAACTGACTCAAATGCATCGACCAGAACTACAAGTTAATGGTAGGCGCCATTTAATTAGATAAAAATATAAAATTAATATCAGAAGGAATATTAATTGGTTAGAGATAACAACTTATTTAAGAAAAGCAGAAATCTCAAAAGCGCAAAAACTCCTGTCATGAATAAACTGATTTTTTACAGGTGCATAAAAACCAAGTATAAACCAAGTAAGTATTAAAGAATAAGTGCAGCCACATCTACAGTTTGTAATTAACTGTCCTCAAAAATCTAGTGTACCGTGCAGTATGGCTGTTAGTCTGCTGCCTAATTTTTGGTTGTATTCCAAAAAGGCTACAGAGAATCCGATGAAATTTTCTAGTTTTTTGCATTGTCCGAGGTGCGATTGACTAAAGTAAGGAGGTTTTTACTTGATTTCGATCGAAACTGGGTTCACAATGTAGCTGCCGGATGGTGCGCCACGTGCATTTGGTGCCTTAGGCGTTTTTCGACGAGTTTGAACCCACTCTCAATGTAAAGTAAACGGGTTTGTACCTTTCTCGTTTTTTTAAATACGTGAACATGCAAATTTGATAATCTGTCTAAAACCCCACTACCAGTTACGGCATCATAAATTGAGTCGTAGTCCGAAAACAGCTGGGTAACCGTGGTAATCGCAAGTTCCCGTCTTTCCGTCAAGTAGTTTTCGAGCTTTGTTCAGTAACCCATCGAATAACAACGCAGTATTCCAAAGGTTGCACTTATTTGATGTGGTTTCCGTTTACCGCTGAGAACTATTTGCTCTGTTTATGATTCAAATGTGCACTTTTTCGACGGATACCGACCCTGCGTGCAGTGCAGATCGATAAAACAGCCCTGCCAATTCGCCTTAACGAGTTAGCAGTATTCGCTACTAAGTTCTTTTTCTGTGAAAAATGGAACTATAGATTTTGGAAATAACCGACTGCTCCTTCTCTGTTTAAACATTTAGTCTTCTTCCGGGAAAATCGATGAAATTTTCCGATCTGCACCACTCCACTTCGTCTTTTGGCTGTAGTTGTACTTATGTGAGATCTTAATTATGTAGACTATTGGTTTGCCTTGTTTAACGTCTGAGGAAATTAATGCGCGAACTTGGAACCTTTCGGAACAGACCTTTTCAGGCACAGTCCGAACTTTGCTATGAATATTTGAGCTAAAATCCATCAGCTACTGCGGAATAACCGCGTAATATTCACAAATCGCCAATAGGCAGCCAGTAGTATAGAACTCCGCAATTATTTACCGTAACAACAACACAGGTAAATAATTACGCAGTTCTATACTACTGGCTGCCTGCTGGCTGGTTATGAATATTACGCGCTTATTCCGCAGTAGCTAATGGATTTCAGCTCAAACATTCGTATCAAACTTCGGACCGTGCCTGAAAAGGTTTAATCCGAAAGACCTTCTCCAAGTCCGCGCATTAATTTACTCGAAAATTAAACAAAGCAAGTTGAAAATGAGTTAATACACCAGAGAACACACGGGATAGCCTAACCCCGAGCAGCTGCGTAAGGCAACGACACAAGATCGGCGAAACACGCGTGTCTGGGCTTTTAGCTAGTACCTGTGTTGTTAGTACTGTAAATAATTACACAATTCTAGACTACTGATTCTTTGGTTAAGATTGAGTCTGCAGACTTTTCTTGGAGTACCAATTTAGACTTGCACACACCTTTCTAACCGAGCAATATTGCACTTTAAGCACCTTGGCGTAGAAGTTACACGCGATCGAGCTCTGGGGTCGGTTTTATATCAACCGTATGCTTGGTGGTTGTCGTCATCATAGCAAAGCGGTCGGAAGTACTAGTTGGATAAAAAACTTACCGGTCTGATTTCCTATGCTCTTCCTTTCTGAGATAATGATCGAAAACTTGGTGATCGGTAGTAGCCAAACTCATGCGTTATTAAACTTGGCGCGCGATTCGTGAATTTTAATTGCACCTTCACCATTTCCTGAAACGACTTTGCCATTTTGACCTGGAGTTGGGTCTTACGGCACCTTTTTTGCTAGGACTGATGCATTGATATTCTAGCAGCCTTTCCTATGTGCGCACGTCGGCATTCGCGGCAAGTGTGAAGTTTAGTGTGCCAAAATAGGCCAATTACGCAACTTCCCTCTTTGTCAAGGAAATGGCTTACTAAGGTTACATGAAAGCTTAGTAAGGAATTTTTGGCCTTCTGTTTTTACTCACGATTTTTGTCGCACCTCATGTACATGGCTGATTTCCCCTAAGTCAGTTTATTTTCCGGTCCACCGTCAATTTTTTTAAACTACTGCGTCTGTCTGGTGCCTGACCTTCCACTTCTTATCCTTTATTGGACCGCGCCTTTGTAGCTGCATTTCTTATGTTTGCACCGTCCTTCACAGATAGCTGGGAACCGTACAGTACTGACTGCTTAATTGTCACCTACTCTTACCAGTGCGGCTGTCTTCTCCCAGACCATTTTTCGCTCCATTTGACTGCTCCAAGCAATTGGTCTCTTACGAAGCCCGGCCGTCGCGTTTAACTCTGCCTGTTTCGTGGAGTATTTTGCTTGTTTATCTACCAATTTCTAGTAAGGCCTATTTACCCTTCCTGCGACATTTGCAGCATCACGCACCAGGGGTCCTTGCGTTGCGATCAGTTATAGCATCTGGTGAAGGGTATAATCTGACACCAGGCCCTTAGATTTTCCAGGTCTTTAGGTGAAGGTTCGAACCCGTAAGACAGCGCCAACGTTCAAGTTCTTTTTCAAATGACTAACACTGGCCATTTCGAGATCCAGTTTTAGCTTGGGACTTTAAAGAATCACAAATCGAGCAAGCAGACGATTAATCATCCAAAGTCCTCAACTGCATTATTCTCAGGTCTTCACATAATCCGCATGCTTTCTAACAGGTGGAGGAACTGTTTACCTTTAAATCACGGCTGACCCAAGTCCTACCTCTGTTGGCCCAAGTTTGACCCCGTGCTCTTATGGCTCGCCAACTTGAGCACTTTGGCTGGCTTGGCTTTCGCTAATTCCTATCGTGTCCCATTTCCTTTCCATGTTTGTCAAGCCTTTGTTCGTCTTACAAGTTAGTGAACTTTCATTAAAAAGATTGCTCCACCACACTCAGCTTTTCCCGTCTCCTCCTTTCTCCCCGGCACTTTTCTGAGAGGGGTCTGGCTGTCGTGTGTGTGCAATCGATATGTGTAGTTGCGTGTTTTCCCTACCCATACGTGTCAGTTGTTAGCCAGGTGGGTAAGGATACCAACGTTATTCATCAACAGACCCACTCGCACGGCAGCCTTCATCGCCAGCTTAGGACTCGCCTTTGGGTCATGGGGACCCAGACTGTTACTTTGAAACATGCCCACGTTTTTTAGTACTTCCAAAATTAGGTAGTGTTGTTCACTATAAATAGAGTGCGTTGCGGAGGAAACAATTTCCAGTTTCAGTTAGTCCTGAGTAGTCGGGAGGATTTTGCAGTTAAGGTCTTGCCTTGAAATTTATAAGAATTGGCCGGATCGCGAGTGTGGCTGTCTGCCCTAACTTAGATTTTAAGGGTTTCAGTGCCGGTCCTTCTGTATAAATAGTGATATACTACATATGGGTTCTTGTGACACCGCGCAGTCTGGGATAGCAGTAGAATCGTCATACAAACAGGAGAACCATGAACAGTTTCGTTGCACTAGCTTGTTTGTCGATTTACATCGCCTATATTGATTCTTCTCCGTGCCTGTTTAGCGGTAGACTACTTGCAGCATGACCTTTCGACTCTGGCTCTGCATAATTTTCTCGAGAAATCAACAAACTTCCCTTGATCGCTTTTATAAGAGGGCTCTAGGTTAGCGTTTTTACTAGTTTATGAGGTAACTGGGTGTTGTGTATCATCGTTTCAGGCCCTGTTATACTCCACTTAACGCTATGGCACACAAAATCACTTTATTCTGGAGAGATCACGTGGTGATGCAGCCTGAAAAAAGGGAAGCTGCGGACTGGAATTACTTCGTTAGGATGACCTTTTTCACGCGATTTATGGTCCATACTTTCCCTGGTCACCCAGTTTTGAACTAAAGCTGAGACAGTGAAGAACAGCGCACCGGCAGCGCGTAATTAATTTGACACTGCTACTCACATCGTTACTTTGTTTTTTCTTTTCTCGCTATGCACTAAGTCGATACCCGAGTGCCTTTAAAAAGACGAAAGGCATCGTCCCGCCGAATTTGGGAGTAACTCCTAACCGCGTATAATCATCCTGCTCCCATTCGCAGCTCCAGGGCCAGAGTTAAAAGAATGGGTTAGAGGGACTCGGGGAGATCTTAGTGCGTGTCAGTGAACTGATGGCAATGAGTAAATTGAAAAGTGCCGCGGAAGCTGCCCTCCCTGAGGCAGGCAGGCAGGCAAACTGTCCCATTCTGCTCTGCTCTCTGCCTTGACACGCGTTACCACACACTCAATCCTCCTCTCGCCACACGTGACAGCGCGCTATCGATTCATGTTTGCGCGCGAATGCTTTCTTCCGTACACATTCCCCCCGCCTTCTCACCCGTCTCTCCCCCTGCGACCGGGCAGCCCTCGGGAGACGGAGGATGAATGGACGGGGTGGTGGCATTGGCAACTCCAAGATGAAATCCGTCAGTTCTCGGGCCAAACGGAGCGTCGGTGGATCTCCCGACATCTCCCTGTGCGGACAAGATTGCGCATGCCTATTCACTCTTCGGTCACTTCGATGCGCGCGTTCGTGAGCCGCTTTTGCTTTTAGGAGGGTGGTACCGGTTTGCCTCCAGTACAGTTTGGAACTGAGCTCCGTAGCTTGTCAGGTCGAGTTAATTGGTATGTAATTCGGGAGCCATCACTTGAACCAAACATCTGTTGCGCTAGCCCTCACAGTCCCCTTTTTAACCCTTAATTTTCTCCATACAAATTCTACCAGTAAACAGTTCATTTAGTCAAAGGAAGAGGTGGCGTTCACCGGGGGAGGTTTATTTGAGGTCCGACGTTTCGAGTAGTTTATGCGTCTACCCATCTTGAGAGACTGGGAAGTCTTGTGCACAGCTCCCCTTATAATGGCGCCCTTTGTTCAATGCGTGATCCGCCAATGCCGCCTGTGTGGCTGCATCCACAGGGCAACGGACTCGTGGCTCAGTGGTTAGAGGCGTTGACTTCTAACAAACAGGTCGCGAGTTCGAGCCTCGGGTGTGCCACACTTCGGGGTTGGGTATGACTGGCTGACGATGGCTAATATGCCAGAAATGGCCATTCCAGTCTCCCTTGTCTTTATTGGTAATATCATTCTACTAGTAAACAGTTTATTCGTTCAAAAGAAGAGGTGGCGTTCCCCGGGAGGGGTTTATTTGCGGTCCGCCGTCGAAAATAGCGGAGGGTGTGGTCAGAAAATAAAAGTCGGTAAACAGGGTCAGACTGCAAATTTCCCATCTATGTGTTCAGGCCAGCCATGAACAATACAGTAAACGTTCGGTGGTATTCTATCCAGTCAAACTGGTTTGCTGGCAGTCCTTTACAGTCCTATGGCTGTGCATCACTAAAAACAGTAGGAGGAGCCAATATGGGCAATTTAATAGCTGGAGCAGCACTAAATAAACTTCAATAGTAGTGAAAATGCGATTCCTAGGTGGTATTTCAAAAGAAGAGGGAGCGTTCACCGGGAGGGGTTTATTGGAGGTCCGATGTTTCGAGTAGTTTATGCGTCTACCCATCTTCAGAGACTGGGAAGTCCTATGCACAGCTCCCCTTATAATGGCGCCCTTTGTTCAATGCGTGATCTGCCAATGCCGCCTGCGTGGTTGCATCCAACCCGCATGTCACCGTGACCTGAATCGCCCCCGTCGGCCGCGGAGATGACTGACGGCCCCCAGTGTCCCGCGCCGTGACTGTCCCCCGCCAAGAAGGTTCGTAAAGTCAGATAGGGAGGAGGCAAATTGATGCGGCGGTTGACCGACGGCTGTACCGACGGGTGGAAACTCATTTCAGCACGCCAGCCGCCAAACTGGACGAGATAAAGCGCCTCCGAGAACTCTTCAGAGCCACTGGCTATCTGCGGGCATTCATTGAACGGAACCGAAGGCAGCCAAAGAAACGGAACGAAGAGCATAGTCAGTCGAACTCGTGGCGGAGCGTTCCGTACATTAAAGGGGTCTCCGAAACCGTGGCTCGATCACTCGCACCACACGGAATAGGTGTTGCCCACAGGCCTGACTCAACAATCCACCGGCAAGTGATGCGGCCAAAAGATCCGATCCCTAAGCAGGAGATGTCGGCCGTTGTCTACCGACTTCAATGCAGCTGCGGAAGGTGCAACTACGTTGGGGAGACCGGCCGACGGCTGCAAACGCGAATGCACGAGCATAAGTTGGCCGTGCGAAGGTTGGACCCAAAGTCGGAGGTAGCAACCCATGCCGCACAAATGGGACACATCTTCAACTTTGACGCCGTTGAGATTGTGGGCCGGGGAGGCGATCACACAGCAAGGTAAGTGCAATAAGCCTGGATGTCCACCGACCGCACTGTCAACCGCCGCATCAATTTGCCTCCTCCCTATCTGACTTTACGAACCTTCTTGGCGGGGGACAGTCACGGCGCGGGACACTGGGGGCCGTCAGTCATCTCCGCGGCCGACGGGGGCGATTCAGGTCACGGTGACATGCGGGTTGGATGCAACCACGCAGGCGGCATTGGCAGATCACGCATTGAACAAAGGGCGCCATTATAAGGGGAGCTGTGCATAGGACTTCCCAGTCTCTGAAGATGGGTAGACGCATAAACTACTCGAAACATCGGACCTCCAATAAACCCCTCCCGGTGAACGCTCCCTCTTCTTTTGAAATACCACCTAGGAATCGCATTTTCACTACTATTGAAGTTTATTTAGTGCTGCTCCAGCTATTAAATTGCCCATATTGGCTCCTCCTACTGTTTCTAGTGATGCACAGCCATAGGGCTGTAAAGGACTGACAGCAACCCAGTTTGACTGGATAGAATACCACCGAACGTTTACTGTATTGCTCATGATTGGCCTGAACACAAAGATGGGAAATTTGCAGTCTGACCCTGTTTACCGACTTTTATTTTCTGACCACATCCTCCGTCATTTTCGACGGCGTTATGTGAAATAGGAGCTTAGTAAACCGCCGTTGGCCTGTCGGCTGTGGCATAGTCATAGTTTACATGCAAGTTAGTAGAGTGGAAGATCGTGGCCACAACTTTAAAGGTCTAGTCCGTCGCATTTGTCACTAAGATATCTTTTGGATGACTTTGAAATTCCAGTGAATTCCGAAAACTTCAGCTATGATCTGGCAGGCGTGAGACGTATGTCTGGGGGAGTTTCACCAGTTGCATTGGGAGGTGAAAATCAATGGTCTTCAAACATCCGTTTTTGCTGTCCTTCGCAGTTAGATAACTAATTACATAGGTTGGAATTATTCGCTGTTTATTCGTCTTCGGCTGGGTAAGCGCGCCAGCAAGCTGGCTTCGCCGTAACTCTTGCTGTTTATTCAAGATGAATAGGGCACGCCTTAGTTCCTCCCAGGCAAAGACGGAAATCGCTTTGCTGTTGGAATTTTTATGCTTCGGCTATAAACTTAAGATAGAACCAGTTTCAGCTGTTATTTGGGGCTTCTTCTTGTCACTGGTCCGGTGCCTCCTGCACTATTTCGGTAGGGATCCTTTCCTTAAGCCTGCGGCACAAAAGGCAGTTCGCCGTGGCGCACTCCACTACCTTTACAGGTAATATCGACCGAAAGAACATTTACAGAAACGGCGATTCGACCATATGGTTGACTTTGTAGTTAGCTGTTGCCATGCAATCATTCGCCCACTTTTTAGCTTCACAGTCTTATTGTTCCGGAATAGTAATTTCCATTTTGATGGGCGTATTTACTAATTTTGAACGATACTTGAAAAAGCACTTCTCTTGGCTTCATCCCCGTCCTTCAAGTCTCTTGGACGCAAGGTTGGCTAACTAGTCATTTAAGGTCGAATTTTGAGTAATATTTAGTAAAGATCGCCTATGTGGACCTCCCATCCGGCAGGACACGGCAATGCGAACCCCGTACTACAGGTGGCCTTCCTCCAAGTCCAGGGGGATTAGCATTAGGGTTTGGCTTAGAGTCAGGACACAGGAATAGGTAACCCTCCTGAAACATAGCGCAAGGTCACATATATTCCCGGAGAGGGGGCATATAAATTATCCTCGCTTAACGCTGTTTACTATCTCTAACCGTCGTGCTAAATCAGGACCGCTTAAATTTCGCCATTTCCCGGCTTCATTTTCGTATGCCGCCCCGTATTTGTTGTCTCTTCGGTACCCGTGACACCACTTGTTAACACTCATTTTTGTCCAGCCAGATCTATCAGATGCGTTTATCGTCTAACACTCCAGCGATATGCTAAGTGACTGTAGTCGGAAGTTGATTGTGAAATTGCCGCCCGTTTATTTTGGCCAGAAGGTCCTGCATCCTCCTCCCCCGTCCCAGTGCCTGCGTGAATTTTGTCAGACCGCCCACTTGCCAAAGGCACCATTCTTTGCGTTAACCAGGAGCAAGTTACATGAAGTTTCTATCAGGTCATTGGCAATCAAGTTTGTCGTCGATTGTCAGCGTGCGTTACGTGTTAGGCACTACGGATAGAGGGGTGGCTAGATCTTCCATCGAATCCCTCTTTTGATAGCCCGGAAAATAAGGATAAAATAGTGGATTTGCACGCCTCTGGAGAGGATTCAGGCTGGTTTGCTTTAATCCAAAATTGTAAAATAAACGTACTTTAACTGGAAAGATTGTCTTTGCACCGACGACGGTTCCGTTTTTATTAACTGCCGTCTAGGCGTTCTTCCCGTTGGCACAAGGCTAACCGTTTGTCCAGACAAATCGTTCCACGATCACTAAAATGTTGTTTCACATATTGATACTAAAATATTTGAATAAACGTGTACAGAACATTAAAAAAACAGTTATTTCAAAAGAAAGGGTGTTTTTGGAGTTTGTTTGTTACCTGAAATTGAACAGACTGATGTCCGTTTACTTCTGCGTCATTGTGTTATTCCTTTAAAACGTAGGGGAACTTCATAGCTAGGATATGTGCGGTTCTGTGACTAGTATTTTTAGGTGCCGCAGGCTGTCTGCTACGAGTCTGCACCGTCGCCCATTTTGGCCCGTCTCCTCTTGCTATTAACTGTCGTTCAAAGATTACACAAAACACAAGATTCTTAAGTTCCTCAATGTCCGTATTTGTATGATATTTGTCCATTGCTCTTTTGCCCCACGTTATAGCAAGGCTCATGCTGCGCTTTTCTCTCTTAACAGTGAATGTTCCCTTTGAGCTCCTGGGTACTTCTAGGCACCCCTCTAGTAAACCTTTCCTTGCTATAGATAGACGCAGGATGCAAGGGCACAAAGCATTCCGTGAGAGACTTCTATTTCCGAGTCCCTACTCGATGGTGAAGAAGGTAACACGATCGCTGGGACAAGGGCTTTATTCGCCTGACGTTTCGGATTCCCAATCGAACCCATTATCAGAAACAATAGCAGATACGGGTGGTTCATGCACAAGGGGCTACAGTATTTATAGGATGAAGTAGCCATGCTACAGCATACCCAAGAATATTCACGCCTCCCCCCCCCCCCTTCATCAGGGATCGTTGCACTTGTTTGATCTTCCGCTAGAATTTTTATGTTAAACTGCTCGACTGCCTTCTTGGGCATGAACTTATTGCTCTGAATGACTTTTTTCTGTGGAGTCAGGCCTTAGGGGGAAGTTTTCTGCATATTCATTTGCATCGATACTTTCTGAAAAAAATCGGTGCCCCTCCACGCACATTTAATGATTTTTTCGTTTTTATGTTAGTGCACTATACGTGCCAATCTGATGGCACTGAATGGCTGCTGAGATGTGGGGGATATGCCTCCGCGGACATGAATCTTTAGTAGTCGGGTATGTTTTCGTGAGGTTTCTCGGAAACTACGAGTACAGGCGGGTCTCCAACAGCCGTTGGGATTGTTTGTTCGTGGTTGTATCCTCTAGCGCTTTGGCTCAAGAACCTAACCACAAGACAGCAATGGCAAGCAAGCTTATTTAATGGCAGCTCACAATCAACGTGTCACTGTGTCGTTCTCAGGCTTTGTAGCACTTTAAAAGGCAGCCGGCGTGCCAGACCACAGCCTTCCGCACTCTACTAGTACGGTTGCTGCCGGTCCCCGACTGCTTATTCGCCAGACCCGAGTCTGCTTATTTCTCAGGTGACCTTCCCTGAAAACTGTTTTACTCTTGTCCACTTGTGGACGCGCTGAGTGGCCAGCAGCTAGGCTAACGGGTAACCCGTCTCCCGTGAGTTTATACTCGTCAATTAAGCGGTGCAGTGCATTTACTGCCTCATCGGACTTTTTCACGCACAGTTGAGCTACTGTCAGTTCGCCGGTCGTGCTTTACATGAAGCATCCCCTCTCCCAGCCGTGGTGTTGTGGATGTGGGTTAAATTCAGTAAGAGAGATTTTATTAAATAGCAAATTGTGAAGAACTCAATGGCCTCATTGGGGTTCTAACCCTCGATGGAAAGGACAAGGCTTTAGCACTCGAATCACCTTCGCTTCGGGACCTCGGCCGAGAGCCTCACGTTTTTCACATTTGGACAAGCTTACCCATCCAACCTATTGCAACGTCCGAAGTCCACCGATTCTGCTATGGTAGGCTGACTATCAAAACAGGCTTTCCTCGGGTAGTCAATCTAGCATCAAGCAGATCGAGAGGGAGAGAAAGAGGGGGGAAATTTTGTCCGGCATCCACCTTCGGATTTAAAGACTGTAAGACAAGACAAACGATTTACATAAATAGCTTACTGGGCAGATTCTGGCGTTCGCAGGGGAAAAAGCCTTTCGTGGTATCTACTGTGCTGCTGCAAATAAGAATTGTTACAGTTCATTCTCTTCCTTCAACCGCCGAATGCCCAAGCTCATGACACATGGACGCATATTTTCCAAAGTGCTTTTGAACAAGATTAACTTCGTTTGTGCTTTGGCTCAGAATCCTCAGGCTCAACACGTCAAAACCTTTTCGTAAAATCGGAACTTTGCACCTCGTACCCTGCTGCGAACGGCAGGACTATGGTGCTGGCCAAGTCGCTCAAGAAATTTAACCCAGTTTGTATGCCCTTTTCTGCTAGGGCAGTCGTATTTCGTGCAGAAATAGAGTCCACTAAACTTCGGTTGCTTCGCGACGACAGCAGTGTGTTGACCTGTTCACGGCTACGCGCCTAATGCTCCCTTTATGTGCGCACCAGTACGCCCCTCCCGCCTACATGTGCACTTACACCTACATCCCAAAATGGTAATTCGAGTCGCGCTCTACTGTCGACTTCGGGTGTCAAGCGATCGAGTAACCCTATATCCACATTTATTTGTCCGTACCAGGCTTTTTGGAAAATTTGTCTTCGACTCAGGATATTATTCTCCTGTAGGTTTGCACCCGTGGACTAAGTGATGTCTCTGCTGTGCAATTTCTTTCATCGCACGTCATGCTTTGGGTGGACCATCGTCACCTTAGCTGTACTGGCCCGGGCGCGGGTTAACTTTACTAATAGGTATTTGGCCTTGCTCTTGCTCGTGCTCCCTGAGCAATACCAAATCATGGGGACTGGAGAATAGATTGGGCCAAGAGACTGACTCCCTTTCAGTCCTGATCTGCACTTCCTCTGTCCGATCGCGGTTCATGCATTCTGAGCTCGCATCCTAGGGGCCTGCTATGAAACAACATTAAGCCTCTACCTCGAAGTTCGCTACAAAATAATCAAGAAATACTTTTGTAGCGTCCTTACTCGCTATGGCAGTTTCTGTCGTCTTCTAGTCTCCGGGCCAGATCAAATGGACTGGAGAGAAATTTTATCGAAGTAGTTGATTGGACGCCTTTCTACCCCTCGTCTTTTACTGCCTACACGTATTTGTATCAGTAGTCCTGTTCTGACTCCAGGAAGGAATACACGATCACGAGTAGTTATGGATCCAGACCACAGCGACATTTTCCACATTCACTGATACTTTCGCAGAGGGACGTGTAAGCAGTAGTGATTTTTTCATATGCTTAACATCTTCAACTCCGAGTTTACTCCTCCTAGACTAACCCACGAGTGCTTGCCTCAAAATCCATTGATAGCCAAGACTTGATTCTAGCCGCTTCTTCCACCGACGGGCCATCTCTTGCTTGTTTCTCCATCAGCGCCTTTTCGAAGTGCATGCTTATAATTGCACTCATGACCGTTCGCTATTTTGTTATCTTTATTTTTGGGATGATCCAGAAGAGGCATATATGTACACTGAATAGGAAAACAATATTGTCCTTCTGTGTCCGGGCCCGAAACTTATAACTTACCGCAATCTAAGCGCCCTTACGAACCTGGTGATTGGATCCTTACCTGTCTGCTTCTGTATTTCGGCCTTTTCCAATTTCGTCTGGCCTAATTGACCAATACGACCACTGTGGATCGGCTCCTGTTGACCTTTTACCAGAATACCTACGTTTTGGCCCTCTTAAGCCACCGGTCAATGGTGTGATACTGTTTAATCCGAGTCAGTGCCTCAACTGCTTTATGTGCGTGCGTAGACTTTGACATCGGGATTCGAAAGCTGCCCGTGTGCTGCCATTACGAGCCACGAACTTCAGCCCAAATAGGACTTTGCGTTTGTTTTCGGAACAGTTGATATTGTCGCTGCGACTTTATGCCAATAAACAACCCTGGGCTACCCACTTAGAACGCTTTTAAATTGGTTGTTGTCGTTTAGCCATTATGGGCCGAAAATTGACTTCTTCAAGAACTCTTAATTACTCTGCAGACAAAGTTAACCAATAAAATCCGAAAGTCGCTGTTACGGCTGGAGAAATGCAGCCAGTTAATGGACACAACTTTCCGCGTCTTCCGAAGCACACCCTTTTTTGTCTATCCATATAGTCCCTTAAATGTAAGTTTTAAGGTCTCTTTAACGTGCCGTAATGCTTTGTTCTTCTTAACGCGTGAGGTTTTAGCTGGGAAAACGTGCTACTTCTCCCCCCAGCCGCTGTGATTGAATAGATTTCACAGACAGCGTTGACTTGTTGCTATCCGGCCAAAAGGGACTGCTCGCAAACCATGAAATAAACCAGTAGCGGAGATGTGCTTCGATCATGCACCTTTTTGCGCTTATACTGGTGTTCGGGTTTCTTGTCACTTCATTACATTTTCAAGATCAACGTGGACCCCTTCGGGCATTATTTTGCTGCGTAGACCTAACGTTCTTCATAAGATTGTCACAACAGCCATGCTGTCTCCCCCCCCCCCCCAAACCACGATGATAGTTTTTTCGTCTGTTTCGCTATTTTCTATGGCTTTCGAGTACACTGATTCTGGATACTGAATCAAGTTTTTATGTCTTTGAGAGAGTCTGACTTCAACACATTCTTGAAATGAGCTCTCTCTACCGGTCCTCAATTATACTGCCGTATAGCCTTTCGTCTTCCGGCTTTCTTATAGTCGGTATCTGTTTTGTGCTTCTGCTGTCTACAAAACAGACTTGATCTTTGCGGTAAATCTACACCTTATAGACATGGCTCCGCTATATGGAGATGTTTAACCAGGGCGGTCACTTATGCCGGTCATACTGTCTCCAGTGCGCTTGAATTGACTCAGCGTTATTATTAGTGCATGATGGGAGCAAGAAGAGCGGGAGTGAGGCCGATCCCGACCAAGTACTTATTATCCCCAACCTACCAAACTAAATACGTTGATGGACTATTACGACGTGCTACAGATTCTGACCTGGGAGACTGCCAGCTCAAAGGATAACCTGATCGCTCATCTTCATAACGCCTGATTTGTGTGCGTATAGGTACCGGCACGTGTAGCGCGCAGACGTTAGTGTAACCTTCCCTGTTGTTGCAGGTAGCATCCCACGTGTGGTGCGCATAGACTTTGGCTTAGTTTTGTCGGACACTGCGTCCAAGCCAATCATAAGTCAGCTTGATTTTTATCTTGCCCTTGGAGCTGGTGGTGTACGGGAAAAGCTAGGTAGGTAATTTCTGTACAAATCTCGGGTAATTCACGGTTGTCTGGATGCAATGGCTGTCATCGTAGACTGCGATGGGGAACATACAGTGGGGTCACCAACCCGTTTCCAGTAGGAAACTTTTTTTATCCCCTTGTGTCTTTATCTCTTTTGCATTCTACATATACTGGAACTATGCTGTATTCTTACTTCAGATGCCAAAAAGACGGGTAAATCGTAACTGTTTACTGGTCCTAACGCCCAACAGCCGACAACACGTAACCGTGCTGTTCTGCTTCCTTGTTTTTTTTTTAGTCACATCCGTAACCGCCGTCATAGTTCTTTTGATCGTTAACCCCTGGATTTGCCCGCTTCGCTTTTCGCTATTCTAGCGTCCTCCCTCCTTGTTTTTCTTCCGTATATAGATCCTGCGGGCGGAAAAGTAATCGAGGATGAGGTCAAAATCGCGGAAGAAAAGTTTCAGGAGTCGAAAATGCTGGCCGAGACTGCCATGGTCAACTTTCTAAGCTCAGATGTACGTATCAGTATTTTCCCTTGTCCATCCATTTTTTTGCATTTATTACTTTTATCCATCGGGTTTGTATACTGATACTTAGTCCTTTTGGCCAAATTAGCATCATCTGTTAAGATCTCGCATGTATCTTTCTAGTCCAGTATTTTACCCTGCCATTGCATGAGCGTCGATCGGAACCATTTTGCTCGGTTTGTCCCATTTTCCCGAGTTCACATGAGTTCCCTTTAGGAGACCTGCCTTGTTTGGCGCCGGTGTGTTTGTTGCTCATCAGACGGTTTTTGCCCTTGTGCTTGACGAGCTCTCAAGGAGGCTTCATTGAACACTTTCAACAGCCAATCGTCACTTGCGGCAGCTTGGAAAGATGTCCAAACATTTAACACAAAATCAGATTCCGGCTTTGAAACCACCAATTCTTCCAGATTTTGCGGAAATGTGGAAATGAAGGGCTTGAGATCTAGAACGGCCTAGGCTTTTCCGTGTCTACATTTGCTCTCACGGGCAGTCAACAGGCTTCGCGGGTGAGGTTGAAGAGGCTGCAATTCCTTGTAGGAATCGATATTGATCGAAAATTAAATGGTCAAAGATGATTTTGAGATTCCTTTCAGTCACTGTGATTTGGACACTACGCATTGGCATTTCGATCTATTTGCAACTTTGAATTCCCCTCACTGAATTTGCGGTTGATGAACATCCTGCGTTATTTTAAGCTTGCGCAAAACGCACACGTAACCCTTGGCACTGATTGTCTGCCCTCTAGACTAGCGGGCATCTGGGCAGGAAATCTACAAATGAGGCAAGTACAAGGTGCATTACTCCTTGTTGTAGCCTGAACAGCCCACAGTAGGTACAAACTCTGCGTTAACCGTTTACCGTGAGAAAAGGGAATTAATCTATAGTAGTTTGTGATTTCTTGAGAACTTGATGCGCAAACTTGGAATTAGTTGGCCAGGACAGGACCTGCCAGGTTCGACGCCAGTCTTCTTTTTTTTAACCGGTCGAGTTAAATCCTGTCACGTCCAGTGGAAAACAGCTTCAAGTCGAGGAAGAAGTCTGTTTGTTACTCAGCAAAGTGTTTTATCGCATTCATAACACAGACAATGGCAAACGCCTCGACACATGTTTCGCCGGATTCCTGCTGCCGCCACTTCTCGACTGAAGTTGTGCCAGATATCGCGCTAGGGACGCCGGGGGACTCGCCGGTGTTCCAGATCCCACGCAGTTGTTTCGTAAAGCAACAAAAGCATCGGTGGCACGTGCCGGCCACTGTAGCATGAATATAGTGAAAATATTTCCCTCTTAAAATCATCATACGTCTAGAGGATTAAATTTTCTTATGGGCGTCGATCGGTGCGCAATTCAAGCTGAAAAATGACGCGAGCCAAAGGACAAGTGTACTTTCCCCTACGTCGTTAGTTTCACAACTATTATCAGCCCCACTGCCGTCATTATTCGGCACGCAACGACACTCTAAAGCATGAGATCTGAGCCGCCCTCGTAAAAGTCTGGTGCATTCTGCAGAGACCAGGTTGTGCGCGGAATGCCCAGACGGGTTGTTTTGCCTTATCGGCCATTGCGCCCTAGTCCGCCACCGATCGTCCTGACATTGCTTTGTCAGCGGAGCCATGTGGGTGGGTAGGAGGGAGTGCAGTAAATGCTGTACAAGTCTGCCTGCACCCATGCTGCTGTGGGACACACGGTTAACATCGCGTGTGTGGCAACTAAAATGTCTTGTGCTTTGAATGTACAATGGTCTGCTCAGGTTTGGAAGCCGGTTGGAATCAGTCCACCTTCTCTTCGCCAGATTCATTGAGCGCTGCCATTGGTTACTGGTCAGGGAACTTTCCAAAAATTCGCCACCTTGTCTGCATATCATTACTACAACGTCCTGACCGCAGGGTCAGGTTAAGCACTGCCTTCGACATGCCCTTTCCATGCTGACCTAGTTGAACCTCACGCATGACTGCCCCGTGATCCAATCAAATCTCTGGCCGTCTCAACGTCTCAGCCAACAGTTCGATCCGGGGCGTATTCGTGGATAATTTGCACGCAAATTCATTTCTTGTGAAGCAGATTTGGGCCGCCTCACACTGTCGTCACCTCCACTGTATCCCAATGACAAATTCAGAAAATTGGCTGACAGAGCCTAATCCGTGTACGCGTGCTGCACACGACGTAGCCCCTAGCTCCACACGAACTCGGCTTCAAAGAGGGATTGATTTCAGATTTCCCGTAATGGTGAGTGCTATACATGTCAAAGTAATATGGAGCCATTGCAGTCCGATTCTCAGTACTGAGAAGGCCCAAGTAACCACACCACTCAACAAAATTTGACACGTCCGATTGTCTATAGTGAGAAACACTGCCTCAAATCCTGCTTGCGCAAGAGTTGGAATTAAAGAGCCATTGTGGTTTCACGCGCGCTTCAGTGGGAATATCGTCAGCTGAAAGTATTCCTGGCTAGAAACTCGTCGGATTTAATATAATGAAGAGTGCCCTGGATTTCCACAAATAAGTGTACCTCAGCGTCATCCTTGTCCTCACCATCTTCTCCCATTAACCAGTTGCCTATCCAAGCCTTTCACCCGAACTGTGATTATTTGGGTCCAGTGACTGCCTCTGTCTAACACGTGCCAGCGCCTGCATGACAATACCTGAGGACTCACACAAACTCCGCACAAACCGACTAACGCATGCCATA
>CACRXP010000525.1:40607-54734 GCA_902702965.1 Spirometra erinaceieuropaei | reverse complement strand
TATCTCATAAAATGTTAACCGAAATTCTGAAATGCGTTTTCAACTCAAAAAATTACTCAAGTAAGGTTGTAACATTGGTTACCCTGCAGCATAGTCCCAAGATATTTAGGCCATGTCAGAATGCGGGCTTTTGAACGAGTCCCATTCTGGCTGTCGGAAAAAAACTACACTCTGCAAAAACGCTACTTAAGCAATATGAATTTTTCTTACCGATTTTCAATGCCCCATATTAATTTAAATTTATTTTATACAAACTGTGCACAAAACTTTCGTCCGTCTACTCATTTGACAGAAAATTATGTATTATTTAAATTCTGTAGTTGAAGAAAGAGTATCTTTCGGTTTTAAAAAGTTTCTTATTAGAATATTTTCTAAGACCGTGAAATACCCACACATAAGACATCACATCCATACATTTGTTAATGTTGCCTGTGAAGCATACAACATGGTTCAAGTCCGCTAAAAAAAATTTCACGTGCCCTATATGGTATCTTCTTAATAGCGTATAAAACTGTATAATTTCCCTTGTACAAAAAATATGCAGCTTGTAGCTTGGAAACCCTGGATGCAAGTATTCGGGAGACAAAAAGTTTTTTAAGACGGAATTATACTCCTCAAGTATAGAATCTAGAGAAAATGTAATTTTCTACCAAATGAATAAAAGAACAAAAGTCAACGAGGAAATTTCATGCTACTTAATCAGTCATTTTTTACAGAGTGTAGTTTTGCAGACGACCGGAAAGTAGGTTTTTTAAAAACCCGCATCCTGACATGACTGAAATACCTTCGAACAATGCTACTTGGAGAATGCATTTTAGAACTTCAGTGAGCATTTCATGAGATAATTCATCTACGTTAAGTACGCATTCTGATCAGCCAAAATTGCCGCAAATTTACTACAATGTGAGGTCCAGTTGCCTACTTTGAAACTATTGTACGCTGCGCTTTGTTGTCCGGGGGGCTAATTTTCCTAGCAAGTAAATGTGCACTGTGAGAAGTCGCGTGACCTACGGAACTGTCTGTGCGTTTTTGTTTCGTGTCAAAAATCGAACTTACAGTAGATAGAGAATGCCAATACCTCGTAAATCGGCCCCATTGCATTTAGAAAACGCAGTTAAGCGTAAACGAGGTAGCCCAGCTGCCAAGTTTAACTTTAAGCAGCCTATGTAAAATTCTAATGCGCGCAATTTAGTAAGTGGCCTAGAATATGGGCAGTAATGCTCAAACAATGACTTTTACCAATGATTAGGACGTCCATTTTCGAGGCCATATACTATAGAAAATTACAGTCAGTCGACTGGGTTATGCTGAGCTAGGTACTACTGTGTCTAGCGCAAACTTGGATTCAGATGCGGTAAATAACAAGACTGCGCGAATGTTCACTAAAGGTCTCTTTTGGTCCAGGAGCTGATCTTAATACACCTACCGAAGCACTCAACGCGAAAATGAAATGCCTTGAGCAAAAAAGGCACAAAATGCAGTAAAAGTTGCACTAGGCTTCGTAGAAGTCTTAAGCTTTCGAAGGTAGTTGAGAGTGCTGGAAACACATAAATTCATATCGGCTGCATAGACTTAAATTTTGGGGGGTTCGTAATACATGTTTACGTATACGGGTTTTGAACAGCGAAGTTTAAAAAAAAACATTTTAGCTCATCCATGACTAAGTACCTTCAAAGAATCCCTATAGTGGTCAACGATTTGTATGATACTGAACGATATCTTCGAGATAATATACGGAATTGTGAGTTGGAATATTTTTTTGCATTTGAGGTGGGGTTGACCAAATGAAAATATGATTTTGCTTTCGTTTCTGCTTCAGAGGAACGCCAGAATGACAATGTTTATACAGTATCGATCCAATCCTCTGGGCGACTTTATTTTAGAGTAATGTGCCATATCCGCTCACAAAACGCGTGATCCACATGCTTTATAGTATGAGCTGTGCAGAGGATACACCAGTATTTGAAGAGGAGCAGTCGCTATTAGTATTTGAAACTCGGGCATTTATTATTCCCATATCTCACCTTGCAATCCAATTTTTCCTACAAGTACTCTGTTGTCTCTGGTGGAAGTGGGTGCTTTTGAGACTCATGGAATCCTTGAGATGTCGGTGGTTCCTTCGCCGTTTCCGGCGTCCGCTAAGATAATTTCCCTATTGTTTAGAATAATGCAGTTTCTAAATTTTTTCCCATTTAGTATGTTTTAGAGGTTGAGTTTTCTGCAAGTAATGAGTTACGTTCTAAGCAGATCCAAACCGGAAGTCTCATCGTCTAGGGGGATGAATCTCATATCGAACTCTTGAATGAATAAGCTCTTAATCAAATAAATGGCTATTTGTCGTATTTCATGGATTGATTCTCATGTCTTTCATCCTTCCTGAGGACAATCCTAAGGGGATTGTTAACAAGTCTTTCTCATGGGTACCTTACCTACCCATACTAATATCTTTATGCATTAAGAAACACTGTTGCATTGTTTAGATTAAGACTGATTTTCTCATCTTTTCATTGTCCTATGACCCAGTATTTACTCAACGGGGAGTTCCTAAAGCATTCAAAATGTTTCTCTCATGATTAAAGTGACGGCTGTTCCCCTTCCAAATGAATTCTGAACGACTCGTTTGCAGTAGCTAAGTGCCCCTTAGCACACTTAAATCGTTTAATCGTTCGCCACGCCTTATGCCTACGTCTAGAATATTTGTTTACGTCAGATATTTGCCCATGTGATCAAACGACAACTCATCTGCTAAAAAGACTACTACATTTTAAGGCACATAATTTTCCACTCCGCATTTCTGATTTTCAAGCCTGGGGCGTTTCGGGTTCCTTGTGCATCTTGAGTCGCCTGTTTTTTCGTGCAAACAAATGGATCGAGTTGGAAGTACAGGACAGCAGTTACCTTCCCGAGGCGCCCAGTTTTCGTTGATAAAATAGCATTCTACGCAAGCAACAAGGGTCTTTCAAATCTACCAAATGGACGTAATTAGGTCCGATACACCTCCCGCATTTCGTTGAATGTGTTTTGCCACCTGCTGTATCTTGCCCATGGCTCCTTTGTTTTTGAACTAACCTTTACTACGAAAGCTGCACACATCTTCGCAGGTCTTATCTCATATCCATCTAACGTTTGTTATGGCAGCCCGTTACTTTTGCCAAATATTGTGCCTCTTCATACAAGCCCTTGCGACATGTTTCTCGGCTGCAGCGTCTCTCAAGTACAAATTACTATCGGTCGCTTATGGCAAACGAAGTATCACGTCCATGTGTGGGCTGGTGTCAAGCTCTCAGGCATGGCTGCGTGAACTTGTGCCCTGTGCAGCGACCACACCTCAGTTGGTGCGTCGACCTGTCGGCTAAGCCAGACAAGACATATCGGCGTGTCTGCGCATGACCGATAAATTTGTGTGAAATCTGGCTTGGCTGCAGAGGAAGCACCGGCTGTGTAGTGGCCTGCTTGGATGGGTTCTTTGTGCCAGGCCAACCGCTGGATCACAATGAGCTTTTGACTGGAAAGTTAGGTCGGCGTCAGGATATAGCCAAGAAGACTGGAGGTGAGGAAAGGCGCAGGCGGCTGCCATGGCAGGACCCGCACTTAGGTGTACCACCACACCCTCTTGTTCACAACGAACACTTGGCCAGGATTTTAACTAACAACAAAGTGGGCCAGAAAGAGGAGAGGATGACACAAGTCACTGGGCAACCATGCGCACGGCCTGTATAATCAAGGGGTACGCAAGCGCATCAGCCGGCATGGAACCAGGTGCCAGAGAACAGCCAGCGCACACCAGGCTGCGAAGGGCGTGGTTTGCTGAATCATGGCATAGCAGACGCCCTACTTGAGGGAACAGAGATTCTCCCCTCAAGAAGCAGGCGGGGAGGCTATGTGGGGAGCGACACAAAGAATTCGACCTGTTAGTACAGCCTAATTTCGACTGTAGGGCACTGTCTTCTGATGCGCCCACCAGATGTGCAGTGGAGTAAAGAAGTATGCCTATCTTTTAATCTAGAAAAGATTTTCACCAAAACGATGGAGACTCACCCTATCTGTTTTAAAGCAGGTGCGTGCACACCTGAGTTGTCTTCCATCTCCCGAATGGAGTAACAATGCCGCATTATGTTCAGCTGCCTTTACAACTGGCCATGTGGAATATGCAGGCAGCACTTGTAAAAATTTATTGTCAAAATAGTTGGTGATGTCAACCCCATGCATTTAAAAGTCGTTCATCACCCCCACTTCCTAATTTTTTTACCTTGTTTCGTATAGCTCTGCTGTCAGCAGTCGTATCCTTAGTTGGAAAGTGCGTTCAGTGTGTCAGTACACTCCACCGAAGTCTTTCCATTCGAGAATTATGTTTTATATTTACGTTGGCGCCTATCCAACATCTTTGGTTCCACCCGTACGATGAAAATCAATTCTCAACGTGCCTGTTCGTCATTTTCTTTTCCACACTTGCATTTATTCCCAAATTCACATAATGCTCTTTGGCGTGTCAGGCGTGTTCAGTGTTATTTCCTAGTCCCTTAAAAGTCCTCTTTCCCCCTTTAATCGATTTATGTGTCACTGTCGTCACGCAGTCTAGTACCCAGACTCTGCGGAATTGTTGAAGCGCAATTAAGAAGGGACTGAGAATGTCATTAGGAAGCTAGTTTCTAAAGTGGCAGTTTGTCCCTGCCTATGAAAACTACTTCGTCACATCTTCTACTTTATTTTTTTAGACGGTAACGGAAACATAAATTTTGAAATTAATGTTTATCATGTACATTCATTCCTGGTAACCTCAAATCTCAGACTTTGCGAATTTTCTCCTTTTGCAGATAGAACATATCGGCGCACTGGCCGAATTTGTCGACGCCCAGGTCACTTTCTACCGGCAGGCTACTGAGATCATGGAAAATCTGCACAAGTATTTGATGGAAAAGTGCGTCTCCTGTCCCTCCATTTTGGTATTATTTATCACAACTTTCTAAATTTCTATTACTTTCACAACCACCGAAACTAAATTGACATCCGTTTGCCAGAAGACATGAAGAACATGCGTGAATACACTGCCTCCTTCCCCCGACGCATTTTTCCTCTGCTAGCTTCACTCAAACAATAGCGCTTTCGAAAGTCTCTGTGCACTTTCTCCAATCCCTAATGAGAGTTTCTGAAGTGCCATTTGTTCCTAAGTCCAAAGTTTATGTTATACCATTCTTGGGCATCAGTGTTATCTTCCACAGTTTGATCGCATTATTTACAAATTTACATGTATTTCTACCCCATCGATACCAACTGGCACTGATGAATTGTGGAGCACGTTAGGTGACCTAATTCGTAGACCATTAAATGGATTCCCTAAATATGCTTTCGGCTGGAGAAGATCACTTAAAATAGGCTGCAATGTCACCTACAGTGAAACATGATCCAAATGCATTTCATACGTGCCAAGCTGACAGCTTTTGAACGAGCGTTTTTCTACCATTTGACAGAATCACGCTGGCAAAGATGTCTGCTTAAATAATATTGTTTTGTTCACTGGTCGTCGATGCCAGAATTATTTTATCAAAGTAAGATTTCACATGGGGGCGATGACACTTCATGATTGCGAAACCCGGCCATCAAGTTGGAGTTGTATTCAATTTTATGGCTTTTCGTACCTTTGTCTGACTCCGGTGCCAGCCCCCACATCGAAGCCAAGCGCCAAGTAACCAGCTACTTGAAGGCTGCGTGTGGCGCCGTATTTCCTGCTGAAGTTTTCCCCAAAGCGACAGACGGAGTCAGCGACTGGCGCCCAACATACCAAACTATATTTTCGTCTTTTTAATATTCAGCCTAAAGCCGATTTCCCGGGTTTTCACGACTATGTGATGATGGGCTCCGTAGTTTGTAGTATGTTATTACCGACAAAGACAAGGGAGTCTCCCTTGTCTTTGTCGGTAATGACATGCTGCCTATATATCATGCGTCGCTGTGCGGCTGCTGGTTGGGCTCCATACAGAGCTCGTGAGGCACAACGGAACGAGTGAGTTCCGTAAGAACGATCGGTGAGTGCCCCCTACCAATGCAGTAGTTTGTCTCAACGTAGTTTCTGAGCACGGCATTGTTGTCGGGCTAAGCAATATCAGAGATGAAGCCATCTTATCCTGCCTTGGATGTTCCGTTAGTCGTAGTATAGCGAAAATTGCGCCGTTGACAGGACTCGACGTTGTTGCTGTGTTTGCGGTGTCTGTGGCATTTTCGAGTCTTTTAATGATTTTACAAGCCTCGGGCATGCTCTTTTAGCACTATTTTTTTGCTATTCAAAGAGAAACCCTCCCTACAGCACGAAAGCCGTGACAAGACAAAGTTGGCGAAAACCTTATTAGTCGAGGCTTCGTGTCAGAGTAAATATCTGTTTGCTCAGCCCATGTCGTGAAAGAAATTGTCTTCAGTTTTTTTTTGCTTCTGCGCATCATTAGTGTCATAAAAAGGTTCAGAAGTATGATATCCCAAAGCTGTCTAAGAGTTTTTCTTCAAAAATTGAGTATAATAGCAACTCTCAAAACCGTTTAAACCTCCAAATGCATACACCAAGGCCGTCTTTATAGATTGTTTCCAAGTTTGTCTGCGCATTCGACCTTATTATGGCTAGTGTGCTGGATTGTTCCTTGAATTTTGGCGCAGGCGTTGCCATCCCATTGAGGTGGCATCTGACGGGTGTCACAACGGAGCCAACCAGGACCGAGATAGGTTGTGCCAGTGTGAGCTACTGGGTGCAATATCCTCAGAACCGGTAGCACTTTATGATAAGTAGACGCTGGGTGAGTGTTGACACTGTGTCGTATGCGGTGCCCAAATAGGCCAATCTGGGATTGGGATGTAACTTGACAATGAATACGCGTCAAAAGAGGTCGAGTGTTCACAGCTTTGGTCATAGGTTCTCCAGTTCCTCGCGGTTGTCGCGCTGTTTTGGCCTCATGCATGCAGTTGGCTTCGAGAATGACCGTTCCTATTTTTGCGGTTGCTGTTCATGCCTACTGGTCTTGCGCAAGCTTTCTAGGCTGGTTTAAAGGTTTCTGCTATCTGTTCTGTTCTGTACGGATGCTCGTAACGACGCCACATCGTAGGATATTCGCTTATCCCCACGTCGTGGCCGTCTTCCCGAGGTTTAATCTGCTTCGGCACGACATGAACACCTTTCGCGCTGGCTGTATTCAAAGGATATCACAGGGAAATTAGCATTTGAGGATTTCCATCTTCTACGCTGCTCTGCTTGTCTCTTGTAGAGACAATTGACGACCAAAACAGTTATTGACTGTTGATAGTCTCCTCTTAGATCAGACCGGAGCCGTTGACCGTGCTCCCAAGCGCTCCGCCACTACTCTGGAATTTCCTGTTCCTTCTGAGTTGAGCGGGGGTGCGGTTCCGATGTGTTGAGGGCCACATACAACCTTTTTGACCGCAAAGAATTCCTTCCATTTGCATTGGTCAGCGTATTACCGCATCTCCTGTGTCTACGATATCCTCTTATGCGTTTGACTTAAGCATTAGGGAACTCGATTTCGTTTCCGGAAGCTGTATTGTGCGTATATACCCCACGAAGCTGGTTCTTGTCTGAGTGGAGAGGAATTCACGTTTGTTACGCTTGTTCTTAGCCTCTTCAGCTTGCGGGATTTGCACCTTCTGCAGGTAAATGTTTATTTTGGTTTGTGAGATGCAGTCCGCGTTCATTTGTATTCATTATTGCTGTGCTCGCCTTCGTTGATCCCTTTTTTCCTGAGGCTCTCTCCTTGGTTGGACTTGTAGCTTTTATCTTAAGCAGGACCAAGCCGTGATCCATTCTCCAGTCGGCACTGCAAATGGCCTCTCTCATCAGCACATATCGCTGATCTCGCCTTCCGATGAGTATACAATTCATTACTTGTTAGTAACATGGAGAGATACAGCCACGTAGTCTTATTGAGGTTGAGAATGCGAAGATCGATGCCGCTGATGAGGAGTTCATGAACTGAACAGGTTTTTAGCAGGAGTTCGTTGCTGTTGTAAGTGTCTACTCTGTAACGTCCAAACGTTCCTCCCTATGTAGCATGACCTTTGTCTGCTCCTGCATTAAAGTTATTGGGACCAATCATTTTGTCCGTCTTCGGCACGGAATTAGGAGGGCGCACATATCGTCGCATGATCTATTCTCATCCTTAGGGCTTGTCATTGAAGTGGAATTCAGGCTCGGACGATTTTAGTTAGTTTCAGTACCGTGAGTGAAGATGATAAGTGTAACAACCTATTATCAAGAATGCGTGTGCATTATTTCAAGTTTTAGAGGAACTCCAGTTTCTATACTTAACAGCCGTTCCACTGACCTCTATCTGACACGTCGAGACCCAGCGCAAATTGTATCAACTGAATTGATGCCGGTCACAATTTCAATTCACCAGGGTTGAAGAGCAATTCAATCGGAAAGCATCGAAGGCCTTTACCGCCGATGACTTACCTAAGGCTGGTTAAGGTGTGTAGAAGGATATATTTCAGACGTTAGTGGACCTTTCTTTCCCAGATTTTGTCACCGCAACTATTATTCTTCACTCCCATTGACCAACCTTTTCTTACGGCAGACTGCGCACTATCGCATTGATCCCAGAATTTAGAAGGCAGGACACCCTTCTCATACTTGCATGATTACGTAGACCCAAAAGAACTAATTTGCCTGAGTAATTTGAACACTGTGTTCTTCGTCTGGCTCCTCGCGGTTGAGCCTTTTTTGTGGAGTTCAGCATTTTGACAGGAGCCTGAAGCCTTATCGTGGTGTTCGCTTTGTTATTTCCAAGAAAACTCACAGAAGTCAAGGCTGAGACGACCGTTTTCGTTTCCCTCCGCCATTGGAAACGGCATTCTATTGCAGAAGACGCCGCTAGAGAAGACAAATGGCGCATCGTGGTGGTTCCTACCTTTTAGTTCGGACCTCCGTTCATCGGGGTGTGTAGGGCAGACTCTACTGCTGAGGTCCCTGGCATTATGCTGTCTCGGTCTCCTTGACTGATTCTCGTTCGTTTTTTTTTCAGAGACGTGGTCATTCAACTCCCCTCATGCTTTTCCTCATTTCCAGTTGGTTTCACCATCAAAAAAGGAACCACTCTAAGGATTGCTTTGTTGACTTTTTTTCACTTCGACGCGCACAAGATTGCTATGGGTCTTCTGCCCCTAAAATCGCTGTCTTTGGCATTTAGGAAGGACGAGGCTGCAGCCTCTGGTAAAAAGGAGCGTATTCACAAGCCCGCGCAGATGTACAGAACGTCGAGCAGTGACCTGAACGCAGCGAAAAATGGGACGCAATCCCCGGCGACGCCAGGCAAGACAAGCACCAATGCGGGTAAAGGTCTTATGCTTAGAGCTACTTTACTGTTTCACTGGTCTTCGCTTCCGCGCTTTTCCTCTCAGAAATATCGTTTATAGCGCCAAATGTGAGGCTAGTTTACTTTTTTGACCCCTGATTTTTTAAGGGCACAGAGCGAATTAGTGTCCCCAAACAACCTCTTCCCACGCTGTCTCTCCCGTGACCTGAACTTTCTGGTGTCATCAACAGCGTCTAAAACCGTCGTTAAGAATAGCATTTTCCTGCTTCCCCAGTCTGCAAATTTAATTCCGCAGATCCCATCTTATCGAGCCGACCTTTGCCTCCCTGTGTTGCAAAATATGTCAGACGGCAACACCAGATCACCACTTTCTATCAGTCACCACAGCAGTCATGCAACCAAACCAATTTTTTCCCACATCCGTCCACATTACGTGAGACTGGGTGATTGCGATCCGTGTCAAAAGGAGATTGAGTTTCTGTAAGCTTTTTATTGTTCACACAAACAGTCCCCTCCCACCTTTGTCCGTGAAACTGGTTTCACAATCATTTAGCGAAGAACACTTACGAGCCAATACTCGTAGCTGGGTGAAGTGTGCATTAATTTCGGGGATAGAGTCAACAGTACGTGCGTCTTGAGGACAACTGAAGTCAATTTTTTATCAGGAGTCTAAGTTCGGGGCTTATGCACAATGGCCTCACCCATCTGCCGTTCTAATTTACGGGTGTAGCAAGATCGTTTTCTCAGTCGTTCACTTTTACTTCGAGTGCTCCGTAATTCTTCTGCGGTTTCTCGCGGCAATGACCTCAGTTTGGTGGCTTTCTCTCTCACCCAGCTGCCACAAGGTAACATCGAGCCGATGATTGACTTGGGGTGTCCCATGGCTAGTTGGACGACTATAAGCCTTTGTTCACCTAGCAAGATCTCTCTTTAAGTCTCATTTTCCCGCCTTTTCCACACTGCCCCCGAGTAATGTTCACCGTACTTCCACAGAACCCCTCATGGGCTCCATTTAGTTCCGCAGGCTGTTATTGGTCATACGGGTTGTACAGGTTGTTACACGTCGGCTACTTCGGTGGTATATCATAAATCCCCATACCGGAGTGTATCAGTGTGGAAAACTCACTTAAAGAAAGTATGAGATGTTTTGCGTTTAGTTAAACCGTGTTTTTGCTGCTTTTAGTCTACTTTTTGGCGGCGTGGTACGTGGTGGTGTACTTGCCCATTTGAATCCAGAAACCCCGTTCTTCGTCCATTTGTTCTTCACGCGTTGGGTTGTCTTTGATTGTTGAATCGCTAGAGTTTACTCGCCTTACTTCCTTGTCTTCTGCTTTCTTTGACTGCATACTTTCAAGTTACCTTGAAGCATTTCCTTTCGAGTACTAACCATGATCTTGCTCGGTCTCAAGCTATCCGTTTAAGAAAACTGAAAAGGACGCCGTGCCAGGGCAAAAAAAGGTTTGGAAATCGCACATCCATACGCAATTTTCGGTAGCTTTCGATGCTTGCCGTCGTGCACTTGCATGTCCGCCTATACTCGCGTCTGACTGTTTTTCCTCAAATTATGCAGTTTTCCTGGCGGGTATATCGACAGTTTTCAGCTACGCCAACTGAAGTTAGATGTTGTTTCAAGAGTACACTTATCCTTTATATCGTACTGTTCTTTCATTTAGAGTATTGTAGCCTTGTCTATCTCACGGCTGGGGTAGTTGACGGTTGCAAATCTACTGCAAATTGTCCGTTTTGCATTTATCATAAACCGATTGCACACAACTGGGCTCATTTTCCACTGTCTAGCCTTCTGTGAAATCTTCCCGCAAGAGGTACAGTAGATATGCTATCTCACGAAATGTTGACTTTAATGTGTCTTCAGTTCGAAAAAATTACTTAAGTAGGTTTCTAGTGTTAATTATCTTGTCGAATAATTTTAACATATTCCACTTACGTCAGGATGCCGGCTTTCGAACGAGCTTCTTTTCAACCGCTTGTGTAAACTACTTTTCGCAAAAATGGCCACCTAAGTAGTGTAAGTTGTTCCCACTGATTTTCGATGCACTTACGAAGTCAGATATACCTTATAGAAAGCATGCACGAGAATATTCTTTGTTTTCCCCACATCGTAGCAAATTACGTCTACTTTATACTTGAAGAAAGTCTCTTTCGGTTTTAAAAACTTTCTCAATTCTCGAATAATTTTGCACCCATTCTGTAATCACTAGCATTCAGGGTTTCCAAACTACAAGCTATATACTTCCCATGTAAGAAAAATCGTATACTTCTATATGCTATTAGTAAAAAGACATATAAGACCCATAACATTTTGCAATGTATGTGGACCACATTGTCCATTTTACAAGCAGCATCGGTAAATGTCCTGATGCGATGCTGCATAATTGAACATTTCTTGGCCATGGAAATCCCATAATCAGAAACTTTTTAGAACCGAAAGATACTCTTTACTCAAATACGAAGCTTGAAGAAGACGTAATTTTCTATCAAACGAGTAGAAGAGAGAATATTTTGTGCGTTGTTTTCTTCAACGTATATTCGGATTTATAAGACCATCTAAAACCAATTGGATAAATTCGTACTACTTAAGTAGCCATTTTTACGGAATGTAGTTTACGCAGTCGGTCGGTTAGGAGCCCGTTCGAAAGCTGGCACCTTGATGTGCGTGTATCATCCCGGCATTTTGCGATAAGTTAATCAACACGACAACCCTACTTAAGTTATCTTTTTGAACTGAAAGCGCGTTCCCGAATTTCAGTTGACATGAGATAGTACACCTACTATACGCGCAAAGTTACCGACTGCTTGTAGATTTACTTGCCTCCTTCCATTTAGTACAGATGACATTGATAAGTGTCTTGCTAAAGATTCAGATGTTTGGTTACTTACTGTAGAAGTCTTGTAAACCAGACCTGCACTGGGTATGCCTTACTGAATTTTCCAACGGCAGAGCAAAATTTAGACATTTTGAGGTAGGTGCCAGCAGGGTAAATGACGAGTCTGAATGCACGTCTGTGCGTGTGCTGATCCCTAGGTCTACATTTGCCAATCTTCAGCGGAGAGGCCTCATAATTGTGTTCTGCGAAGGATACACTAAGGAGCCATTGTAGGTTAGTCGTCAGTCCTTAGTTGGACCGAATTAACCTGTACGCTAGCTATTGTTCGAGCAGCGCCTGTCAACGATAGTGAGGAAACTTGGCCCGTCATCTGAGCTGAAGTGACCTCACACTATTCTCTTCAATCTGTCAATCGTCAGTCCGAGTCAAGTCAACTGGAGTCCGGATTAGGGACAGTGGCGTGAAGTTACCAGGATGATCACGTTATGAAGTCAGTACAGTTTGACCCGCGCTTCAAACAACTGAGTTATCTAAAATCGGCAATCTCGCAATTCTTTAAAGTCGTGTTTCTTGTCGTGAGAAATGTGCTGGATTGCCATGGTGATGGGTGCCTCAGTGTAGACCTCACTCCCGTACACCAGAGGCCTACGCCAGCCTGTCGGCCGAATTTTTATGTGATTGGACGCTGTGCCTGATGTAATGGAGCCACCACCTAGTGTGTTCAGCATAAGTACGGAAATACGTAGAGACCAACGCAGGCCTGCCATGTCTGTGGTCTAGCGCAACACCGGTGCAATCCATTTTAGGATAATCAGACGGAAAATACTGAGGGCAAAATAAGCCAGTTTGCCTTTAAAAAGGTCGAGCTGTTCACGAGGGCGGATGTAGGTATACAGTGCGTCACGTTTCGTAAATGCCCAGTTGCCATAGGCGATCGTTTTCTTGTAGAAATTGCCCTGTTTACTCCGACAGAAGATATGCTGTTTTGTTCAAGCCGTTTTACAGTAGCGAATATATAGATAACTCACCACTGCAGCTTTTGTGTCCATGTAGTTTTCGAAACGAGTTATTAAAACCAGTTAGGCCACGTCCACTTATCTTCTATTTCTTGCAGAGAGCGGACCCTGCTGCAGGGCTCTCTACCAGTTCGACGCTGAGAACGACACGGAACTGGCCTTTGCCGAAGGTGACATTATTCAACTGATCAGGCAGGTCGATGAAAACTGGTACGAAGGGCGGCTGAACGGCAGAGAGGGCTTCTTTCCGGTGAACTACGTCGAGGTTATTGTCGACCTCCCCTAGAAAACTGCTGTTTATGCAAGTACGCATCACCACTGTCCACACCACTAACGACATTGAGAACGCACTCTGCTACCGTTACAACCTGCTCTTCAAGATAACACCTGCTCTAATTGTTTTTTTCTCGGATATCCCCTCGATACACTCGTGTAATTGCTGGTTCTCTCTGCTTTCTCTCGCACAAGTAGACACGTTTGCGTACCTGACGATCGGCGCGCGCGCGCGCGTGCTATCTAGAGCCGGAAGTTGTTTCGCGCCAGTCTTTTTCAGCCTGCCACCCTCTAAGAGTTCATCCAGCCCCTCCTTCCTACTTGCTTTGCACACGCTTCCCCTTCTCCCACCTGCTGCGATAAAAAGCCCAATTCCTGGCACGACTAACAACCACGGTCAAGAGCCGTCCGTGGTGACTATTTTTCGCTTTCTTTCGCATCTGTCTTGTGTCATAGCGCATCAGATTTTGTGTGTGTGGCCTATTTGTTTTGTCCGTGACTCCTCCTCTTTGGACGTGCAGTTGTGACCCTAGGGAAGACTTATCCTTCTGTACGTTTCGGGAGCTCCCGGGACGCCCGACCACTCCTACGCACGAACCTTCCATCCTAATTGTTGTTTTCCTTGCTATACCTATGAAACGAGACAGACTTTTTGCCACCTTTCGTGTGATCTATTTAACTTCT
>CACRXP010000525.1:0-36840 GCA_902702965.1 Spirometra erinaceieuropaei | reverse complement strand
ATTACTCAGCAGAAAATCGCGTCTCTTTCAAATTCTATACTCGAAGAAGGGGTTTCCCTCGGTTTAAAGAAGTTTTTAATTATGCGGTTTTTATGACCGCGAAATGCGCATTCATACGTAAACTTATCTGTACGTCTACTAAAGCTGTTTACGAAATATACATATCGTCCACATTCATTGCAGAATTTTAAGAGCCCTGCATGACGTCTTCTTGATAGCATAGAGGAATGCAGGATTTTCTCCAGGCAGAAAGTACAGAGCATGTAGGTCTAAAATCTTAAGCGCAAGTGCAACCGCTGGTGGGTTCAAAATTATTCGTGAATCGAAAGTTTCTTGCGGCCAGGAAGCACCTTTCTTCCGAAGAAAAATGAGGACGTAATCTGCTAGCAAACGGGTGCAAGTAATAATAGTTTTGCGCATATTTACCGTAAAATAAGTTTGTATACTTGTGAGCATCGAATAGCAATGACAAAATTCATACTATTTAAGTAGCCATTTTTTGCGTAGTGTTGTATGTATGGGCGGTAAGAAATGAGTTTAGTCAAAAGTCAGCACCCTGACGTAATTGAAATATCTAGGGATTATGTTGCACATTACATTATTACAAAGCCGCCTAAGTAATCATTTCTATCTGAGAATATATATGTATATATTTCAAGATTTCGCTGAATATTTGATGAGATTAAGTTGGCCGGTCAAGGTAAATCAGTTTTGGGTTGTTTCAGCTGCATAATTTCCTGAAGGTTCATAAGTCACGTTACCCGCCAATGTCTTAAAGGCCTTCCAGAACCACTAAAATGAACAGAAACTGGTGTTTAGAAAGATCTCTTATTTGGATCGTGGAAAACACTTTTTCCGTCTTCTGTCTGTGTTAATACCGCTTCTTCAACCAACGGACAGGAGTCGTCAGAATCATGCCAACAGGCAGACTTGCAAGTAAACACAAGGACGGACAGCATATCCAGTGGCCACTCGCATTTTGTCATATCCTTCGGAGATGTTCTGGTTAAAAGAGAACTGTTCAGAGTGGAAAATATCTGGACCTCAAAAGCGCGTTCGCCGAGGCAGCGAGGACAGGTGAAGTGGGGCTCCCAGTCCGACGTGGGAGACCATGCAAAGACTGGTTGTCCACACCACGAATAGCGTACAGCTTCGCAGCCGTAGTCGCCACGGGTAGCAAGATGAGTCTCGAAAACGGTAGACAGCCGATCATTATCACAGACCTCATTGTCATCCTCATCAACGAATTCTTTCTCCGCCTGGTAGTTAAGAATCCATTCTTCGAAGCTACAACCAACATCTAATTCCCCTTGCACCGCCGACTCCTCCTCGTAAACATTGATGAACTGGCGTAAAAACGGACTCCTAAAATTCTCATTGGCATAGGATGGCTCAGAGGCAATAGAACCTTCGATCTAAACAGGAAAAAGGCAGCACTCCAGCAGTGAACTCTGTGAACGTGTGTTAATCAACAAGCAGTGATGACAGACAGGAGGACTGATCCTAGGTGTATGTTTGTTTTAAAAGAAACAAATTTATATAACGCTAACAAGGTGGAAGTGTATCCACTTTGAGGCCATAAAAGTTTTTAAAATTCCTGACCGAGTTTCTGACCAGAATGAAATAGTCTCAAAAATTTCTAGTAAAATGCAAACCATGCGTTGAGCATTCCGCTCTCCGCTTGGATCCTCACGCGTTGAAGAATGCTTACCTAATTTAAACCAAACTACTTGATGGTGGCTATCAATCCGAAAGCCAGTTCAGACAGATTGGCTAATGGTTTTTCGATAAACCAAATTTGGAAATGGAAATCTAGGAAAGCAATGCAAAGAAAAAAAATCTGTTGTGGTTGAGAGCTCGTACGGAACTCATCAACACCATGTAGGTTTAACGAAATATTTACATATACTTTTAAATATAAAACAATTTTACCGAGGTTAGGGTTGGGTAACAGGAAAACGAATATCACGCTAATCCGTTCGGCATAGCACGCTGCTTTTCGACCAAAGTTTGCGGAAACTTATTTATCAATCTCCATCGTAACAGCAAAAGGTAACAACTTGCACTTTTTCAGTTAAAGTTTGCCAAAGAAGACACTACGTGGCCTTAAAGAACGCAAAAACGCCTGTACACTTTGAGATAGGTACATTTTAAATTATTCTTACGGTTTTAGAACAACATAGCAGGCGCTTTTTCGAAAAGTTATCGTTCGAGTCATGTGTCAGCAAAGACACTCGTTGATATGCATGGAATACTGGGAAAGGGTTGTATCGTGATACTTGTTCTGTAGAAATCTTTAAAATCTGCAAATATAAACGTCCAAAATTACCACGACTGGATGGAAATACTTCCCTTCTACAAATGTTGCATTCACAAAGATGCCACTACTTGGAAGATAAATTTGAAAAAGACTGCGCGCGAATTCTAGCAAATGCGAACGAATTTAAACAAGCACTAACACCTAAGTAGAGGCTATTCCAAAGTTTGAGTGGAAAGAATTATGGTCAAGTTTGGCATCCTGAAATGCTTCAAATCCTTTCGCCCAATGGCTCATACTAACTGGTATTGTAAGTCGGATATATTTCATGAGGTTTCTTGGGAATTTCGGATACAGCCGGGTCCCCAAAAGCCGCTCGGATTCTTTGTTCGAGGTTGTCTTTTCTAAGGATTTGGCTTTAAAGCCTAACCATAAGGCAGTGGTGGCAAGCAAACTTATTTAATGGGGGTTTACGGTCGACGTGTCACAATGCCGTCATCGGGTTTTGCGGATTTTTTATAAGGTTTTTAGTCTGCCAGACCTCAGCCCTCTGCACCCTGGCAGCACTATCGCTGCTGGTCCGCGATTGCCTATTTGTCAGACCTGGATCTGCTTATTGCGCAACTAACCTTCACTGAAGGCTATTCCACTATCCGCCACCTGTGGACGCGTCGGGTAGCCAGCAGTTAGGCTAATGGGCAACCCGTCTGCTTTGTTGACTTTGTCACCGCGTTCGATTCGCTCCATCGTGAGCCCCTATGGCGGATAATCGCGCTACATGTTGTACCACCAAAAATCATCGCCATGATCAAGGCCTATTATCACTCCACCACCGCGCGAGTCCTGGTCCGCAACAATCTTCCCCAAACCTTTGGTATTCGGTCTGGCGTTCTACAGGGTTGTATCTTGTCGACCATTCTGTTCAACTACGCTATTCACTGGATTCTCGGAAGGGCCCTACACGAAGTTGCCGGTGTTGAATTTGCACCCAGACACCGACTGACTGATCTTGACTATGCCGATGATATTGCCTTACCTGCTTCAAGTTTTGGTGATCTGCAGTCTATGGTGCCATGGGTGAACGAGGTCGCTAAATCAGTCAGTTTAGCCATAAACGTTGGAAAGACTAGAGTGTTGTCAAACCGCATTGCTGACCAGGAGATGACACCTCTCACGATTGATGGCTGTCAACTTGAAGAAGTAGACAGTTTTAAATACTTCGGAACGAGGCTGCTGCCGAATGAGCAGAATGAATTTGTCTCCCGAACTTATGCTGCCCGGCGAGTTTTCGCGAGTCTTAGGAAGTGCCTATGGATCCGACGCGACATTTCCATTGCCCCCAAGATTCGCGTGTACCGCGCATCTGTCCGGTCTGCCCTTCTCTATGGTTGTGAATGCTGGGCTGTGTGTGTAGAGGATGAGCGAGAACTGGAGGTATTTGACCACTATTGCTTGAGGACCATCCTTCGAGTGAACTACACCGACTTCGTCTCAAATGAGACAGCCCGTGCTCGCTGCGACAGCATTGCAAGGATAGCCCAGGCCATCTGAGAAAGGCGACTGAGAGGGTTTGGGAATGTTATTCGTCGTCCACCTCAGGAGCTCAGTGTTACTGCCCTCGATCCGGCACCGTTACCCCATTGAGGGCGTTGAAGAGAGAGTCAACTCAAAACCTGGTTCGGCACAGTTCGCCAAGACATGGAGGTGGTTCTTGGACCTTTGGTATTCGGTCTCCGTCGTTGGAGAACGAGTGAACTGTCCAGATCTGCTGCCGCAGATCGTCACGCGACAGTTCGGGACATCACCGAGGCCGGCTAGATCAGGCATGACCGCAGCCGTATTAAGTACAAGTAAGTAAGTATTGTAAGTCTACTTAATTAGGTTGCTCTAGTTAAAAATACTTCGGCCGATTCCAGTCAATGCTACAGGGCCTCCAATATATATTTAAACTCTGGGTCTCAATTCAGGAAATACCCATTACTAAATATGCGTTGCGGTTACGTTATTTTCTACTCCCCTGTTTGCATTTCGAGGCTTGTGACTGCAAGTCTATACAATGAACCCCCATCAATGAGGTATGAAATTGATAATTCATCACAAAACTTGTGAGGTTGAGGGCTGCGCCAGAAGAATTTAAGTGCTTCACGAAATAATGGGAAATCGAAAAAACTACCCTACTGGCGTTCACATTTCGCTGAAAAAGAGTGCCAAAGACGTTACGTTAGGTAGGGAGAGAGTCTATTTTTCAAAAAGTTCAGGTTGGCTGTGCAAAAGGTACTCATTTTTCGCGAAGAATGGTTACAGTCGCGCAGTTTTAGAAACCAGAGCAGGATGAGTGGACCAGTGCGCTTGCTGAACTTTGGCAGACAAATATCGGTGTCGCTGTGGAATTTAAGGGTCCAGGAACGGTAACACCTTATCCTCGGGGAATAGTGTTGGCTATTATCGGGATTTGTGGACGTTTGCTAAGAAAAAAAAACTCCGCATTTCATTTCTTATTTGACTTTTTAAGCACCGTCACTGTCGCCTGTACTCCTCTCGAGTGGCTTTTTTGCCCAGCCTGTCAAATTGCCCTCAAGGGGTCTGACAGAGGTGATATCTGCCTTGCACCTCAGTACGCCATTGTTGTAGACAGTACAGTCCCGGCAATAGCACTGGGTCCAGCAGTTATTCTTGTCTGCAGAAAGTCCCATATATGATGACGAAGTTGAGCCCCCTATTTGACTTGGTCTAGCAAGCAAATTGGGGAGGGACGCCCCTCCCAGTCACCTTAACAAGAAGTCTTGTTGGAGAGTATCATGGGACTTGTAGAAGTCCAGTAGTGTAAGTATTGCACGCGATATGGCTTTTTTGCAACGCACCAAGAATGAACTGCAGAAGTCAAAGGCATTACTCCTCAACACTACACCGTGACCCAAACAATGTTTGATCGTGTGCAGACATGTGGATTTCCCCCCGAAAGAGGCGCAGGACATTGGTAACGATTCTTTACATAAACCTATTCCTTAAGGAGAAGAGACCAAAAGGACGACAGACTGTCAGGTTTTAGGGAGTCCTTCCCAGCCCTCGGCATCTGGCGAGTACCTGTCATTTTCCAGGACCTTAAGCATAGTCGAGGACTCAAAAAGTCTAAAAAAAATCTACAGAACGCGGTCGTACAATTATGACCTAGGTGGGAGGACCGGGATTTACCCTTTCAGGTTCTGTTGCTTTACTAGGACTTGTGTCTTGGACGGCTGCCTTCACTTCATTGGAGTTGTCCGTGCAAGTCTCTGGTTGCTAGCATTCGATCTCTGACAGAAACTCTAAGCCTCCGCAATTATGGACACCGTCAGGAAATTTTTCCGTTAATCGGCCTTCACCAAACTTGCCACATGTTTTGCTATCCTTCAGAAATTAGAGATAGGCGTGGAAGAGGCATCAAGTCAAAACTCGGAAACGGAGAGACGAAAGATCTAGCACTCATAGTACTCAAGTTTAAAACGCTTTACCGGTGCCGAACCCTCCTGTGAATCCACGCCACCTTCCTCACACCATAACTCGCCATCCGAAGAATCTCCATCACCTCCAAAGCCCCAGTCTGAGACCGATTTCTGGTCGACTGAAGTCCGGAGAAGAGAGCCAGTTTGCTGATGACGAAAAACTCGCCAGCACAGGCCAGACTTCTGACATTCCGTCATGAGGCAGCAGAAGAAGTAGAGAATGCGATGCTGTTTTAGGTCGTTCACAGGACAATACAGTTGCAGAATGAATGACATCGGCTCTTGACATGTTGGACAATGGACTGCGAGCGGAAACTCCTCTGGTCTACTGAATGATAACAGCTCGCCTCCGACGAAATTGTCGCCAGCAGAGGCATTATCACTAGGAGTGCCCTCCTCCGGATAACCGAGAAGTACAGCGCGCATGTGCAAGGAGCCAAGAGGTTTTATTTTTCTGTAGATGCAAGTGCCTGTCATGGAAGGGATGATCCAAAATAATTAAAATGAGTGTGTAAGGAAACAGATCAGTGGCACAAAAAAGGATAAATCTCAAAAACATACGCAAGAAGTGGCAAACATTTAAGTGGCCACTTCCGATAACGAAAATGACACAAATGAGAGTTTCAACATCACCGCGCTCCCACCAAAACAGCGTATAGATGTTAATGGCGCGGGCCCTATGGACTTTGTTCCCTAAAAGACAGGCTACGTAACCTGAATGGACTGTGATCAGAACCTAACATGCGAACAGGTAAATCAGAAAGAGGAGCGACATATGTAACACATTCACTGGCCCAAAGGCCTTTAGAGAAATGCTATTGCCAGTTTTTGTGGATTAAGTTTGAAGCGCGGCTCGGATAAGGTGGAGAAAACACTAATCCAGAGATATCGGCTGGCTAGAATAGGCAGAATTTGTGAAAAAATAGACGTTCGAGTCAAGCGTCGGTCACGAAGTTATTGTCCGGGACGATCCTTGTCACAGAGATTTCACACACTGAAGGCATGCATAAAATAATTCAGACGGTTAGTAAAAGGCTACCTCAGAGCTGCAGGCCCATGATGGCGAGTTGTGAAAAGATAATTCGAGCGTGACAATTGATAGATGTTCGATCCGACCTTCAGTGTTGCAGTTCGCCTGTCGGGTTCATATTTGATAAGGAGACCGACTATAATTGTTATCCTGGATAACAATGAGGAAAGTTTGTGTCTGAGATCCAGATACTTGAGCGTCTAAAAGTTGTTTTGCTTCAAAAAATCAGGGTGGCTGATAGACGGGAGTTTTTGACTGTGAAACAAACCACGTAAAAAGGGTGGGTGTGGCAACAAGTAACGAGGAGTTTAAGGAACGTGTCATGTATGCTAAAGAGAAAGGTAGTACGGCAGTTGAGTTCTATGACGCACCTACTAAAGATTACGGTTTCATGTGCCCCAGTCTGAAAGTTGACTGTGCTCTGTCTTTTTGACGGGCGGCGTACAACGTTTTATACATTGCATAAATACTCGCTTTACACTAATATTTGAACTGCAGACTGGTTGGCTGCCTCACTTTTCACTCCAGATCGCCTCAAACCAGTAAGGCTCTGGGGGTTTAAGGCAGCCTTGTCGGAAATCGGAGTTGACTGCAATTTATTCGTTCTTTCCACTGCATGTGTTAGTGTATAACGTGATTTGCTCGAGCTCAAGAGCTCCAGGTGCGTTCCGCCAACGTACATAACATCGAAAACAATTCAGTCGACTGATGTTTCACCGCTGCCGAATATGAGATCAAGTGAAGCAGAGAATTCCAGAAAGCAAAAGCCGACCGGTTGAGAGCAGTGTCATTTCCGTCTACTAGGTCGCGAGCCCAACATTTGTTAGACGTAGTATCCGGTAGGAGGGAATTCTTCCGGGCCTTCTTTGTTCCCCAATCCCGAAGGTGTGGAAATTAAGCTGGAGGATACCGGCAGAAGATGGTGGAGTTGATGTCAATTAGGTTGACACATTTACAGCTGGGATATTCGGGGTCTTATGCCTTACTAGAAGAAGCAGAGTGACATTAGTGCGGTCCATCGGAACAGATTCGGTGTGTCGAAATAAAGTATTTTGGGCTATTCGGAATTAGCACATAAACCTCTTGTGAATCCCAGCCACAGTTACAATGCTGACCAAAAACGTGATGTTTTATGGTGAACGGGTAATTGTTCGAAATTCCACAACAGGAAGGCGCACAGCCAAAGGTATTTACGACGAATGTCTCGCCAGTCGCGTCCTGAGACAGCCAGGTGAATTACCCAGAGAGGCGTTCTCTTTAACGCGGTAATTGCTTACTTAGTGATGACTTGATCTTGTGCAGGATGAGCTCGCTGTCAGCACAATCGAGTCAGTATAGTAAAGATTTATAACTTAAGAATATGACCTGCGTGGTGTTGGGATGGTCTTGCAACTACTGCTGGAGGGCTCGGTCTACAATGGATTTGAACAACGTTGGGGATAAAACACAACAATCGTGGAAGTTGAGAGTAAAATTATGAAAAAAGCTTAATATTGCTTATTCGGACCTCCACCCATGCTCTATTATAGTCGGCTTCAAATAAATGTGGATGAGTCGGCGGCAAATGCGATGAAAAGGCCTGAACACATGACAGTGGACTGCTACTATCAATGGTGGTAGTACAGAAGTACTACAGACGGACACAAGGGAGATGAAAATAGTCACTGATCTATTCCAGTTGTCAGCTAGTTTAACCCCGGACCTACGATCGAAGTATCTAGAAACTCCACCCCAGAGTGAGTTCTGCCTCTGTCGCGGAGAGGAAATATTTAGACGCATGCACATACAATGAGGGCTTCCTCAAAAGTGGGCAATCCCTACGCTAGTTGACAGTCCCACCGCTCCACCCGAGACCCAACAGTTACACTGACGCCTGCTGTGGCCAAAGGCTTCTAGCGAAGTACCTAATGGCATGCGCTTCAGCCCGTAAGAGGCGTTGCAAATAAAGCTATCTTAACGTTGTTATTACCTGAACCAAAATAACAAAACAGTTCAGAATTATCCGAAGAATGCCCGTGGATAGCGCTTAGTATCTACGACGGTCAAAGTAGCATTATGTCAACACCCCGTATCCTCCACTACGCATACTATTGACAGTAATGGAACTTTCAGATGGACAGCGTCGGAGCGATTCTCACTGCCGGTAAAAACGGTGCAAGTCTGGTGAAAATCTAACATGGAGCTCGCCTGACGTGCTAGAAGAAACAGATAACAGATCTTCGTCTAACATCCAAGTCTGGCATGGACAGATTTTTTCTGGGGTTGAACAGGACGCGTGTCTGTAGCAAACGGCTCAATTCAATGAAATTAACAAACTCCTCATCATTCGCACGGTGGTTCCCAATTGCCCTGTAGACACATAGCACTTTCCAGACCATGCATCTCAGTCTTGATACTATCATGGACATGGCACAATGTAGAATTCCTGACCGTACATAATGCGCCATAAGCGGCCACCTATTACAGGGCCCTAGAAATCAGGGTTGGAAGGCACACCACAACAGTGCCATTGGCAAAATGCGCATACTGAGGCCGATTGTCACTCAAAGCGACTGCGAGGCCAGTTATCGTTGGTAACGCTGTGACCGAATAATTGTTATTGAGCGAACCCCTGAAAGGTGAGTGATATTCCCATTCTCTTGCGTGAACCCTCGGAGTAGTTAGGTGTATAGGGATCCGGGTCGCCGGTATGGTAAAAGTAACTAAGCCAGGAAGAAACCGGCAATGTTCTCTTCTTTCCGAACAGGCTAGGTTGTATATTTGCTCAAGGCCAAAACATGCAGAGGTAAGCACTCATCAGTTGCCACGGCCACCGCAAACTTGCTCAAGTATTTCTATTGTAGAGCTTCCATAAATTAAAAAATGCACGTGTGATACAAGCTCCGTTTCTCAATCTTCGATTGGTATCAAGACTAAGAGGTCAGGATAGCAGGACCAATATCTTTAACGTTGGTTCACGACTCCATATCAAAGCACCACTACTGCGTCATGCCACAGGATAGTAATGACAGAATTCAGTCGTCCGCACCCTAGTAGCCTCATGGCTGGCGTCTGTAACTGCTAATTCGCCACATGTTAGCCAGTCTCCAGACGCCTTGGCTAAAAGGTATTTCCAATGGACATACGTGCACTGAACAAGGCGGTCTACTAATACAGTTTGATGGTCGCGAGGAAATGTGAGCTGGCTCATTTCACATGAATTCCAGACCATAAATTGACGTCACCGGAGCGAACGAGATTCTCGTAGAGGGAGAGAGAATTACAATGGAAGAGGCAGGTCAGGCAATCGGTAAAGTAAAGTGGGAGGAGAATTAGAAAGTGGACACATAAGTACGATGTAGACTACAGCATCCCACGACTTTGCCGATTATTGAGTCCAGAAAATGAGTAGCCGTGATAATGTGAAAAACAATTCCGTAAATGCGCTGTTATTTTTAATGATCAATATAGGTCCATAAAAGTCCTTGTAGTCTATTTTAACTGCAGAGTAGGCCGTAAGCTAAATGGAACAGCAAGGTGGAAATGGTGTAGAGAGGAGATAACGTGAAAAACGTAACTAGCCCCTGACATTCAGACGTCTCTAGCAATATAAACGAAACTCGGTTACCATCAGTTAAGCAAAATACGACTGCGGGCTAAGTGTCACACTAGTAAAGAAGAGCTCACCGATTGCGCTACGGGACACACTCGTCCCGCTTTGTACTTGTGGCCCAATCTCGAGCTCCGCCAGCAGCCGTGGCTAGGACATTGGACTTCTAACCAAGAGGTCGCGGGAGCGAGCCTTAGGGATTGCAAACCCACGGGTTCGGCATGGCTGGCTGATGACGGTCAATAAGCCAGGAATGGCCTCGCTAGTCTATCTTGTCTTTGCCCGTAAGGTTATCCTGCCGAAGCGGAACACAGAATCCATGTGGTGGAAATCTTTCTAATAAGGCCATGTATCCTCACTCAGAAAGATGTGAAATAATCAAGAAGCCAAAAAACCTACCGGTCCCACTAAAACGGGCGAAAGAGGCAAACATTCGAGTGTGAATAGCGTCAGGAATTAAGCAAGTGCCTGGTCTGGCACGTTTTAGTACACCACTAAATTAACTGGAACAGATTATTTAAAGCGAAAGTTGAAGATTAGGATGTTTCTGTGCTGAAACAAAATAGTTGGGGTGAGAAAATGTAAAGACGTTGTATCGGTTCGGACATCTTGTGATTAAGCAGGGCATGTTCGCAGGTTCATAGATATGCAGTCACCCGGTCCATAGGAAAAGCTTCAGCCATTCGGTTTTTGAAATGAAGTCCACTAAGTACGCCAATACCAGAGTGCCGAAACGAGCCCCAGATGTTAAGCTTTAATGTAGCAGTAACGAAAACTGGCAGAGAACCGAGACCTTCAAAAGTCTGGGACTAGAAGAAACTCCTGTGCCCTTTCTCTTAACTGATTGGTATAAGGCGGTTGTGGGGAAAGCGACTGTTGCCATGCCGTCTGGATCTCGCAGACCAGCCCTAACATTCATAAATTAACCGCGTGGAACTCTGAATAACTTATAGAAGTAATTTCAAAAGACTAGGCTCTACCATAATCATATTATAGTGGTGTTACAGTGTGCGAAAGTACATTTCGCTGAGAAGACCTCACCGATTATTTAAAACAAACCCATGCAACTATAGGATTAAATAATTCTAGTACTGCCTGGTTCCGGTGAATATCGTTTTGCAAAAAATACACACTAATGAGGTACCTACGGCATTTAAATATAAAATGCAAGAATTCTTGCTAATCAGTATTTGCTGTTTTAATGTGAACATTAAAACAGCAAATACTGATTAGCAAGAGACAGTCGTTCAGTCATTCCACTCCAAAATAAGGAATCAAAAAATAAAAAAGAGAAAAAGAACAGAGACCAAAATCAGCTTTGGTTTACGAGCAGACCTGACAAAAATATGCCACGAACTGCCTGACCAACCACGAGCGAGTACTTTTATAGGGTTGTCAGGCGCAACAGGCGCTTCCGATTGGTTTTATCGCCAGCTTGGTGATTAGTTATATTGTAGTAGGCTTGTAGCGGCCGAAGACGTCGAGGATAGCACACACCAGAGAAAGGAATAGCAGATGAGAGATCCTGGCCGGGCTAGACCCTGAACGGAACTGTTAACACTTCTTGATACTCATCCATACACCGGGGAAGAAGGCAGATCGAGTAATGGAAATATTGTAATGCATAACGAGATAAGCAAGGAAAATGTGTATAATAACTGTTAACAATACAGGGGGATGAGTTACAGCTGAAGAATAACCTGTCTGGGTGAAGAGGCTATACCGACATGTCAGCTAAATAACCGGTGGGGAGCGCAGCGCTGTGGGCAACTGCAGGGGAGGGCCGAGGTAGGTGCCGATGTCGTGAGACGGAGAGCGAGGCGAGCGTTACGATACGGTACAGTAAAGGGGAAGGGATCGGCGGATGAGAGAGGAAGGGACACCGGCCATCTTCGCTGACACGCGGTTACGCCATCTCCACCCTAGGTCATCCCGCCAAAAAGTGTTCACACATTCAAACAACTTTGTCCAAGTCCAGGTGCGTTACACGTCAAGGCTAGCACACACCAAGGTAAGGGAACGCTGAGAGTAGATCCTGGAGGGGGTAGATCTGAACAGAGCTGTTAGCATCTCTGAGTACTCATTCACATGCAGCAAAAGATGGTACTCGGGAACGGGATATAGTATAGTATAATAAGATGGTCATGGGAGATGCGTATAATAATAATAGTTACTCGTACAGGTTGAATGGGTTGCAGCCATAAAGGAACCTGTCTGGGTGGAGGGGCGATACCGACATGCCAGCTTATTAACCGATGGGGAATGCAGCGCTGTGGGCAACTGCAGGGAAGGGCCGAGGGAGGTGCCGATGTAGCGAGGTGGAGAGCGATACGAGCGTTACGTTACGGTATGGGGAAGAGATCGGCGGAAGAGGGAGGAAGGGACACCGGCCATCTTCACCGATACGCGGTTACGCCATCTCCCCCCTAGGTCCTCGCGCGGAAAAGTGTCACCCATTCAAACAATTTTGTCCATCTCTAGGGACGTTACGGTCGGACCGTCCTGGGGTTCCAACTGGGGGACTAGTTTCTGACTAACGTCGGCTCGCTCTATTGAATGAGATGGCGATCGGATCGCTTCTCCCTTTCCTGAATGGTTGGACTTAGAAATTTGGCATCAGGCGACCAGACAATATCTCAACGTACCAGGTGTGATCCGAACAGTCAAAGAAGGCACAACAGGTAGACAGTGTATTGGGAGAAGGGGAGGTATGGAAACGGAAGAACAAGCAGAGTCAGAGGCGTGGAAAGTCCCAGGGGGTAAAGGGGGAAAAGAAGATGCTTTCTGGTCAGGAAGGTGGCTTCGGAGGTACAATATCCACAGGGTCTTGGACGGCTTCTTGATCGAGTCCGCTGTCCTCACCTGAAACGCCAGAAAGAAGACACACACTCAAACCACGGCACAAAACCTCCAGTCTCCTTTTTGTCCGCTCGCCCGTTTTCTTCCCTCTTTTTAAACAAACTTGCCTTTCTGGTTCCTACAATATTGTAGCGGCCGAGGACGTCACTGGTGGCACACGCTAAAGTAAGAGAACGTTGAGAGGAGATCCTGACGGCGATAGATCTGAACAGAACCATTAACATCTCTTGATACGCATACATACACAGGAGAAGAACACATATCGGGTAAGGGATATAGTGTAATATAACCAGATGAGCATGGGAAATGCGCGTAATAATTGTTAATATTACAGGAAGGATGAGTTATAGCTGTAGAATAACCTGTCTGGGTGAAGAGGCGATATTGACATGCCAGCTAAGTAACCGGTGGTGGATGCAGCGCTGTGGACAACTGCAGGGAAGGGCCGAGGGCGGTGCCGATGTTGCGAGACGGAGAGCGATACGAGCGTTACGGTACGGTATGGGGGAAGCGATCGGCGGAAGTGAGAGGAAGGGTCACCGGCCATCTTCACTAACACGCGATTACGCCATCTCCACCCTAGGTCCGCACGCCCAAAAGTGTCACCCCACTCAAGCAACCCTGTTCAGATCAAGGGACGTTAAAATATTTGTTCGGGCGGTCCGTCTGGCTGTTCTGTCGAAGAGATCGGCCCTGGGTTAACGTTCGGCGTCTGGATGGAATAAGATGGAAAAGCGGTTAGTCCCGGCTAGCTTAATCGATCGGCATCCCACGGCAGACAATAGTTCAGACAAACAGGTATAACCTGGACAACTAAGAGAGTCGGTAATGTAAACAGTATATTGAAAATGGGTAGAGACGGAGAGCGGAAGAACAAAAAGCGTCAATGAGCACATCTCAATACGGAAACCAGATGGATGGAAAGAACACTCGTAGATTAAGGTTGATCCAAAGGAGTTTCTCTGACGACATAATTTCGATTACTTTCTGGCTGAACCACGGTGAGCGAAGAGCTGGAGGCCCACACCCCAACATCCACAGCCTCAAGAAAGTCTTCGAACCTTTTGGGACCAGACGGCGGAGACCAGCGAACTTCAGGAAGATTAAAGTCACCCGCAACCAATTGATACTTAAAGCTTAAGTCGGCCACAGCATGAAATGCTTGTGAGAGTAAACGATCAAAATTGTCGTCGGCGTTGGGAGGGCGATAGACGCAGCCGATGAGTCAGGAGAACTTATTTTTTAGTGAAACCTAGAGCCAGCAGCTGCCTTCTATCGCACAAAAATGCGGCAGGTCCAGCGGCGGAAATGTGAGTGTTTGCTTAACGCAGACGCAACTGCCCCCACCACGACGGTCTTGACGATCATTCCGAATGCAATCATAGACTACAAGAGAGAGTTCGCAGTCAGCTACGGAAGCAGATCCCCATGTTTCAGTTATTAATACAATATCTGGACAATGGACAAACTCCAGAGCCTGAAGCACATGCATCTTATTTAGCAAGGATCTGACATTTAGAACAAAAAGTTTGATGGGAGAGGCTGCTTGATTCTGAGGAAGGTGGTCTACGTCGTCCACTGATAAGCTGTCCACGGAACACACGGTCAGCATGTACCCATCCGGTTCAGCAAAAAAATCTGTGGCATCAAAAGATTTTGACGTGGATAAAAAGGGGAAGAACATGGGAGATGAAGTGACGGACAGGAAAATTGGTAACCATTGTAAGCTAGCTCATATTCAGCTGGAAATCCATGGGCCGCATACTGCAACGTATTCCCGCCGGAACGAAACTGAGGATCGGATGAGTTAACTGACCTATTATGGACATTAGCATGAGGAGTGCATTAGTAAAACGGCCGCGGAAGTAACATGTTGGGGTGTGAGTGACGCACTGCTTCCACAGGAGCAAGAATTCTATTAGAAGGCGGGAATGTCTGCATATGAGGCCTAACCGCCTCGATATGAGGGCTGGGGGGAGTAGAAAACCCGCTACGTTTCAAGCCGAGGTGTTTGAGGCAGTGTTAGGCGACTGTGGAGGAAAAGATTTGATAATGGAGCTGGATTTACCAGGAGTTCGAGTGTCTGAGACAGCAAGTGGATTCGACATTGACTTAGGTACATGCTTAGGCTTGTTAGGGGTTTCTTGGGGAGGCGCTTGACTGGAAAATATGCAAAAGCGGCCTGGTGAGTTCGAAGGCCAGCTTCTTCAGAACTTTTGCTGGTATTTGGTACATACACGGATACTTACACTCCTTAAGTGCTAGGATTTCCAAGCCGATGCCTTCTTCAGTGGCGCCTTTCTCTTTCTTGGCATAAGTGCTCAGTCATGGTAGTTAGCGAAGACCGCCAACCTCAATTAATTATTGACGGTCACAACATAAATGTGCCTGGGGTTATTGAGGATCTGGGCGTATAATAATTAATAATTATTATTATTTTTATTAAAGACCCGTAGGGATCCCATCAAAGCAAGTAAAAATAAATGTACATGCGAATTTTAGACGAGGTAGGCAAAATCTGTACAAAGTGTAATACATAGTTTTTGAATTAGAAGTACGTTAAGAAAAATGATAAGCGAGGGGTGAAAAAAAACTCCATATCAAAAGTTAAAAAGGATTGGATTAATTTTACAGGAGAAAAAACCCTCGAAAAAAATAGAAACAGAAAAACGCGGGCAGGACTGGCCTGCATGCGGCGGTATAGAATGGATTATAGTCGGACATCAACAGGACCGAAATAAATGTCAGCTGTGTATGGCATTGTATAACGGATTTCGGTCAGGACTGGCCTGTATGTGGCCTTGAATAAGGCAAACAGTGGTGAAATTGAAAACCAGCCTCAAGGAGATAGGAACCCATATGCGATCGGTTACTTTCACCCGAGTCCATCCGAGGATGGGGCAAGGGAGATGCGACCAGACTACTAGTATATGGCGAATACAGAAGGCTTCGCCAAGAACGTCGATGGAGCGCATTATGTGAGGGCACGATGCATGAACTGAAAAATTGGAAAAATTAACATTTCTGGTGAGGGATCTTAGGAAGCGAGATTCCTCACAAAGGAAGAAAATGTGAACAGATACGGAAATTTAATGGCGACATACTAAATTTCCGGTGGCCCTTTCTCAGTGTCATAGAAAAAGTTGTCTGGGAAGAATGAGGAAAATAAAAGTTTAATCGAGTCAGTATTCAGATAAAGGCGTGGCCATCTCTTAAATGTGTGTAGATTTTCTGAAGATCTTATATTTATTAGAAGGTTATACCAGAGGAAAATGTATCTGGAAGCGAAAAAAGAGCGCTTAGAGGTGGAGGACGCTGGAGGTGGTATAATCAGGGACGAGTTGCGGAGATTGTATGGGCGACTACTAGGGGTGTATCATACTGGGGTATCATTCTCTAAGAGTCTCAATCTCTCGGAGCACTGTGCCCTGATAGTCTTTAAAGCACGTAGAACGACCGGGTTTATCGTCCGAAACTTCTAAAATAGGGACATTAGAATGCGCCTTTACAACATGTACGTTAGACCTGGCCTGGAATACTGTTCGTTTTTATTTAGCCGCATGCGTGCTACTGAGCGGAAGAAAATAGAATCCGTTCAACATTTTTTTTCCAAGAGAGTTTTAACCCCGGAACAGCGATTTTTGTCTTACCAAGAACCAGTACTATATTGACGGGACGAGGTTAGAAACTGTGGAAAGACACAGAGATCTGGGTGTATGGACGACCACAAATCTATCGCCATCAGAACACTGCAGAAAGATGGTCCAGAAGGCAACTAGTACTCTACACTGGATCAGACGTGCATTTAAAATATTTCCTCCTGAACTCTTCGAACGACTCTTTGGTGTCTTTGTAAGACCTCATCTAGAGTATGGAATGCCAGCAGCTTCACCATGGATGAGGAAGGATATCAACTTACTCGAACAGGTGCACCGCATTTGTAAGACCTCATCTAGAGTATGGAATGCCAGCAGCTTCACCATGGATGAGGAAGGATATCAACTTACTCGAACAGGTGCAACGCAGAGCGACAAAGATGGTCGACGGTCTAAAGCATTTGTCTTATCAGGAGAGGCTAAATTTGCTTGGCCTATTCCCTATCTCTTATAGACAAATAAACTGCAGTCTACCCTGGACGTTCCGGATTGTTCGCGGCCAGGGTTGCTCATTAAGGGCAGAGGACTTCTTTGAGTTCGCCCGTACAAACCAACTACGCGGCCATGCATTCAAAGTCGGGAATGAGCGAACACGTTTAGACCGACGAAAATTTTCTTTCAGCCAGCGGGTTGTCAGGCCGTGGAACTCGCTTCCAAGCGAGATGGTGACGGCTGACACAGTTTGTGTGTTTAAAAGAAAACTTGCTCGTCTAGTTTTCGACAGAAATCGGCTTGTACAGCATGACTATGCTCAGCCAGTTTTGTAAAATCTGTCATATACAATCTTCCGCACCAATTTGCAGTGACCCCATGCACTACCTTATGATTACGATTGAACTGTGACCCAATCACATTTTAAATGCCTGCAATTTTATTTTATTTTTGAGCATGAATCTGCGAAAGCACTGTACATTAATAGGGTCATCAAGGGCTCTGCCTGTAACCCTTAAATATACATACATACATACATACCTACATACATACATACATACATACATACATAATCGGCTTACTGGCCTTGATCCTTTATGGTTCCGTAGATTACAAAAGGAACTATTTCTGCTATTTAAATTCTTATATAATCACACATTTAACCCACTAACCTCTTTAAGACATCATGTCCACCTCCGACGTAACAATCACCGTGAGGTCTTTTTATTTCTTCCTCTGGCACGTACTGTTAAATATCGTCGATTCTTTTCTGTAAATGCAATTGCTATTTGGAATAAACTACCCAGGAATGTGAAAACTCTGCAAAATTATCCTTTATCTAGGAGAACTATTACTCGATTTTTGCATTCAGAAAAGTTGCCACAAATTTTGCGTGTTGAATTAACTGATCGACCGTACCGTAGCGATGCCGTTTCTGGTCTGTGATCCCCATGGCCGGTCACACCAGGGACAATTACTTTAGCAACATCGACAGCTGTTCTTCGACACTTCTGTTTGGACCAGTCCCAACTTCATGAAAAGAATTGGCGACTGATAATATCCGATACCGTACTACCCCCTCCCTCCCTTCTTGCCAGTTTGTGCTCAGCAGTTTTTTTTTCTCCTGAACCCTCCAAACCATAAAACCACCATCATCTTTATTTTTATGTCTTTTCGACAGGAGTTAGTTTTTCACTGCTGGCCGGATATGTGTTTAACGCTTCATTGACAATGCCTGTAAGCTGGCATCAAATAAACTTAAATTAAAATTAAAAATGAATAAAGCCGTGGTTTTCCATTATTGCGTAGCTTGTTCCAGCAGCCTATCCGGCGTCGCCAAATTCCTTTTCATCGATGAAAACAGATGCAAAAATCCGGCTTAGGTGATCTGCCTTAGCGTCATTTTTGGGTAATGCCCTTATTGTTTTCTCCCTTCAACTCCTAGACCGCCTCTTTGTTCTTTTACTTGCTCTTGATGCAGCTGAAGTATACTTTTGACTTATCAACGGCTCGTTGCATAACTCGCGTTTCGTACTCCTTCTGCGGCCTACGGATAGCCGACCTTACCTAGTTTCGCCTTGGGCAAAACTGCTCATAATGCGAAGGCTGTTTTTTGCCAAATACCTTCTCCAGAGTTTATTCGTCTGGTTTTTATTTTTTCCTCTATCCCGAATTAGCCGGGAAGGACGATTTGTCATTTGGACTCTTTCGTCGGGCCGTTTCAATGCGTAAGGTCGGTTAAAACTCCTTTGAGAGTGTTCCAATCAACATCTGGATGTCTGTTAACCACGTCATACCAGTTCACTGGCGATAATTTACTTCTTATGGCAGCAAAGTTCCCTCTCTGGAAATTCAGCCGCGGTTCGATCCTCTCCATCTCTGTTTCGGACTCTACTATGGAGTCTGTTACAACAAATATAAAAACTAAATCAACAACCATTCCTTCTGCCACTTCTATAATTATTATAACCGTTACTACCACTACTACTACTACCACCACCACCACTACTACTACTATTGGTAATACTAAAGTCAAATGGCAGTCGAAATGGATGAGTTTGCTTTGGGTTTTTTCCTGAGTTCAAAGGAGCCTGACAGTACCTAAAGGGCGCTATAATAAACCTATTCCATACTACTGCTTCTACGATCTGTACCATTGATACAACTCCTGCGACCACTGGGTGTTACGACCACGACGTCGAGTGGGGTAAGCTATCACGTGCACCACTCCTACCAATACTAAGACTCTGAAACTTGCCTTGTTTCATTTCCGAGGAAATTAATGCGCGATCTTGGAGTAAATCTTTCCTAACGGGCCTTTTCAGGCGCGCTCCAAAGTTTGATCTGAATCTTTGAGCTGAAATCCATCAGATACTGCAGTAGCTGATGGGGCGTGCCTGAAAAGGCCCGTTTGGAAAGATTTACTCCAAGTTCGCGCATTAACTTCCTCGGAAATTAAACAAGGCAAGCCGAAACTGGAGTTCATATACCAGAAAACACAAAGGAAAAGCTGGGAGACCCACTGACGAGCCGAACCCCTCGCAGCTGCGTCAGGCAGCGGCATAATATCGGCGAAACACGCGTGTCTGGACTTTTAGCTAATACCTGTGTTGTTAGTACGATAAATCATCGCACACTTCGAAACTTGTCACTACTGCTTGTTCCAACACGACTACTAGGACAATAAAAAATGCCGTGTCTGCTGCAACTAATGGTGCTACGGATGCTACCACTACGAATGCCACTACATCTAGTTCTACAAATGGTACTGTTACTAATAATAATAGTGCCGCCGTTACTGCTGCTCTTTTGGCTTCTACTATTATTTTGGTTGATAAATACAGTGCAGCAGCAACATATACTACTACCAATGCCGCCTCCAGCAATATTGGCATTATTATTACTGGTAATAATGGGAGTGGTTTTGGCACAACGACCTCAACTAAAACAGCAGCAGCAACAACAACAACAACAACAACAACAACAACAACAACAACTGCTACTACCCTTACTCTACTACTATTATAATTATTACTACTACTACTACCCCTAATGTGGCGCGACTGGCTTGCGAAGACGTGTAACGAAAACCGATGCGAATCAACTGCAGCTCGGCAATGGGGTTGAAAAGGGGTTATACGAGTGAAGCCAACTAAAAAGCCGTAAAAGCCCGCTCAAGTCATGAAAAAAAGCCAAATATTGAACAATAGCCAATTATACTGAACTACAGTGAATGTGAGAGAACGCCACAGGTGGGAGATGGAAAGAGAAAAACGTGATACTCGGATTACAGCCAATGGGAAGACCGAATGACAAAAGTGGATGGTACAGCCATCAAAGGACAAAGATATGGCGGCAGACGGTAACGATGACTACCAAGAAGCCGTCGGGAGACAAGGATGAGCGTCAGCGGTTATGTGCAAGTGAATATCGGCAGGCAAAGTTTTATTACAAATTGAAGTTTGTGAAATTGTTTTAATCGGCCTGAGGTGCAGGAAAAGCACATCTGTAGGTTGTGGTGAGGTACCTGACTAATTTACCTTTGTCAACGTAGTCCCATTTTCTTTGACCGCATTGCATGTTTGAATGTGACGAGAAACGACACACCTGTACAACCCGCCTAGCTAGCGTGCTCCTCTGTCGTGGTCCGTTGTCAGTTTTCTTAACGTTCAAAATCTCCATATTATTCACTACTCCGATTTACTTGCTGCATTTAAGGCTAGGGGCTCGTGAGATATAACTCGTTAGTTCGTGAGAACATTACCTTTTTACGACATTGATGACTCCCGACGTTAACGCAGATTATACCTTTCTGTCATACTGGATAACATTTAACGTACTATTTGTTTGTAAATATCTATTCTATTTACATATACTTTCCTCACGAATTCTGATATTTTGCCATCTCTGTCTTATTATGTCTCACTCCAATCAACAACTTGATGCCCCCGCCCAGTCTGTTCATGCAATCAATTTTACCTTGCCTGAATTCTGGCAACACGCTCCAGAACTTTACTTCATTCGCATAGAATCAGCCTTTTATTCTGCCAACGTTACCAAGGAACTAGCGAAATACCACAAACTTGTGGAGGTCCTCTCCGCTAGTGTCATCTCTCAAGTTCAGTCCTTGCTAGCTAATCCTCCTGCAGATGCTCCTTACTCCACGTTAAAGGCGGAAATCCTCTGACTTAATTCTGTGTCTGACCGACAGCGGTATCACCAGTTACTTAAGGAGGAGTCACTGGGTGACCGGAAGCCTTCAGAGCTTCTACGTCGAATGCGATCTCTCCTTGGAGACATGCAAGTTGACGATAAATTTGTCAAGGAGATGTTCTTAGAGCGTCTGCCCGCAGATGTTCAACCAATCCTGGCTTCCGGCTCTCAAAACCTTACGGTCTCACAGTTGGCTGAGATGGCGGATCGAATGATAGAGGTGCAGCGATTCCAGTCACCTTCTGTTGCCCAGATCTCATCATCTTTATCGTCAGTGAATGAAAATCTAGCGAAACAGGTGTCGGCCATAGCGGATGAGATGGCCTCCCTTAAAATACAGCTCGCCCGCCTAACTTCCAGTCGCTCACGCAGTCGTCGTCGTTCTCGGTCGCAACCTCGGACTGCGGATACTTGCTGGTATCACACTAATTTCGGCGTAAAGGCCCATCGCTGTTCCTCACCCTGCTCTTTTAAACCGAAACAGGGAAACCAGTCAGCCAGAAAATAGATGCGACCGTTTTCTCTAGCTCTTCCGGCACTGGTCGCACCTTCTATGTTTGCGACACTGCGACTCGCAGACGTTTTCTGGTGGACACTAGAGCACAAATCAGTGTTGTTCCCCCAACTGCAGCTGATCGTCGTTTCCCTAGCCCTGGTCTTCACCTCCAAGCTGCTAACTGTTCCCCCATTCCCACTTTTGGCAGTCTGTCCTTAACCCTGAACATTGGCCTTTGTCGGTCATTCACATGGATCTTTGTCAATGCTGATGTCCCTCATGCAATCCGCGGCTGGACAATCTTGCCGACTTCGATCTCCTTGTTGACTGCCGACGTGCCCGTCTCCTCGACCGCACAACAAGTCTGTTTGTTCGTGGACTAACTCCCTTTACTGCCCCCACCAACTTATCTGTTTTGGATACGGATATTTCTAGTCCTTTTCGTCAACTGCTTCTTAGTCACCCCAAAATAATTAACCCCCAGTTTCGCAGTGGTGAGGTTCAAAATGATGTTGTGCACCATATCCGCACCTCAGGTCCTCCCGTGTTTGCTCGACCGAAACGACTAGCACCGGGACGTTTCCAAGCCGCAAAGGCGGAGTTTGAACACATGCTGCAACTGGGAATAATTCGACCCTCCGAGAGCCCTTGGGCGTCTCCACTGCACATGGTGCCCAAAGCAACATCAGGCGACTGGCGACCCTATGGCGACTATCGAGCCCTCAACAGCGCTACCATTCCTGATCGGTATCCCGTGCCTCATCTTCAGGACTTTGCTGAAGCCCTTTTCGGCAAAGCGGTTTTCTCGAAGATTGATCTGGTGCGTGCTTTTCATCAGATTCCAGTTGCCCCCGAGGACATCCCTAAAACTGCCCTCACCAGGCCCTTCGGTCTCTTTGAGTTTGTCCGCATGCCGTTCGGTCTTCGTAATGCCGCCCAAACGTTCCATAGGTTCATTGATCATGTCTTACGTGGCCTTCCCTTTGTGTACGCCTACATTGATGACCTTTTGGTGGCCGGCCGGAATGAAGAAGAACACAAAGAGCATCTTGCCTTGGTGTTTGACCGCCTCGACAAGTTTGACGTTGTCGTCAACCCCTCCAAGTGCGTGCTGGGTGTACCTTCACTCGAGTTCCTCGGCCATCAGGTCGACTCTGAAGGTTTGCGTCCTCTCCCCTCCAAGGTTGAAGCAGTTCGTAATTTTCCTCCTCCAACTTCCAAGCGTCAGTTACAGCGATTCCTCGGCATGGTCAATTTTTACCGTCGGTTCCTACCTAACTGTGCTGATCTCATTTTGCCGCTCACCAACATGCTTTCTGGTCCCAAAGGTCCCCTCGAGCTGACTGCTTTTGAGAGAATCAAGAATTCCCTTGCCGATGCCACCTTACTCACGCATCCCGCTCCCGAAGCTCAGTTGTCCCTGATGGTAGACGTTTCGACCGTAGCCGTAGGTGCAGTCCTTCAACAACACCTTGCTGGTTCGACTCAACCACTTGCCTTTTTCTCCAAAAAACTCTTACCAGCTGAGACACGCTACAGTACCTTTGGCCGTGAACAACTTGCCATTTACCTGGCTGTGAAGCACTTTCGGCATTTCCTTGAAGGTCGTGACTTCACTGTTTTCACTGACCACAAACCGTTGACTTTTGCACTTCGTTCCCACTCCAACAAGTACGATCCGAGGGGAATCGCCCACCTGGACTACATCTCCCAATGCACCACCGACATCCGCCACATTGATGGCACGAAGAATGAGGTGGCTGATATGTTGCCTGACCCTCACTGTCTTCCCTCCAACACACACGGGATCGATCTTTGTGCCATGGCGGCTGAGCAACAGCGAGTCGGTTGCCCTGGCGACGAGTCTGTTAGTGGTCTCCTACTCAAAGACATTCCTCTGACTACCGGCTCTGGTAACATACTTTGTGACGTCTCAACTCCCTTCCGTCGCCTTTTCGTGCCCGCCTCGATGCGTCGAGCTGTATTTCAAACTTTGCATGGACTCTCCCACCCTGGGATCCGAGCCTCTCAAACGCTCCTCTCGGAAAGGTTTGTCTGGTCTGGCATGAACAAGAACGTCAAAGCTTGGGCTCGGTCGTGTCTGAGCTGCCAGAGCAACAAGGTGCTGCGTCATAAAAAGTCCCCACCAGACACTTTCCCCAGTCCCGACGCACGGTTCAGCCATGTGCACCTGGATGTCGTAGGCCCCTTGCCTCCATCCAATGGTTTCACCCACCTGCTTACCTGTGTCGATCGATATACTCGCTGGGCTGAAGCTATTCCTTTGCCGAATACGCAGACTGAAACCATCGTGAAGGCCTTCGTCAGGCGTTGGGTCGCCATGTTCGGTACCTCATCCACGTTTACGACTGATCGTGGTGCCCAGTTTGAGTCGGCACTCTTCCAAACGCTACTCAATTTCTTTGGCTGTACACGCATTCGGACGACAGCCTACCACCCAGCTGCCAACGGTACGATGGAACGTTTCCATCGTCTGCTAAAGACTGCCCTGCGTGCCGTCGAAGACCCAGGAAACTGGTTGGACAACCTTCCTCTTGCACTCCTCCGCATCCGCGCAGCTCTGAAGTCGGATCTGGGCTGTAGCGCAGCTGAATTGGTTTTCGGCACTACCCTACGACTGCCAGGCGAGATGATCACCCCAATCTGTCATGGAGCCGACGAGAATCCTGACAATCTTTTGCACCGTTTGCGGGAATTTATGCGCTCGCTTTCCCCGGTTCCACCTCGAACTCCAGTGACTGAGTCTTATGTCGAAAAAGACTTGGACAAGTGTACTCATGTGTTCATCCGGTGTGACCGTGTGCGCCAGCCTCTGGAATCACCATACAAAGGACCGTTCCGCGTGCTCGGAGATTATCAGACGTCAATTCCTTTCATAAAGTTGGGGATAGTCAAAGTAGAGGCGTTGACGAACAGCTGGCGAGACCGGCCATAGTGTTCAGAGACCACAAACGCCATCGCTACGGTAGAATCGATCAGTGGATTCAGCACCCAAAAGTTGTGGGAGATTTTCTGAAAGCAAAAATAGAGTAATAGTTCTCTTAAATAAAGGATAATTTTGCAGCGTTTTCACACTCATGGGTAGTTTATTCCAAATAGCAATTGCATTTACAGAATAGAACCAACGATATTTAACAGTACGTGCCAGAGGCAGAAATAAGAAGACCTCACGGTGATTGTTACGTCGTGGGTGGATATGATGTCTTGAAGAGGTAAGTGGCTTAAGTGTGTGATTATATAAGAGTTTAAATAGCAAAAATAGTCCCTTTTGTAATCTACGGAACCATAAAGGATCAAGGCCCGTAAGCCGGCAACGTTCTTTGTAAGACAAATGTCGGTGTTCCGGGGTTAAAATTCTCTTGGTAAAAGTGTTGAACGGATTCTATTTTCTTCCGCTCAGTAGCACGCATGAGGCTAAATAAAAGCGATCAGTATTCCAGGCCTGGTCTAACGTACATGTTGTAAAGGCGCAATCTAATGTCCCTATTTTAGAAGTTTCAGAGGATAAACCCGGTCGTTCTACGTGCTTTGGAGACTATCAAGGCACAGTGCTGAGAGAGATTGAGACTCATGGAGTATGATACGTCCAGATCCTTGATAACCCCAGGCACATTTATGTTGTGACCGTCAATAATTAATTGAGGTTGGCGGTCGTCGTCAACCACCATGACTGAGCAGTTATGCCAAGAGAGAGAAAGGCGCCATGTGCGGCACCACTGGGCGAAAGCCTGTAGATCGCTCTTAAGGAGCTCACGCACGATGTCGTGATCTGCCGGCTTATATCGATATGCAACTTTAAGATCATCGGCATACATGAAAGGCTTACCATTCTGAAATAAATCGGGTACATCATTAACGAAAAGGCAAAATAAAAGCTGGCCGAGTACAGTTCCCTGAATGACTCCACTCCTCACACGTGTGAGGTTGGAGATAGTATTGGAAATCTAAACGCGTTGTGTACGAGTGTCCAGGTAAGAGGATATAAAATTCAAAAGTTCGTCACCTATTCCGAAAGAGGACAATTTCAAGAGAAGAAGAGCGTGGTCAAGACGATCAAAAGCCTTAGTGAAATCGAAATACACATTGTAAAGTGCAAAACCATTGTCCCTAGATTGGTGAACATAGTCAAAGAAAGAGAGTTGACAGGTGTCACAAGATCGAGCTTTGAGGAGTCCATGCTGAACCGCACTCAGTAGGTTATTCACTGTTAAGTGACACACCGTCTTATCTTTCATCAATGTCTCTAAGATCTTCGAAACTGCGGGGAGGGTGTTTATTGACCGAAAGTCATCAAATGATGTAGATTTGCCGTGCTTAGGAATGGGCAAAATGTGTGATTCCTTCCACAAGTTAGGATAAGTTTCACTTTCAAGAGCGACATTAAATATCTTGCATAGGAGGGATGGGAAAATCGTATTTGCATCGGTCTCTAAAATGCTTACTGGGGCACCATCAGGTCCTGGACTATAAAATTGACAAAAACGCCGAATCGCAACAGTCACATCCCACAGAGTGAAAGTTATCGTTTCTAGAACTGCCCGGTCAATGGCTGGATGGTCGGAAGCGGAGTGGTCGAGTCTTCAATGAACGTTTTGGACAGGAAATCATTGAAGCTATCAGCGGTTAACTGGGCATCAACTGTGGGATTTCCGAGAGCGTCTCGGAGGATGGGATGCTGCGTCTTTCTGCGAGTTCCTATTTTTCTAGAGAAATGTTTCGAGACATTTAACGGATGGTTTTCGGTAAACTGGACCTCTTCGTCTAGCTGTTTTTCTTCAGACAATCTCTTGGCAAAGTTCCCTTTCCGTATTTTTGGTATCGTCTCGTCTTTTGCATTCGGTTCAGAATACAGTTCGTAATCCCATAAAAGTTCTGAGTGAGCATTTCTACCTAGCGGAGGTAGTCAGTAATCCTCATATATACTGTCAGGAGCTTTGGTGAAGACGAGGTCCAGACAATTAGCCTTTTGCCCCCCAAGCGCTCTAGTTACAAACAGAACGTGTTGCATGAGAAGAGCTTCTAGGGCTGTCTTTAGTAGACGTTAATCGAAGGTATACTTCGAGCACTTCACACTCATATCGTTCCATTGAATGTAGGGTGCATTGAAATCCCCCATGAGAACAACGTCTGGTCGACTGACGATCTATTTTATGCATTCCAGTACACAATTAGCTGGGTCGGGATCCGCCTACGGGGGCCGGTACGGACTTACGGCTTCGAGATCCTACGACCCTGTCCATTTATATTCAGCCAAATTGCCTCTGTGTCGTCGGAAATCTTGTCTTTCCTCTCACGCATTGTTAAGTTAGCCTACACATAGATCGGTCCTTAAGCTGCTTTCCTAACTTCTTTAAGCCTTTTGAAAGGAAGTGTGGGACGGTGGAAGAAGCAGCGATTGACTTGGGCATCTTCACTGAAATGAAATCAAGAAGACCTTCCATTTGGCACTGCAATACGTCATGGATCAGTTTGCATATTTATTTTTAAAAGATTCTGCCAATCTATGGTTATTGTAGGCCCACTTTATAATGTCTTGATAGCATTAACAATGTCAAGTTACTTAACCTTCACCGCTGGTTTTGCAGAAAGGGATCCCGGAAGACAGTAACCAGTTAATTCGAGATCACTTGTGAAAAAAGTCACGGTAGCAATTCATAAATAAGGGGTGGACGCCACTAGCAAAATCTGACCTAATATACTAACGTTTATGGTCACTGAGTAGACTAAATGAGAGCAGTTCGACAAACGAATAGTTCAGCAATAGAAGCATTTGTTCGCCAGCCGATATCTAGAGAAGTATAATAGTCTACGACTTTGTTGACATTAAATAAAGTTTCAGTGATTCCTCCAACGAAGAGGACTGTATACGCAGCTAATTAACGCTTTTCCGACTTTCGAGAGGATGGCCCAAACAACACAGATATTTCTAGAAAAGGGAGAAATTTTCAGATCATAGGGCAGATGTACAAGAAAGACCCTCCTATAGAGAAAATAACCACCGTCATGTTTTTCAACACGGCCTTGTCATGTGGGGTTATCATGTTGAGAATATAAGTCCTCCATATATTGAACCTCTCCTAGAAGTGTTGTCACTGTGAAATATATTGTGCACACGTTTTCAACTGAAGAAACAGCTGCTGGTCTACCCCAGCTTCCACGGAGTCTGTAAGCCCAGCAGCTTCCAAGCGAGTACGACCGTTTTTCTCTGTTAGATGTTTTAAATTTGTCGTCCCTCTGCACGCGAATACCGAATTTAACACCGAGCGATTCATTTACAGGAGTATTTATATCCACATGCAGTGACAACCGCAAATTAGAGAACAACGGGTGGTCAGATCACTCTTTAGAAGCATTTCTGAAGGTTCGATATCCGGCATGTATCCATACTAAGATTGTGAGAGACAATATTTTTCGAGAATTCTAATCGTGTGCACCTTAGTTTTTGTAACATGTCTCACCAACTGTTCTCGAAGTCCGGCGCAGGTTTTGCCCACCAGGATTTATACGGAGAAGGCACACCAACATCTTCCAAACGGAATGCTTCGACCTTCCCCCTGTTTGGGCAAGTGGAGTATGCGAATCACTTTTAACGACTTCACAGGAGTTCGCGTAATTCGAAGTGTGCGTCATGAACATCAGGAATGCGAGGGTTCTGTTTTGCTTTTCTTTATGAGTTTTTTTCCAGCCAAGCGATCTTTTTAGCATGCGCGATTGTAATCTGGATTGCCTCCCCGAAAATTACGTTATGAAGTATTACTTTTATCATGGTCTCTCATGGCCCCAGTTATCTTACATAGCCGAAGAGGCTGACGGCGAAATAGTTGGATATGTTTTGGCGAAAATGTAATTAAACTTCCTATCAGTTCACAGTCTTATCAGGGAAGAGGATCCGGATGACGTGCCCTATGGGCATATCACGTCGTTGGCTGTAAAACGCAGTCACCGCCGTCTGGGGCTTGCCAAAACCCTGATGACAATGGCCTCGAGGGCAATGGTCGAAAATTTTCAGGCCAGATACGTTTCTCTTCACGTTCGCAAAAGCAACCGAGCTGCCCTCTCACTTTACAAGAAGATGTTAAATTTCGCGTAATTGTCTGGTTCTGACGTCAATATCTTAGTGTGTCCGAAATTGAACCGAAGTACTATGCTGATGGAGAGGATGCATATGCCATGAAGAAGGACTTGAAACCCTTCTGGGACTTAGTAGGTTGATGTTACTCTCTCTACATTCACCTCTCAGTATGCCCCACCCGACCTACATTTCAAGGCCGAAAAGGAAAAAAATAAGCATGATTGACACTCCAGTGCCTCCAGTTCTGTTCTACCGAAGAGCTGATGCGATCAACATCTCCAGTACCCGGCCGTCTTGTATAAAGCTGTGTTCATAGTTTGTTAACAATGACAGACCGTACGATACTCGTTGTTTTCTACCTGACTTCGGCCCTAACACACCGGACGTAAAGGAGTGCGGATCTAACTATGGTAGTATCGAAACACATCACCGGTTTTTCTACCGCAATCCCATCTTAATATGTTGACCTTCTACCGCCTCCGGCCCCCACGAGGGCATCAGATTTCGCCCGGTAACTTGTGGTTGCAAATTGCTTGCTGCGCGTACCGTATCGTCAGAAAAGTCTCCTAATCTGTTAAAAAAGATGCAAGCGGACGTTTCTTTGCGCCTAAAGCACTTTGCTCCCACAGTTTTCCCGACGCTATTGTGGATGGCGCAGACAATTTGTCGCGTTAGTGTTTTTCACTGAGCTGTTACCCTTATAAGTAAACAATGAACGTGAGCTGTCGAATAGGCCACGAAACTTTATAACAGCGTTGACTTGCACACGCTTCGTCTCCCTTGGTTTGTTCAAATTTATTTCGATAAAACATGGTTTCAATGTTCACCATCAGTAAGTTAATTCGATGCACTTCGGTATCCGCCTACCGTCACATCTTTTTACATTCCGTGGTCTGTCTCGTTATATGTGCATAATTATTCCTTCAAACTTATCTCTCTCCTTATGCCAGAAAACATTTTCTAAGCATGAAGAGAGGGTTTTGCATAAATACAATTCAAACGCCTTTGAGTCTAGATATTTTAATGGTTAACTGCCCTGTCAACTGTTGTGTAAGCGTCCGTTTACCAACGCTCCGCTGTCTCTCGGAAAAATTAATGGTCGGTTTTCGTGCACTAGACTGGTCGCTTTCGGATTCTGGGGTGTTTAGTTTTGCGCGATGACCTCTCAGAGTTTTGGGGATGTCGCCTTAGAGCGACACTAACATAAACGATCTTATTTACGTACTCTCCCTTAACGCAACATCGCTCGCAGCCCTAGTACGCATTCAAATCCTTAATCTGTTTAATAAAAGCCCTAGCTGGAGCATCACGTATGACGGAAGCTACACGGGGCGCAGAGTTTTGTCAATCGCATCGACACGTAAGCCATCACTAGTCGACGACAATAACTCGTCAACCAGTGGTTTGCAGAACGCCTGCACGTCCGAAGGCTTCCCGATTCCGCAATATATACCTACGGTGAACACTTAACTTAAAATTGGCGCGACAATTGTACCTAAAATAGGCCATAACTCACGCCTAGTTTTCCAATGAATTGGTAGACCGTTTATTGCTAGGCATATAATTACTTCTACTGGACAACGCAGAGAGAGTACTAAACTGGCCTCTCAGCTGAGCTACACTTCCCAAATGTACGTACTCATCACTGTCAATTGTCGTGACCGGTACAGAGTTTGCCGCGCCCAGCAGAGTTCGTGCGTCAGCTGGGAGATCCAGAAACCACGGTCTCAAAACCTCTAAAATGTCGTTCAAGTGAAAGTGTGGCGTTTGCGAGCGTAAAGCAAGTCGACGGGAACTGTTGTAACAAGTGGCTCTGTTCGCTTGTTGGTCCGCATGCTCAGATTATCGTTTCCGTGTTACCACAGTGAGCCAAACGCACAGAGGAACCGCGTGAGCTGCACATGCAAACGGTGAGAGCTGGACCTGCTAATTGCTCTGCGTGCAGAACTGCACAAAGAATTACCAGTGATTGGCTGCGTTGACATTAGCCAATGCAATGCCACTAAGAACTGGATAGGCTCCGCTTTTACGTTTCTGAGGTATCGAATCGTAATTGACTGTCAGGCTAGCGCCGACCATACCAATGCTTGCACGTTGCTGTCATCCAAATACGTTCACTTTCAGAAATCCACCAACAATGGGGACAGACCTGTTACATTGATTAACCTAACAGTTGGCTTCCAAAAGCCAAGATTTACAAGGAGTTTCCTCCTAGGAAGATCGTCAACTCCGCTATCTGTGTGACCCCCTATGTGAGGAAAGTCGCCAAATTTGCATCCGCGCAAATTTCCTTCAGAATAAACAAGGCAAAGTGGAGGTTCTCATCAAAACGATCACGGCTTATTGGGCCTTCTCCAATCCCGGGTGAAAGTTTATATGAGCATTTTGGCACAACCATTGTTGCTGAGACTGTTCTACAGGAAAGCCACGCTAGCGATGTTTTCTGTTTTTGAATCCTTGGAAAAGCGAAGACTGAGCGTGTTCGACCAGTATTGTCTATGTCATATGGCTCTCGAGGTACGTTAATATGGTAACTAACTGGCTTACCTGTTCTCACCATGGGGCCCTGAAGAATTAGCCTACTCAGCTCTTGTTCAGGGCTGCTGAGGCACACCATTAGGGTAGCCGAATGGCTTTGCCACCGCCGTTATTAGCCCTTAATTGTCACTTTCGTGGAAGCGAGTTTGAGGCTGTCAGCTGAGAACCTGGCTAGCTACTGCTCCTCAGGACGTTTATTGTGTCAAGCATGGATGAAGCAAGCTGTAGATCGCTTAAGAGATCTACGGATTGCAGACCGTGGTAGACTCACCGAAGTTATCTTTTATTGTGTATAGGTCGGTAATTCTTGTAGCTGTCACTTGTACTGACAAATGCATGCTCTCATTACGCTAAATGAACGCATTTGTTACAAGCTGATATTTGGGGCGTAGTATACGCCGTCCTGGAGGTTCAGTCTTCAAAGTTTCGATCCCCGTGAAATTTTTCAATGCCAGGGAAGGCGTTGCGATGAGTTGACCGGTTAACGCTGAAGTCTCACCAGTTTTCAGTTTCTAACTTATCGTACAGAGAGATGTGGAGGACAACCAAGACTACGCCTACGGTAATGCCATATAATCCATTTTCTGGCCAGTAATGAAGTGCAGAATTACGACATGTGAAATTTGGTAAACTGCGTTGATTAACTAGGTTGCAAATTATCTACTCTTGGTGATCGGCTAGGATATGATAGGCGAATTACGAAAACGGTCATGCTGTGGTTCGAGGACAGCGGTTAGACAGGCAGGCATCGGCTAGTTCGAAACATGTGTCTGCCTGACGTTGGACATGAAGTCTGTACAATTAGGGATTAATGCCATCCGAATGATATACTGTCCGGGACACTCAGTGTGGTTTTAAGCTGATTTTTTCGACTTTATGCACGAATATATCAGTAAATAGCTCAGTTATTTTACTGAGGAAATATAAAATCCCCATGCCTAAAATATCCGGACTCGGCTGATTCTGTCACAAGACATTTTGCTGATAGGTCCTATTGTCTGGAATGCGTAATTAAAACCACAGGCCGTTGTGGATAAGCTGCGAGTCGCTGATAGTTATTATAATCGGAGGCAAAAAGGGGGAATCTGGTACCGTAGACATGTTACGCCAAAGAGTTAAGACAATGACCGAAGTTCGTGTGACGGTCCGCTTTGAATCTTAGTACTGGTGAGAACATTTTTGTGAATCGATTTTAGGCCGACTATCTTGTGTGCCTACCTGCATAGTTATACCTTGTGTGCTTGCTCTATAGTGCAGTGCAGGGACCCTCACCCAGTTTTTTGTCGAAAGGTCACTTTAGAAGGTTAAGTTGATTTCCAATATCTCTGTGGCAAGCAGCGATGGCTAAGGCAGTAGTACCAGACAGCTTTTCTGCAGTTTCGCGCCAATTCAATGACGCGTGGAATATGCCGCGCTGGCCTGTCAGTCAATTCAATTCATTTTCAGTTGGCTACTTGGGGCTCCACATCCTGCCGTAGATGTTTCGATCTAACTGCGGATTGCCGAAACGGATTAGATATCAGATTACTCCCGTCAACTACTTCCAGTGTATTAAATTATTGAAAAATACCAGAGCTGGAGGGCTTGTAAAATTATGGCATCCAGGATATAAGCAATCCTTTCTATAAAAAGTGAACGTTTCAGAGGAATTGCCTGTTTCCTGCAGCAAAAAGCTGCTTGGATGTCGTACTGCGAACTCGTATTTTAGGACGTTGTTGCTGTATACAGTCTACTTGAGAAAAGATTTTTTCCTGCCTCGAGGCAAAGAACCTGCTGGGACAGTTTTCGACATTGTACTAGTTTCATCCTCGGATTTTTGTTCAAAAATTCGTCCCAGTCGGCTATCGTTGCCATGCTTGCGGCTCTTCACGTTGTACCCTCTCCTGTTAATTTACTCATCACCATCCAGGTCCACTTTCTTGTCTCATCCGTAGCTTCTCGTATTCTTAATTTTATGCATGTTTTTTGCGAGCTTTCTCATGAATTCTAAAACTGTGTGTTGTTCTGTTGCGGGTTTTAATGAAAAATGTACGCCCCCAAGATTCGGCTAATCGATCCACGACCCACGGACAATCATCTCCCCGAAAGCAGCCTATCATAGATGACATTTTTTGAACTAACAAGGGGAACTGTCTTTTGATAACACAGTTTTCTTTTAGAAGCTCTTAAGGGTTGTAGTGTCTGGACGTTAGTTTCATGCCTGCGCTAACTTGAGTGGGAGCTGATAATTCGCGTCCTATATTGCCGACCTACTGCTGTGCCCGTTATTGTTAGTAATCTTGGACAACTTAGTCCTGCGACCATCGTGGGTGGAAAATTAAGTATGATTATTCGTATTCCCCAAACTGAGATTATTCAGACAGGATTGAATTTCCCTTTACCATAAACCGGTAGTACTTATTTTCAATTGATCTGTTTTCACTGACTGATGAATCACAAGGGCATTTGAACGCATAAACTTTTGCGTGCAGCGGACAGAAGGTCAGTAATGTCCGAAATCTTTGCCTTCCAGTCGTTGTTTTAATCGACTTTTAGCTTTTCTCACATTATTTATGTGGCGGGGTTGTCGTCTTTCATACCTCAATAGTTCTTCATTGTGTGACCGTTTTAGGAATTCCCCTTGGTGGTCATTTCGCTTTGTTTGCTCATTGTGCCTATAGTTAACTGAGTGAATGCCAACTAATGTCCATTACTCTCCTTTCGTGCGAAAGAACCTACTTGCTGGCCACAGCCCCATGTAGAGTTCTTTAAACACCTTCAAGGTAGAATAGATGTGCTAACTCATGAAATTTTGACCGAAATTCTAAAATGCGTTTTCGACGCGAAGAAGTTACTTAAGTAGGGTTATAATGTCAATCGTCGTGCAGCATGATCTCATGATATTTTCGGATGCCAGCTTTGGAAAGAACTTCTTTCCAGCCGCCCGCAGAAATTACACTCTGTAAAGAAGGATTGACCAAGTATTATGATTTTTTCACATTGATTTTCGATGCCCTTCTAAATCCAGACATATTTCGTGGAGAATATGCATAAAAGCATTCGTTCTTTTACTCATTCGGCAGGAAATTACGTCTACTTCGAATTGTATACTTTAGGGAAAGGTGTAATTTGGTTCTAAAACGTTTCCAATTAAGCTATTTTTAAGACCGTGAAATACCCGTTCTTAAAGCGTCGTGTCGCTGCGTTTACTAATGTTGCCTATGAAGTTTATAATGTCAACCAGATCCACTGCTAAATGTTATGAACCTCGTATGGTCTCCTCTTAATAGCGTAAAAATTTTATGGTTTTCCGTACATGGAAAGTATACAAATAATTCTCAAATAATTTCCGACCCAACCTGCTCAACTTGTGGTGACCAAGCGATGTGAGTGTGTGTTCTGTGTGTTACAATTACCAAGTCAAGTCCCATGCTGGAAGGAGAAGACAGATGGCACCAGGGGGGTTTAATGTATAAAAAACCCAGAGTTGTCCTCTCAGGCGGCAGTGGTCACTGGCGAAGCCAGGGTCTGTGTTGACTGCGTCCAGTCAGGCCTGAGAGTCCCTGGGACAGTGTTGGCAGCCCCTTTTGTAGGCTCGTGGGCCAAGCTCAAGTGGTGTCCAGTCCGTGTGTGTTGAATTTGCCGAGGGGTGGTGTCGCAGTGGCTTAGGCTGTGCTTGCAAGTGGGAGGTGCGTTCAAATGGCCTCATGGGCAGCTGCGGCTCTGCGGACGCAGGTATGCCCGAGCTGTCAGTCGTGTGACTTCAGATCAGCGCGTCTGGAGCGGCTCACTGCAAGAGGGTGAATGACCTTGAGACAGCGAGGTCTTGGACAATGACGCCAGACCGGTTATGATGGCTACCCGCCACAAACTACACTGCTAAATTATATGAGCCCCGCATGGTCTCCTCCCAGTAGCATATAGAAATATTTGAATTTCCCTACACGGAAAATATACAGCTATTAGTTTGGAAACCCTGAGTGCAAGTGTAAAGCAGGCCGGGTTCAAAATTATTCGGGAATCGGAAAACTTTTTCAAAACCAAATTATACCCTTCCCTCAAGTATGCAATTCGAAGTAAGCGTAATTTCTTGCCAAATGAGTAAAAGAAGGAATTTTTTAGGCACATTTTCTATGAAATATATTAGAATTTATAAGGCCATCGAAAATAAATGTGAACAATGCATAATATGTAAGTAGTCATCTTTTAGAGTGTAATGTTTGCGAGCGGCCGGGAAGAAGTTCGCTCAAAGGCCGATATCCTGAAATAAGGGAATTATCATGAGATCACGCTGCACGACGATTGAAATTATAACCCTACTTACGTAATCTTTTCGCGTCGAGAACTCATTTCAGAATTTCGGTTAACATTTCATGAGTTAGCACATCTGCTGTACTTACAGAATTCAATCAGATCTTATAACCCAAAAAGGGTATTTTACGCCACATCACGGGACACGATAGTGATGGTATTGCTAATGCGCGTGTACCTTTTGGTTCCTCTGGCCCTGGTAAATATACGACCATTTTGTCCGTTTGTAGATTACCAATAAAAACTTGGGGGTTACAATTACCCCTAGAGCAGATATTAAATCTTGTCCTATGCCACTGAGAGTGGTCTTACACGGCCTATGTCGAAAATTTTAATTGTCAGGATGGAGTGCGTAGTTTCTGAGAGAGAGAGAGGTTTGCCTATGTACGTTTAAAACAACAAGGGTCGTCGAGACGGTGCCTCGGGTTTGGTGGAATGGAGTAGTATGCTAGCAGGGGAGGAGGAATTGAGCGAAGTATGATATGATGGTGCTTGGCGGAGGAAGCATCTACCGATCTAGTTCTCCCTATATCAGTGTATCAGAACTGCCTTGTAATGTATACACGACTCACATGACGGTTAAGCTGCTTGTGTTCGAAGACTAAGACAACATGTGAAGAAAGACAGCGTTGTGTACAGAATCAGCTTCACAATCAAGCCTGTATCTGCGCCTTGTCTGCAGTCATGCCTTCATTCTGCCCTATTTTCCTTCTGTCCCTTTTGTGCCACACCTTCCTCCTCTGGTTATTTTCAATGACCGATTGACATTTCCTCTGTAGAAGTTTGCTCGTTTGCTGAAAAAACGCGAGCGTTCGCCTCTGACCTTGTACGGATTATCGCGTAGGTGAGTTGCGTATGTGAACTCAAAGAAGTAGTTCGACCTTAACGAGAAACCATGCCCACATA
>CACRXP010000524.1:435841-463253 GCA_902702965.1 Spirometra erinaceieuropaei | reverse complement strand
CAATCTGTTTCTGGTCGACATTATAATATAGCGACATTTCAAAACGGCCAGGAAACTTGCTGATCGAATTTTGGCTGATGCAGTCCATCCCCTTCATTCCGAAGTAATTGCTGCGAAGTCCTTCCACCCCATGCGCCATAGCTTCTAGACTATCTCTTGACGGACATTAGCATACGAACATTCCATGTCGTCATATCTAGCACGATACAAGAAGTGTAAAGAGAAATACAGGAACCGAGTCTTTTACTGTCCCCTTAATAGATATTCCGCTCTTGATAGTCCCCTTTATTCTCGCATCTTTTGTAAATTTAGATCCTGTTCAAAACAAACTCAGCCAATTCTGAGGGAAATTTTGAATGATGCTTATAAAATAAAGCGTATTTTCCTCTCTCTATTTGCATATAGGATAGACGGGCCTTCACCGATGGTCTTTACGGAACTCATTCCTTCTGTTATGTTTTACGGGCTCAATCTCTCGAGCACAACCAGCAGGCGCACAGAGGCGCATGCTATAGGCAGAACGTTATTACCGACAAAGACAGACATATATATATTTAGAAATCAAATACGTTCTTTGGGAAAGAGAGAAAACTTTATTGAGTAAGTTTTCGGCGTCGGTTCCCCGTGTCGTCGTCAGACTAGAGTAGATGTGCAGAAAACAATTAAAATTTCAAACGTGCTACAAAATCAATACTTATTTGGTGCCTCAGCTAGTAAGCTGCTGTCGTATGTGTCAGTCCGTATTGATCGGCTTTCGTCTCTTCCACTTTTCTCTGAGATTTTTGTACGTGGCATCTAACTCGATATGCCTGTTGATACATGACTCATCGGAGTGCATGGCTTCAAGAAAATCCCGGCCTTTTTCAGATGGACAAACTGCGGCGATGCGAGTTTTGTCCTGTGCGGAAGTGTGCTCAGTGTCAAGAGTAAGTATGGCCATTTGAGACAAGTGGTCTCGCCTCTTAACTGCAAGTTGATGTTCGTGGATGCGAGTAGAGGCAAATTTTCCCGTTTGGTCACAATATACGGCATCACAGGCATCGCATGGGATCTTATAGACGACTTCTTTTCTATCGAGATAGCTAACCCTATCCTTAGGGTGTACAATCTGGGTGCGTAAGGTAGTCGTCGGCTTGTGCGCCACTTTTATCTGGTGTTTCCTCAAGTGTCTTTCAACAAGTTCAGACACATTCCTGATGTAAGGAAGGATTCGCCAAGTGTTTGCTTTGGGCGCTCGATTGGAACTGTCTAGTTCCTTTGTTTTTGTCTCTTGTTGTCTCATGCATCGATGTATACAATCTCTAGGGTAACCGTTCTGGGAAAATTATTCAAATAGGTAGTTTAGTTCGACTTTGTAGCTTTCTTCATCAGAGCAATGTGATTTTACTCGATGTATCAGACTTTTGACAGTACTCCGCTTGTGAGAGATCGGACTGCTGCTCTCATAGTGTAGAATTATTTCCTTTCAGAAACGGAAAACAATGTTTTTTCCAAGGGGAGGAAATACAATAATTCTGATTCAAATTACTTGGACTTCCTTGCAAGCTTGTAGCCTATAATATCTACAGTAGATCTTACGGAAGATGAACGATTTACGATCCGAAACAGTGCCGTACAGGCCTTGAAAGATCGAAATCACTTCTCAACGATATCATATGAAGAAAGGAAGGCATTAAAAATCTCAAAACTGACGAAACTATCGTCATTCTCCCCGCAGACAAAGGAGGCTTAACTGCGATTTTTAATAAATCAGACTACAATGAGAGGATGCTGTCACTTTTAGAAGATAGTTCAACGTATAAGCCTCTTTCTACGGTCCCTAAGAAAGGACAGAATTCATCGATTGATAAAGTGCTGAAGCGTCTCACGGGAACGAAAAAATTGTCAGAAGACATTGCAAAATCTCTGAGACAATCCGAACCAAACATCGCCAAGATCTGCGGATTGCACAAAGTTCACAAACCTGAGGTACCACTGCCACCGATAGTATCATTAATCGGGGCACCCAATTACAAAATTTCTAAGTGGGTATTCCACCAACTTCATCCACTTACGAGAGATTGTACAACTTCCACTCAGAACTCCATGGAGTGTCAAGAGAAATTGAGAGGCATTACATTTTCCGCGGATACTATGATGAAGATAGAAGGCTCGTCGGAAAAAATCGAGTTGTACTCGTGAATTTTCGAGCTGGTGACACCAATCCGTCGTCAGACGAAATAAACAGAGTGGAAAGTGAAACAGTCAGACCAGATTGGTTGGCGTGACAGGGCAGCCACCAATAGGTAAGCAACTAATGTATGAAAGTGGGATGGAGACATCATTAGTCTAGGGTCTGTGGTTGGGGAGGAAAGAGGGAACTGTTGCGGCTCCCTGTGTTAGAGGGTAGGGGGGATGACGATTCAATGTGACTTCGGGCGGTGAACTTAATGATCATCGATCCGGCATGCGGGTAGGAGTCAGTAATCCAACTTAAGACAAACGACAGTATAGTGATTTTGTCTGCTGACAAAGGTGGCGCATGCCGGATCGGCGATCATTATGTTCACCGCCAGAAGTCAAATTGAATCGTCATCCTCCCTACCCTCTAACACAGGGAGCCGCAACAGTTCTCTCTTCCCTCCCCAACCACAGACCCTAGACTAATTATGTCTCCATTCCACTTTCAAACATTAGTTGTGTAGGCTTTTGTACATTTTTGATTTGTTTCACTACACTTTCTTGTACATCTGACTTTCCTGTACATTTGATTGACTAAACGGAAATACACGATAACAACTTTGCGCCGGTCAACGTGTGTTCTGGTTTCGAGTGTGCTTGATGTCGTTATTTCTTGGTCTTCGCTTGTAACCTCTCAACATTCTTAGCAATTCGTATGAGCTGACGGAGACTCCCTCCTCACGAGCCTACTTCACCATATCATCGCGGAACCGACTGCCTCTATTCGACCTGTTCCTCATCGGAACACTATCACACTACCTGAGGGGATTCTACTTTGCGGGAGTCTGGAACATTCCTTTTCTGATTCTTCGAACCTGTACATCCTTTTTTGTTGGAAAACACAATTCCTCCATTTGGAGTTAGTTTTTCCTGTATATCATACTGTTTGTAGTTTTAAAGTACACGTTTCCACTACAGTTGCTTACCTATTGGTGGCTGCCCTGACACGCCAACCATTCTGGTCTGACCATTTCACTTTCTAATCTGTTTATTTCGTCTGACGACGGATGGGTGTCACCAGCTCGAAAATTCACGAGTACAACTGGATTTTTTCTGACGAGCCTTCTATCTTCATCGTATATATGCATGTACTGGGCGATCAAATCCCAAGAAATGTAGTTCGAAGATATGCAAGTTCTTTAGGAAATTCAGCCCACATTATTTCGTGAATTTTCGCCACTGGTTCCCTAGATCGTCGTCAGACATGTAAAGCGCGTGAAAAATATTGTAAACTCAATATCGATTTGCAGATCATGTTTAGATTTCAACTGCTTTTCACGTTTTCCACACATCTGACGACGACCTGGGTAACCAGCGTTGATAATTTATGAAATATATTTTGTTTATTTTCTAAGAGGATGAATTTTTTGATGCGAATATATATGTATTCACTTAGGAATGGGCAAACACCGATACAGTGCCTCCCCGAAATAAACAACCTTCGTATGGGTGATAGTTGTCACGAAAAAGAAGCTAAATACAAGGCCGAAGTCGGCCACTCTATGCTATGCAGAGGATGGACGACGGGATTTGAATCTGGGGCAGACTAACAAAGAAATCTTTCGGGTTTGTTTGACTTCAGCCAGCACAATATAAGCTTGGCCACCAGCTCGGAGCGGAAACACAAACATGCGCTCACACACCTGATGCAGCTCGTATACTACTGGGATGTACCTGATGGGTGTATATTTACACGAATACGCTACGCCAAAAATGGCCATTCGAATCTCCCTTGCGTTTCTCTGTAATATCTTTCTGCGTATATTACGCGCCGCTGTGCACTTGCTGGCGGGACTCCAGAGAGAGCTCCAAACCACAACTGGACGAGCAAGTCCCGTAAGGCGTTCGATGAACTGCCTCGAAAGTGTCCAGAGGAGAGCCACGAAGACGGTTATGGGTGAAAGCTCCTTTCCTTATGCAACGCGCCTAGTAAATCTGAACCTCTTTCCTTTGAGTTACAGGCAACTTTGCGGAGATTTCTTGTAAGCCTTTCGCATTGTAAAGCGGTTGGATTGCAGTCTGGCCTTCGAGGACTTTTTTGAATTTGCTACCACGACCAACATTCGAGGTCACCCGTTAAAACTGCGCACTCAGCAGGCACGGCTGGATGTGGGGAAGTTCCCCTTCTCGGTTCGGGTGGTCAAACCATGGAATGAGCTTCCAGCAGATGTTGTGATGTCACCATCTATACAAAGTTTTAAGAAGAATCTGGATATATTTATGTTCCGAAATGGCCAAGAGCGATGAGAAGTCGAGCTCACCCCCTGTAACTCCTTCACATTTTGTCCCACCATTATGGGCGTGTTCGAACTATTTCAGGCCTGAACATCTATCTGTACATCACACATTTTTTACGTTGCTAAAAGGGTACTCAATGGCTTACGCTTATTTCCCTCAATAAACTGAACTGAACTGAACTGAACGCTTGTCCGCCATCATATATACATTGAAACAGAACTGCTGACAAAAATTCATTCATTCCGTGCAGATGTTAAGATGATAGAAGTCGTTCAATTGGTAGTGAAGCGCCCTAAATGAGGAGGTACTGGAAATCAACATAGAATTACTTCATGACCGTTACCTTCTGAAAACTGGGTTTTCGAAAACACAGCAGACTACCTTAGAAAGTATACTGTAATAAAAGTTAATGTGCATGACGGACGTTGTCGATAACTTCCTAGACTTAAAAAACGCTCATGGATCATCAAAAACGTCTTCCATCCCTAAACATCAGGCTGCATTAATTGTGGTGCGTCAAACCATTATGTTGCTGTTTGCTGTGAAAATATGCCTACGGTTTCTGGTGTTGCTATGTAAGGTGTATGTCATACATGAGCTATTTTCATGCAACGCATCTGCATGCGAGACCGGTTAGCAAAGCCAATTTATAGAGATGTTTTCTTGACAAGGAAATGCAACGTTTGTTAGCCGTACGTTTTCTTGAGAAAACCGAAGATGTCTTGTTTAAACTGATAATATTTCATCAATGATGGTCGCGTTTATTTAAACTCGCAACAGAAGTGGTTTGTCAAAATCAAGTTAATGCCTGTTGCTTCGATATTCAGGTCCGTGTCCCTCTTAAAATACGATAATCGTATTTATTTGCCTTAAAAAGGCTTTATTTAACGCGGTAATTGTAATTTACGGGAAATTATCGTTGTGTTGTTTTCAAGTCTAATGGGATCTGATTGAACGTATCAGTCACTTGCCTCATATTTAAAGATCTTGGCTTGCTTTGTTGTCATTTGTTTTCCTCTTTTTGATACCGTTATCTGGGATGACTTTCTCGAGACTTTGTCCATATTTTACGATATTTTCATTTGGTTTAAACGGCTTCGTATGGCGAGAAGTCAGAATACTCTGGCCACAAAACAAAAAGCCTTATGTATACTTCGAAGGAAAAATTCCTTTATTAATGCGTAATGGGCTCTGTCAGACCTTCCATTGGCAGAACTTCCGTTGGAATTTTTCTGGTTGATGTAACGCGAAGCAGTATGTGGATCAGATGAAAATTATTTGGTTACATCCAAACCGGAGGTACCTTATGTAATTGAGAGTACATTCGGATCTGAATACTTGAATTGTGAAACATCACTGAGAACCAACGTCTTCGTTGAGTATGAACTTGGCTGTCAACACCAAGTATCTTATCGTCAACAGCCGTTTATGTTTTGACAGGTAGTACGAATCCTTCTGAAGGTCTCGACAGTGAAACCGCTGTTCCGTATAAATTATTTGGCTGAACAGGTAAATACGGCATATATTACTCCACACACCCGACACACAGCATTAATGCTAACGGTATGATTTTTATCACAGCACCTGCAAGCACTTTTCTAATTTTGGCATGGAGCATGCAGTATGAAGCCGCTGACATTTTTAACAACAAATATTTCGAAACCAATTATGTATAAAGGAGCTCTACCATGTTTATAATCTAATTACTGCTTTTGTCAAAAGTATATCGAATGAGTCATACATCTCTAGCAGCTGTCCTTTGCGAAACTCAAAATTAAGACCGAGTGTTACTTCTTCCAAATTATTTAATGTTCCTCAAAATGTGGAGCTTGAAGAAAGCTTGTGATCGGCGAGTAGGGTTAATTGAAATATTTATTACTATAGTCCTGCCAGCAACGAAATGCTCTAGACGGACATGCAGGTATGCACGATAGGGAAGTGCACAAGCCGTATAAAACTTGTACCATCAGACGCGATCCTTTTACTAGCCCGATAGTCTGCTCGTTTTAATCTAGAGCGGCTCTATCCTTTTAGCTACAATGTTTCAAAATTATCCGAAAATATAAGACACTGAGGTAAGATATTGTTTGCTTGACCTTACATACTCAGTAGAATTTAATGGCCGCCTTCTAAGGTAAGCAGCTCCGAGATATCGAATGGCATTTTTCTGAAGGCGAATTAGTTTGGAGAAGACTAAAACGTACTCAATAAATCGCCAACGTTAGCTGAATTAGTTCAACTGCGATTGAGCATAGTCGTGACGGTTCTTGCCTAACGCCCATATGTTTGAATTGTGCAGATACATTAAAATATCCATATTCCGTGAACTTTTATTCTTTTAAAACCAATAAAGTGTAGTTTTGAGAAGCAAAGGATATGGTTCCTCTGGATTAAAATACTGTTACTTACTATAGTAATCAAATTTTGCAAATATTTTGGTACAAGGTCCATCAGGCCTTTGGTATATTAATAATCACTGCGTTAATTACTTCATGGTGGTGAAGATATGAAATCTGTCATTTCTCAAATGTGATTGTTAGCCATTTTCAAGCCCCAAAGGGTAACCTCTGACGAGCATATTATTCAGTTGTCTTAAAAGAAATATCACTGCGACTGCTGAGTTCACCGCCTATAGGAAAAGGCAGCTGAGGGTTAGGCCGCGGCAGACTTTACCACTATCATGTACTTTCCTAATTTACTCGCTTTTGCTGACCCAATGGCCGTTTCTGGGGACTTGAATCTTTGTATTCTTACTCTCCTGACGGTAAACCATAAAGTGCAGACAAGCAGACGTTTTGTTGATTAAATATGTGTCAATTGCACAGGTCTCCTTAGTAGCGACGTTGAATGTCTACGGATACTGCTTAAAAAGTTTTGAGTCACATTCTAACGTAACTCCCTTGTATTTACCTTGTTTTATCAGTGGCATGCTGTTTATCTAACGACGGCTTTATCTGTTTGCATTTTCAACAAGTGCAATACGCCGAGATTATGGACAACTTTTATGCCATCCGGCAGCTTAAAGTGCGTCTTTTACCTTGAGACCTTCTGAAGCAACATTTATTTGCCATTTATTTGAAGACTGACACTAGATTACTACAAGACTGCCAATCCAGAGGCAGTTTCTGGAATTCTTTTACGCCGTCTCAGAATTTTTGCATGTTTGGACACCCAGTTTTTAAGGGCACAACGCAAGTGAACATCACTAATGTTATCATCGGAACACCACGCATTGGTGACCATGACCTTGAAAACCTCTGGCCAGTCGACACACATATCCCTCGACGATATGGTTTAGCTAAGATCTACAAGGAAGGCCTACAAGTTCTTTCGATTTTAGACATGCGGAACTCTCAGTATCATGCGATAGCGAGATGGTTGGCAGAGAAGCTTAAACCCGTACAGCATCAGTTAGCACCACGCAGCTATCGAGGTACCTTTCAATTCATGGACGACATTAAAGACCTTAACCTCAACGGCATAATGATGTTCTTGCTGGACGTCTCATCACTTTTCACAAATGTCTCGGTCACCAAAAGAGTTGAATACATCTGTGATTTTCTGTCGGCCAGTCAGCAAGAAATAGGAATGTCGACGGACGCACCCAAGGAAATATTATTAAGATGCACATTAAATGTGCAGTTCTTTTTTGACAACCAACTCTATAGACAGATAGACGTCGTTGCTATGGGTTCGTCTCCTGGGCCTCTCTTAGCCGACGTCTTCATGGGCTAGCTGAACAGATTTCATCTAAGTGTCCAGATCGACAGGTTTAAGTGTTACGGTCGCTGCGATCATAATATCTTTGCGATTGCCGCCACAGAAACCGCGTAGTTACCTTCTTTAATGCTGCAAAGCGGGCACATCCGTCGATCAAATTAACGTTGGGAATGGAATCGGCCGGTTCGCTGTCTTTCTTAGATGGCTTTCTAAACAGGAGACCTGACGGTAGCGTCGGAAGAAGCGTCTATCGGAAGAAAGCTTGGTCTGGGCAATACACAAACTTTGCTAGTTTCGTTCCCCTCCAACAAAAACGAAATCTAGTCCGCTATTTGGCACAAAGAGCTAGAAGGATTTGGCCAACTGATAGCATCGTAAAGAAACTTAGAAAAATCCAGGACTTGCTTCTGGAAAACGGTTACCCTGACAGGTTCATTGCAAAGAACATTGCCGAAAGACCGGTGTAACACATTACACTGACTGCCGAAAAGAAAACTTTGTTCCTCAAAGTGGACACTACTAATCTTATAATTTGACCATCGCACAAGTTCTCTTAATTGCACCGAGATAAATGTGGACCCTTCCTTTCCTATTGGGTTTTTGAACTTAATTTAATCCTCTATGTTGACTCCTGCCCTAAAGCGTTGACATAACATATATTTTATTCTATCTGCAGACATATTAGCATCGTATATAAAGAATCATTCGCTTTGGACTGAAGCTAATGCCCCCGTCGCTAGTTCTTTTACCAAGAATGACAAAATATGTTGGCTAACTAGCAAAAGGTTACCGAGGGACATTATGCAAAGTGCGAAGAAAAGGTAGTTGAAATAAATGACTGGAAAACTATGGAATTATGCAACATATGACGAATACAGGGCACTAACGCCGACATATTAAAGCGAGTTGGTTGGGATCGATAAGATGGGTTTAGAAATGTGCATGTGTTAGTGTGTGTTCTAAGTGTGTCGTATGTAGTAAACGACAGTTTTCGATATCTCTGCTTTTGCTTTAAAATTTCAATGGAGAAGGCGGTTGCTTCCAGCTACTTTTCCATCTCCATGATAGTTTAGGATCTTGCCACACTTGAACGTTGTCTATTCATTAAGGCGTGACTAACAACATTGAGACACAGTGGATATTTAACTGTTGAGCAGAAGTCTGTCGCGGATTTTTTGACCTTAGTTTGGCGTTGTCCATATAATGTACTGAAATCCGTCTTCTCCAGATAGGTAGTCTTTTTACATCTTTGGACAAACCAACTAAATTGAATAAGTTCCGCAAATATTCCCATGTTAAAATTGAAAAGTCAAGTTGGCGAACGCACGTGTTCGGTAATTCTTCCTCAGGCCGATACAATTACATGAAACGAATGAAAATGTACAAAATCAACTGTGTTTATAGATGCCTCAAGGGCTATTAAGTCACTAACACTCCTCATCCCCACGCCGCCCGCATTAGAAGGTCGGCGGGTGTTAGTCGTCAGGGCTAGGGGAGGGGGGTAAGAGAGTCTTTGAGTAATGATCTTGGGTTGAGTACACGGAGTACCCATCATCGTGATTAGGGATTTGAGGCGGCATGGCTTCATCACTTGGGGTTGGCGTTGGCGTTGGCCACGGCAGCGAAAGCGCTTGTGTCAGAGTTTTCTGACAGCATAACACCGGATTCACTAACCGTATAGCTACTGCCTCTGCCGTTGCTAGTATCCGTTGGCGTAGGCCTTTAGAGAAGCATGTTGGTGTCCGGTAGACAACCTGAAATGCTTTCATGGCATCGACTCGGTGGTTCGTATCGATTAAATGAGCGAGAATAGAACTCGAAATCGACCGGGTCTCACCTCTGTCTAGCCAGGCGGGCATATTTTCACGTACTCTCTTTACCAGGCGTCTCGTTGTGCGGCCGATGTATCCTGCTCCACAGGAGCAAGTGAATGAATAAATGCACATTGATGTGGCCTCCAACGGTAGTCTGTCTTTACCTCCCAAACGTAGGAGGGGAGAGTTTGTGAAGCATACGCGTAAATTCGCCGCAGGGAATGCCCTCGTGATAGCTGTAGTTAAGCGCCGTCGGACTAGTTCGCTCTCTGCGTCTCTCTCCTCTCCTCAAATCCCTAATCACGATGATGGGTACTCCGTGTACTCAACCCAAGATCATTACTCAAAGACTCTCTTACCCCCCCCCCCTAGCCCTGACGACTAACACCCGCCGACCTTCTAATGCGGGCGGCGTGGGGATGAGGAGTGTTAGTGACTTAATAGCCCTTGAGGCATCTATAAACACAGTTGATTTTGTACATTTTCATTCGTTTCATGTAATTGTATTGGCCTGAGGAAGAATTACCGAAAACGTGCGTTCGCCAACTTGACTTTTTAAATTGAATAAATTTAAGCTTCTTCGTATATGAACCTCCCCATCTAATTTCTCGGCCTTATTCTGAATACTCATATTGACGGCCTTATCATAAGTCGGGGTTATTTTTAGAGATCCAACAACCTGCACATAAAATTCCAATTAGCATTTCTACCGTACACCTACTTTTTACCCGCAAATCATGCCAACATTTCAAAGAAAATTCCATACCTTCGTGTACTAAGGTAATACAGTGAGCTTTGGCTAATTTTGTCTACCGCTTCTTCGGGTCAATGGTTACTGAATAGAAACAAATCGTACATATTGACGCCAATTAATGCCTATTGTCGGGATTACCACAATCTTTCACTGAGCGGGCAACTGTCCAAAGTTATCATGCAAGGATACAAGTGGAGAGTACAACCTGATCTTGCACAGACAAGACAACAGTTAGCTGTTTGGAAGTTCCGTCACGTGGTTTGAATAGACAACTGGCCAGCGTGACAGCGGACGGTGCCACACGACAAAAATGGCGATATGTCGATGGTGATCGAGGTGCATAACCGTCACGGTGGCCAAGAGCGTTTAAAGCACATATGAGCTGAACGACTGCAGAAACCGAAGGGAAGAGCCAGAACATCAACTCGGACATGCATGACTTATTCGATCTTTGCTGGGTGATTCAGACCAACGCTGGCTGTTTATTCATGGTACCTGTTTGCACATAGCCAAGATGTCAATGGAAAGTTTAACACTAGTTGACAAACTTGCCATAACAGCCTAGCACTAGTTATCGTCAGCTGACGGAACCTTGCAACATTGTACAATCGTAGGCGTTATTCAATAGCTAGACCAACAGCGTGAGGATGGACATTATTTGAAGGACCCCAACAGACATCCCAAAAGCCGAAACGAGGAGGAAGAGATCCGGAAATTGAAGGGCGCCTTGCTAAGTGGTCCTTGCTTTCGGTGTCGGGGACAAGATGCCGAACGATCATGTTTTGTGGTAGATATTTTCGATGAAACTGCCGTGGGGTTGCTGTGTTACCTTCTTCAGTTTTACTTATCAGCAATGAAAAACAGCGTAGAGCGGTCCACGATAACAAGTTCCTGCGACTTTAAATATCATTCGTATATGAAGAAAGGCAGGTGTAGAACACATAGCAGTTATCGACTGGTCTTGCCAGCTCTCCCGCTCCAATTCCTTAGTCCTGCCGACGAGTTTTGATAAACTGACGCTCCATGAATTGCAAAAAAACGTTTGCCTTTCCTTGCATCTGATTCGTGGCCCCAGGGAGAAGTGTTTGGCTACTCGTATTTCTCTCTGACCTATTTTGAGGACGAAGAGGGTAGAAAGCATTGAAAAAACTTAATTTTGCGCGGTGTCAACCGTATAATATTCATTCCGCTGCCCATAATTCAGCGGCCAGTTATTGATTTCATATCCATGGTCCCGTTGATAAATTAAGTTCCCAACCTTTCGAAAGCCTTTTAGTAAAAATTCTATGGTTGGACGTACGGGAGACTGGACTAGGAACTTTATGACCTAAGGGGATGGAAGGGGCCTATATCATGTAATCAGACCCATCGCAATTCACTGAAGCTGGCCAATTCCGTGTTCCATTCGGGGTATTTCTTAAGCCAGGGTTAATTGTGATGCTTTGCTCAAATAAAAATGGTTTTGACCTCAGCCTTCCGCTGTTTTTTTATTTGCCGATGTTCCTGAGTCTCTAAAGGGGAGCGTTCATAAGAATTCATAAAAATGCCTAAGACAGTCTTCTGCCCCACAGATATTGATTACTGCCGCGTCCCTTGCACTGTAAATTTAAGTAGCGGTTTGCTCAACTTGCCGTTTGAATACCTCTTTAAAGTTTAAATGTTCCGGGGGGCGATTCGGGTCTGTGTGTGAGTTTGGCATCCATAAATTGCCGTGTTGCATACGCTTCGGGCCAAACTTCGGATTAGACTGACTCGCGGCATGCGTTTATTGGGCTGCGCTGAGCCCATAATACTTCCGAGCACGCGCGTGTAACGGCGTAAACTCGTTCTGTCGCGTCATGTCAGGCACCGCACTCCAATCCATCAACAGTTGCCCGACAGGCTCGGATATTTGACTAGGCATGGGAGAAGAGAGCGTGGTCGACATTGGGGAATTCATCCTCACAGTAAAGCAGCACATTTTTCACTGCAACAAATCTGAGGGGCTTGAATCTAGCACATCAGATCCAGGAAGTTGACAACTGACAGGATAACTCGTTCGTTCTTAGGACTCAGAGTCAGGCCGCAGGCCGTATAGGTGGGCTGTTTAGTTTCAGCCACTGCGCCCGAACCGATCTTTGGTCGTTTTGATATCGTCTTGCCATCGGAGCGAGGTGGATAGGAGATGAGAGAATGCGGTATATGATACACAAGTCTGCATCGTTATGAAGTAAATGACGTGCAAATCACCAACGCTACACCCACTATGTAGGGTACGCGGGAAACGTCGTTACTCTACATTTTCTTCTCTCAGCAAACTCCACCGCTATTGCATTAGACGAAAACGTGATCCGAATCTGCTCTCAGCGTGCGTCTTTGGGATCTGGGCCGAGTGCGCTAAAGCCCTTAATGTCTGTCAGATTTGGATGTGGCATGCGTTAAACGGCATGCGCTGACAGACTGTTTTATTTTGTTTGTTACCGTGCTCACACCCACCTCTTTTACCTCGAACATATTTTTCCATAGGAATGTGTCGGGAATGAAAGTAGAAAAGCGAAGCACTTGTGAAACAGGCCTGCCTAATTATGAACAAATTAACGAGCGAGTCACCACTGCGTCCTATCTGAAAGATGACTGTTCACATCTCTCACGATGAACGATCTTTTGTGAGTATGTGCGCCGAGGTATAACTGTCTTTGGCGACAATGCCAGCAGTCTCATATAGGTTTGGCATTCCATCTCTTTAAGAGTTTCAGATTTTCGTTGAGTTCGGCATGTGAGGGAGATGTGATCTGTCCCCTAATTCATTCTAATCGCAGATGTTAGTCAAAGACAATTATCACAGTTGATTAGGCTATTTACGTTGTTCATCAGCCCGTTAATTTGGAAGCTCGGGACGTCGCGTTCAACTCTAGTCGCGATTATTACATTCATTCAAGATCTGGAAACCGGCATCAAATCTGTGCGCAGTGGATTACCGTCTTATTCAGTTAGGAATATGCATTTTCTCAGTAGATTTTGAATTCTCATTCTACCATCACTAGACAACCCTCACTCTTCTAACCTTACGAAAGCCGTAAGCCCATTAAACAGTTGTTGTTGTCGATCTCAAAATTAATTTTAGTTCCTCATCCTGTTTTTCATTGTCAGCACGCAGTGGTGTCTTCGAATTGATAATTCGATTCTGTTTCTCTGATAAATCCGGCCAAAAAATTTGTTTTACGTTCATTCACAGGCATCAATAAACCTACATAACCTGTTATCATTGTTTGCTATCTTCGAACTTACCGTCAACACCCTTGTTATATTCTCCCTAAGTTGGTGTTTCAATTAAGATAGCTCACATGTCCCAACTGGTTAAATGCAACGTGCTCTAGTTTAACCGGACTTTCCCTCTCTATGACTTATAGGACATATTGCACACGTGCTCTTGGTTGAAACTCAGACGACATGAATTGGATATTGCGCCACCATTTCCCGTGTTGACTCCTCGAAGACACGGAGTTCTCGAGGCGGATATTCAAGCTCTGTTACTAAATTCTTCAAGTGCATACTTTGTTGAAAACCATGCTAATGACTGACGCAAGGTGAAAATGGAAGACGGTTTCTATCCAAAGTTCGCCGAACAGTCTAGCTTGGCAGAGGAGACCTGTTCCGATCTGGAACTCCAGGCGCAGTCTACAGGGTAAGTGGACTTTTAGTAGTAGCCAAGAGTAAGCGTGGAGTACAGAGTGTTCCCAGGGTCTTGGCATCGAACGATGGGAATTTTATTCCATCCATTTTTTGTACACGAATTTCAGTGCACATCTTAATATAATTAAGGAATGCAGAATTAAGTGATAGGGAGTTTCTTTCTAATCTCGGCAATTCACAATACTTCAGCAGATTAAGTCGCCAAGTAAATCTTCTTTCCATACTTAAAATTAACAGCTCTGTTTGAGAGAGGGCGCGCTTTGGCACCCATCTTTTGTCCTCGATTAGAAAGCTTATTTGAAGTGACCTTTGGCTGTGGATCGAACTACTCGATTTTCAATGTCCTGCCTTGTTATATAATTTTATGTTGTGCATAATTACCTGGCGACACGAGCTTTCTGGCAGGTCTTCAAGGTGCCTTGCGTCGTAACAATTTCTAAGCGTATGCAGAAATACACTTCAAAAGATTCAATTTTTTCTTAAAAATATGCTTCACAGACATTGCAGGGAGACACATGTTATATCTTTTGACGAGAAGATTTTCGGGAGTGTTAAGTAACTATAGACGATCTGAATGCATGAATAAGTACCAGTCCTTAAATGTCCGTGAAAGGATGGCTTTCATTATACTCACTGACAGTCGGAAGACCATCTGAAAAGTTTCTTATCATGGAGTACTTGCGGCCTTTGAAGAGAGTGAGTTCATTTACAGCAGTTAGACCTCGGAGTTAGAGTCCCATTCTGGCTAAATCATCCTTACTTGTCATCCAGTCAACTCTCCTAGTTCTTTTCTAGACAGGTAGGTATTTAACGCTTACCACCAACTACAGTAGGCAGATGCGTTAAATCTTGGGGCGGCATGTTTTTGTGTCAGAGGTGTGTAGGTAGATAACTTGAGTCGTAATAAACAAAATACATATCCGTAACGGCGGTGCCTTTTTGCTAGCCCCTTGTTCGTGTCTGACATGACTTCAATTGCAGAATTCTTTGCTGTCAATGGTTTTCCTCGAGATGACTCAGTGATTTCTAAAAGTCAACGAGTTCCATTGGTTGTTTCTGACCTGCATACTCGAGAGGTCGCAAGAAACCTGAAGTCTGGGGGGAGGACTTTGCCTTAACCGGACGCTTTCCGGAGGGATGATTCTTTGTGTCTTCTACTTCGGAGGTAATGGATGTTGTTGGGGAGGAGAACCCTGTACTCTCCATATCGAGGATTTCCCAGTCTGAAAGGGACTGAACGCGTTTCAGCAACTGTAAGGCTGAGTAGATGACGAGGTTCTCTTGGAGTGTTCTCCGGCTTTCTTCAAAACGCAGTAGAAGGTCTCGGCCTCAGTTATTACATCGTACTTGGTAAAGTTTCCTTCAGGCTTTGTGTGTGCTCACCCGACTGGCAGCGTTTAAAAATGCAGCGGTTTGCTCCTATTCGGCCCTTCTCTCGACATTCTTCGTAAGCAACACTAGGAAATCAACGGTGTCAGTTATTCCCAGTTTGGTGCAAAAATATCCGCGTCAGTTCGTGTTGGTTTAGTTTGTCAGCACTCTAAAGGCCTTTGTACGATTATATGGTTACTCAGTCTGTGGGAGCTGGTGTAAGAGATGTCTTCTTAGTTCCAGGATCAAAGGGATGCTTTGTTGACATTTTTCGACAAGACTCCACGGTGCGACACAGGCACTAGAATCTGCTCCTATCTCGTTGAATTGCAAAATGCCCACGAAAGTAAGGCTATTCACATTTTGCTGGATTTTAAGACTAGTCCGCGAACTTTTGAGGTGTATCGGTGCATCATAAGCAGTTCGTTTTATTTTTTGTTGGATTTCACCAAAGCCATATTCTGCACCAGCAGTAGTTCGTAATTGCATTTGGCTGGGAAGGAGTTCTCCTGATGACGATTCCTTCGTTTCCTTCACTTGGGGTGAAAATCCGTCCCCAATTGCAGGGAGTCAGGCATTTAGTTACTTTTTCTGTTCCCAAAGACGTCGCACCGTGGTTTAGGGCTGCCGTCAGAAGTATTTGCCACCAACAAACTCATTCAAAACCCACACGCTATGGCTCTTCTATCTAGAAAACGGCCTACTGAGATGTGATTTAGGGGTAGCTGATTCAAGTGAACAGTTTTAAAATTAAAATTGCACCAATAGGTGATCACTTCTTTTTGTTTCTTCGGTACGTCATATTAAGTTCCTAAAGGTACTCCCCTCGGCATTATTAGCTGTCTGAAAATTCTTCTGCTTACCCCAAGCCATGTCAAACCAGTTATCGGATTTGTCGTTGTTCCCTGTGATATTTACCTGGAGCAACTTGGTGTAGGAATAGTACGCTGTGGTTTCTTTACCCAAAGGTGGGACCCTCCGTCCACACTACTTTAACGTGACAAGATTTGACAGTCCATTGCTTTGCGGCTCACAGTGCTCCTGCGTAGATTTCATTAGTCCCTTGTCTATATTTTGCACGTGAATATTGATGTTTCTTTACCCGAAACGAAGGTTCGTAGAAATATATTCTATTTCAGCGAGCTGTTGTGAATGCTACAACCTGCCATATTTAGATGTGTAAAAATATTTTTGAATTTAGCGGAATTGGTGCGGCTCCAAAAGGATGGTTTCAAGGGCACGCTTTCATCAAAAAGAATCTTCACAAACCGGCCACATGCCATCACTGCTGTGATCTGCTCTGGGGTCTGCTGGGGACGACAGGCATGATATGCGAAAGTATGTTTAAAATGAGAAAGTTGGCTTCCTTCCGTTTCTGCGCTGTGATTGGTCTCTCTAAATGCAAGATCAACATGCCGAAAATAATGGTCTCTGCCTACTTATTTTTTTCCTTTTTTCTGTGTACACCCTAAACCTTTTCCTGTTAGCCCCCAATCTTTCTACTTAATTGCCTGAACCTGGCGTGCTTTCTATCATTCGGAATGCAGCACTATACACAAGAGCTGGTCTACTGCATGTTAAATGAGTCCTTATGTGACGTGAACTTTTCCCATTAATCTTCGACGACCTTATAAATTGAAATATGCTTTTTAGAAAACTTTCGTAAAATAGTCTTTCTTGTGCTCATTTAGCTGCAAAGCATCGATTCTACAAGCTAGAGCAATACTATTAAACATATGTACCCCGTTTGGATAGAAAATACTGACTTACCTGCAATGACCCGATAACCACCTTGTGTTTGTTGACTCCTTCACATGCACGATGCTCTGAACTTAATAGAACAATGACCGAGACCCTTAGTGAGTTAGACCGCAAGAAATTGTCTGAGTTCAGTTGCCAGAAGGCCAATTAGGGTCCTTTGCAGACGTTTTACTGAAACGTCTTCAGTCGTCTGTGGTAAGCCCATATGAAAGTATTCGCTGATTACGAATGACTTTTCGGGGTTTGTTAAATGGGGAATTTTCTGTGTAAACTTGAAAAGTTGGGTGTAATACGATCATCTTACGAGGAACTCATTAAAATGTAGTATTTAAAAGTACGAAATGTCTGCGATTTCAAATTTGTTGTGTACTTCGGCATTTTGGCCACGATCGAAGTTGCTATGCATTCTAAGGTTCTCCGGTTTATTTGGTTTACAAGTTTTTTAAAACATTTTATTTGGAAATTTTACGGTTTTTCGACGATGCCTGATGTAACTTATAAATTTACCAGACTAGTTTGGTAAACGGACAGCCTTGGCAAACTGCGTGAAAAACTTCGAATGTCCGACTGCCTTCAGATTTAAGCGACGATCTTAAAAGATGATTATGCGTAATTCCCTTTAAACAGCGATATCCTCCATTTAAGGCTATAAAACTCGAAAACGTAATTCACATTAGTGGGGCCTTTAGAAATGCATGTTCTGTGTCTACTTCTTCGAGACAAACGACTGACTTCGTATACATTTCGAAAAACCAGCAGGTAGATAAGTTTTTAGCGTAATTATCATGGGCGGGTACGAAAATCATCAAATCCAGGGTCAGAATTTAGCGAGTTTCTTCGCCTCTAAGTTACTTTTTAAGACGGTCGTCCATGCCTCGTGAACTTTTGTGCATTCGTTATATAACAGGGCGGAGCATCAACGAAACCTGAATTGCTAATTATGTTGGGGGTCAATCAAAGTTCTGTTCTCGCGATTCTCACCGTCTATTCCTTCTTTGCACAGCATCACTGTAGTTTGATGAGTAGTATCCTTCCGCGGAGCCGAGCAGCGCGTATGGTTCTAGCCTCTGTGGAAAACCTGGTTCATTGACCTTGTGTTTTTTTTATTTTCATTTATTCGTCTGATAGATTAGACGAATGTCTGGGCCTTACTGTCTCATTCTTCCGGTCGCGCTTTGCCACCCTTTAAATCTCGCAAAATATCCATAGAACACTTGGGTACCTATGCCTTTTGTTAGATATTCGATTCCCCAGACACGCTGCATCCAGAACAATGGGCAATGCTTTGACCCAGACGCCAGGGTTTTCTCTTCCACCTGCATGGCGGCAGACACTTCCTAGAAAACATCTATTCATGGTTATACCAACTTAGACTACTATTTAGATTTTTTGAAGTTTGTGCAAAGTAGTTGGTCCAGCCTAAAAACCAATCTACTTCCAATCATTTCGCCTGCCAACTGAACTTTGACGCAAGTCGACGCTTCAACATTAATTGGCTAAATTTCTGAAGGTCCCCTTGTTTCAATAGCACCCTCTTGGAGTACCTGCAACTGCATAGTTACGAGCTCTAAATGGGCAAAATGGAGTCAAAATGTGATAACCCTGCCCTATTTGGATGATCGATAATATTTTACATAAGCGAGGCACCAATTGGTTGCTAAAGAAGTACGCTGATTCAACACTAACCGAAATGAGCCTTCTGGCATTTTGTAGCTAAGCCGAATATGCGCAAACACTTTGTTTACTGGCATTACAATCTGGTTAAAACCGATATAAACGTGGTCTAAGGATGTGACGGCTACCCACATTTATGCTAAGGATGCATTCACCTGGGCAAGTCCATAACTAAGAAAATCTAAATAGGGAGATATGTGCGGTGTTAGGATCATGGAATATAAATGCTTATCATTACTAAATAACTGAATTAAACCAAAGTTTTGGCTACTGTTAAATTGCGGTTTGGATGATGGAAAATGGGAAACGAATGCGAGTTTTACGATGGTTGAACCTGGAGGAGGAATACCAGTTAATTTTAAGGATGCCACTTTCCTGTACGCACTTTTTTCCTCATTCGTCACTTTGTCACTACGTTTCAGAATCACTACTAAAGAAGATACTTGTGTTTTCTTTCTCCCGTCCAGTTTGTAACTTCCTAGCTCACGAAAAGTGCATCCCCCACGTCGTCTCACCCTGTACCTGCATAATTCCTTTCCTTATACAGGTACGTCTGTCAATTGTTTAGGTTTAATCATATTTTGTGGCTGTGTAACATACTTTTTAGGCGTGTTCTGTTATTTTACGGTCATGCTTAAAATCGGCTTAAAAATAAGGGAGAGAAGCGGAGGGCCAGCCTCTGTTCCCGGGTGTCGTTGTATTTCGACAGCCTGATGATCAGCTAATGGTCGCAGAAAAGCCAAGACAAGAAGACATTGAGGGTCCTAAGTTTGCAACGGAAGCGGCAGCGGAAAAGGAGTTTAGCATACAAATTTTGTTGACAGGCGGGAACTCATTGCTGTGTGGGGACAGCTAAACGGATCGGACTCAAACATCTTCAAAGACTGCTCAGGACAAACAGTTATCTTGGAATGGTCAACCAGAAAATCTAACGACCGCAAGACCACATAGCAGAGTTAACCACTTATATGAGTCAAAATGGAACGTTCTGTGCATAAAAAGCATGTCGGAGATCATAGTTAACGTTCGCACGTCATTGAGAGTTGGCAAGATTCACCCACAGGGCCGGCTCAATACTACACTGCTAGATGAGGTGTCACCACAATTCCCCTCCAATCACTATCGGCCGAAACAGGACATTGCTTTAACGAACACGAATCGTCAAATACCGACGATTATACAGAAGAATGAACTAACATAGGTAATATTTTACGCTACCTACGAGTGCAAATTCAGGGTAGTCAAAATCGTTCTCCCAGGTGACACCTAATAGGAAAATTAACTACGAGATGCGCGGCTGTCAGATGACTGCTCGATTGATCGATTTATAGCGCTCTGGTGTTTGTGCGTCCGGAGCCTGGATTGCCCAATAAAGCACCTGGATGATAAACACATTCAGTGCTGACAAATCCGTAACCAACATCGGCGATCTTTGAGAAAGCTACAGTGGTGCATCTCAATTAGAGATCTTAGAACACAGGAGTTACAGTAGGCGTGCTATCTCATGAAATGTTAACCGAAATTCTGAAATACGTTTTCGTTACGAAAATATTGCTTAAGTAGAGTTTTGGCATTAATCATCGTGCAGCATAACTGTATTATAATTCAGTTACCTCGGGGTGTCGGTTTTCGAACAAAATTCTATCCGGCCACAAGCAAAAACCGGACTCTGTAAAAAAGACTAATTAAGTATCATGAATTTTTCTCATTGATTTGCGATACCCTTAATAATTCAATTATATTGCACATAAATCATACATAAAATGTTCAGTCCTTCACGCATTTGGTAAAACCTTACTTGTTCTTTATTTTATTCTTCTTCTTTCACCAGTCTTGTACTTAAAGAAAGGGCATAATTTGGTTTTCCTAAACTTTTCCAATTCCCCAATAATTTTGAACATGACCTGCCGTCACGCTTGCCTTCAGGGTCTCCAAACTGCAAGCCGCATATTTCTGCATGCAAAAGCCGTAAATTTCTCTACGGTATTAGGAGGAGGTCGTATGGACTTCATAAAATTTGGCAGTTGATTTGAGTCATATTGTAAACTTAAGGAACCACATTACTAAATGTAGAGACACGATGTTTTATGAACAGACATTTCACGGTATTAAAAATCTCACAATTACAAACTTTAAAACCGAACTTTACCCTTTCTTTGAATATTAGATCAGAAGAAGTAATGTATTATGAAATGAGTAAAAGAATGAACATTTTTATGCATGTTTCCTATGAAATATAATTGAATTATTAAAAACATCGAAAACCAATAGAAAAAATTCATGCTGCTTAAGTAGTCGTTTTTTAAAATGTGGTTTTTGCGTGCGTCCGGAAAGAAGTTCGTTCGAAAGCCGACACCCCGAGGTAACTGAATTATGATAGAGTTATGCTGCAAGATGATTTATTTCGTAATTACTTAAGTAATATTTTCGGAGAGAAAACGTATCTTAAAATTTCGATTATCATTTCATGAGTTAGCTCACGTACTGTACACCGAACCTGCCAGCCTTTAACACTAAAGGGACAAAATTACCTTTCAAATCATAACATACTTAATAGATGTGGCGGGAATCTTGGTTTCTTTACCACCCACTAAAATTTACGTTGCCATTTACCGATTAGTGATGCTTGTTGATCTCATCGCAATTTCGTTCCTATGAGTGAACCAGAATCTCGGAAAATGCAGATTATGAAGAATAACATTTTTCCCGTCAGGCTAATTTGAGGTATTTCGCCTACCTTACTTCATAAGACCAGCGTGGCGGAACAGCTTTAATTATGTTTGCATTTTTACGAAGCTGAGAACTTGAGTAATAAGTTCTTTATTGTCGGGAAATCCAAGGGACGTTCTCAATCCATTGTTAGTACGTTCTCCTTCACGCACGTAGTGATTCTCTGTTACTTAAGAAAAAATATGGACTACCGGAGACAAGCTCATTAAACTGTTGACGTGATACCGAGTTTCGTTTGATGTCTAAGGTTAGTCTGTTTAAGTGAATATAAGAGGAAGAGAAGCTTGGATTGTTTGCAGAATTATTCGGCTTTAGTCTAATTGCCTCTTATTCAGGATTTCAATCGAAGTCATGGCAGTGCATACTCTTTCATGATAACGTATAGTCTGGACATGATTCGCAGTGCTCAGTAGTTGCAAACGTTGACACGCCTGTCTTGTTGTTGAACGGGTGTTACTGATTACGGTATCTTTTTTACTTCAGGACCCAATGGCTCACTGTTGGTCTGAATTGGGACACTTCAAGAGGAAATTCTGTAATGTCTGTCGTAAGCGGCTGGATGATCTGCTTTCTGTTAGGTGTGAAAGTAAGTAGCTCTGTTAAATATTTTACACATATCCGACTGCATGAGTTTAGTGGGCACCTGTTTGATGGAGAACGCAACCTTATTCGTCTCCAGTCCTACAACCCCGCCTACCAATACCGAATGTCTATAATTACTTACTCCGGGTAGCACAAACGCTAAGTTGAAAAAAAGACTACATTAGAATTCTTCTTAGATCGGGTCAGCGAATACCTTGACGACACAGATATTTTCTGCATCGAGCAATCAAAAAAATAATAGCTTAAGCAGTACTGCTGTGTGTCCGGTTATTCTCACAGTTCCATTTTGAAATTGAACAGTTCATTAAGGCATTATGAGGCCGGGGCTACAAAACGCGTAATTCCATATCCCCCATTTTCCCGTTTCACGTCGTTTGAGCTTAACTCCCCTATCTACCTTACTTCTTTATCACTTCTCTCCTTGCCTTTTCACTCACCTCCCTGCTATGTCCTTCCGTCAGTGTGGTGTCGTTTAGCAGTCCAGCCCGACTTTTCCTCATGCCCTGAACGCCCGCCCGCCAGTCGAACGCACGCAGGCAAATAGAGGCGCGTGCTCCCGCATGCGCACGTAAGCATGCTATTGACCGTCTTACGACGCGTGATTGTTGCCCCTGTCGCCTCGACTGACTTCGAAAAACAACCCCTAGCACCGGTAGACATGTGGAGGTCGGGACACACGTGCAAAAGTGTTATTAGCACCATTTGCGGACACCCGCCTATGCCCTTGGCGTCCACGTGGGTGTTCCTAGAGTCCTTCTCTTTCTCTCTCGCCCCATCTCACACACACAACACCAACATGAGAGTTCGAGCGTCATAAGCGATTATGTTCGTCACGTGCCTCACGGAGTGGGCGCAGCATCGGTGAAGGCACGTGAAGTAGTGTATGGTGAGGCAGACTTGCGCAGAATCTGCCGCACTCTCTCCTCCATTGCCCACTTTGCCGTTCAATAAGAGAAGAAGCTAGGGCGATCAAATAAAATACTGGCATAAGCGGCGGAGATTTTAGTTGAATCTTCTTTTCTGAGACGGCGATATTTATCGATAAATTTTGCCGGATACGCGCTTCTAAGGAAAACGCCCTTAGGGCAACTAATCTTACCATCGATAGCTTCTGGAGAACAGCCCAATCGGGCTCCTTTCTAGTAGCTCGATCGAGCAGGCACAAAGACTTTCAATTCTTCTGAACCGGTACGAAATTCGGAAGGTGCATGAACCCCTATTTACAAGCGGTTTTCTGAGAAACTGATCTCCACATAGAGCCGTCTTCCGGACTCTACAAGAACGTCTAAAAAAGAAAGCGTGTCCTCTTCCCAACTTTCGATCGCGAAATCGTACTCTGAAAAGTCAAGGAAGTCTAGGTTCATATATCTTTTGAAAAGGGAACTGGTTGCTCAACTTTCTGATTTTGAGAGAACGTAGCTTTATTGGTAAGTGGTGTTAACTGATCCAACTTAACTGCAGCATTTTCTTGTACCTTACGTGGTACATCTGTAACGGTGTATGATCTAGCCGGACCCGAGGGCAAGTTGTGAAAACGACCCTAGCGGGCTTGGTTTAATCTGTATTTCAACAAGAGGGACCGGATACCGAATATCTATGAACTACCTCCATATTTTGACAGATCCTGCTGAGCGATGGTTGCACTCGCTCCTGCTTCAACGGTTCCGCGTGAGCAGCGGCGTTGGATCATGGGTCACAACACCAAACTCGTGGGGTGGGCGATACAGAAAATGCCGCAACCATCTCAGTTTCCCTTCTTCGCCTCCCAGAACTCTGTCTATGGGGATTCTTTCAGCGAGCGCGACCGCCTCATTCGAGACGAAGTCGCTTTACTTTACTCGAATGGTGGTTCCCAAGTAATGGTGACGAAACACTGACTTTCCGTTAGTTTTCCGCACGCACATCCCGGCATTTACAATCGCATTCCAGGCACACGAGGCTTTTCGTGATTATGGGGATATGTTTGTGTAAGCATCTGGTAGCTGCCAAAAATCCTGCGACCAGCATCGATTCGGACGACATGTCCTTTCTCTACATATTTGGTGCCAACTTCGGTTCGGGACATTTTACATCATTTACGTCTTTAATCTGGTGACCATCTATCTGGATAGGTGACTTCTCTGGGTAAGAAATGTCACTCGAAAGTACTTTGATCTGCCTGTTGTTGGTTGATAAACCAGCTTATTCACCGCCGCGCCGCCCTCTGCAGGTCATTATAACTTAGTACCGGCAAGATTGTGTCATAATCGTAATTGAAGTCAGCCAGATATTTTTCGTTGCGGTTAAAATTCGACATCGCTAACGCCACGTCGAGTGCTTCCGATAGTGCATTCAAGAGCGTGACTAGGCAGCCTGGACGGCTTAATGCCAATCTGATTATCGAGAGGTTTATGAATGTTGCTACAGAATAGGACTCGCACGCTGATGGGGCAATATTTTTCGTCGGCATACTGTTTAGCCAAAAGTTCATCACATGGATTCACGATGAAGGACATTGAACGATGCAATAGTCAGTAAGCCAGACGACCGTCGTTTGCTGGTCGTGATGGCGGAGTTTATGAATGTGCTGTGGTGTACATATCCATTCAATGCATCCATCTTCAACCCAAAACCTGTTTTTGCCGGACCGCATTCTGATTCGCGCGCATTTTGAAGCCACCTGCAGACGGTGATGGCAAAAATCCTGGCAGCAATTCCAACAAGACTCTTCCCTGCAGCTCCTACAGCTAACCTTACCTCCTTTTTGAAGGCAGGCACTGTTGGGAGCGCCTACACTCCCAAAAACAAGAGCCAGCTAATCACGGGAGACCACGTGCGTTTTCTCTACTGCGCTGTCATCTTAATCGTGATGCCTCTCTACTGGCTTTTCCTCTCGGGCCTGATCGATCTGCATATTAGAATTAATGACCGGTTCGTCTGGAATGTTTTTCCCGAAGGCCATTGGGTCGAATGCTGGCGAAGCACAGTAGGGCGTTGTAAATATGCGCTACTTCCAGTTAATTTTGACTTGCAATTTCCTAATACCCATTTTCGTGGCCGGTGGCGTTCTCCTTCTCTGCCGCGTTGGTATTGGCGACAAGCGTCGAGTGTGTATACGCTCCACGGGTTTTCGAGCACCAGGCGGGTCATAACAGGCACGATAATGACAAAGTTCCAATCATCAAAAATGATTTCATCTATTGGCACATGCTCAAACACCTCAAGAGCCAGAGTATCAGCACAAAGCTTGTGGACTTCGACGACGATATCAATCTCATCAGACGCCCCGTTTTTGCTCGGTCACAGTAATGCAGTGTTGATTCCATCCTGTGAAACGGATTGATAAAACACTAGGGTGAAAGTATGTTTTTCAGTAGAGGAAAGCAGTAATCTGTTGATTGAAAAAGTCGAGAAGATACACACGACTTAATTTAACCTTGACTGACGCACCAGTAATAAATTCGTCATTTGCATCACAAATACATACCATCCACCCAGCAAATGTGTTGGTAGAGTTTTCGGGTTCCATTGATATTCTCAGCCTACTCCAAATTGGTCACTACTTTAGCTCGATGGTTTTTGGGTCATCCCTAGCCAAATTTAACTTCATTTTCTAGAAAAAATGGTAGGAATCCTCACTGCAAGATCTTTTTTGGCTTTCTGGATAAACAACTGTAGGACCCTTGAGCTTTTTTTATCATCCCGGCACTATTAACTAAATGCTACTTCTCTCAATTACCTTGCGGACTAAAGTCTCACTGCTAATTACTCCTTTAATTCGGTGTTCCGATCAGCACCGGATTTCTATGCCCAGCTGTGCTTGGCTTTTTCCATTTCGGGACATTTCTTTGCGCGAATGAAGTGAACTTTCAGGTGTATGCGAATGAGAATATGATTTCATCCACGGGCGTTGCCATTTTCGACGACACACGTCAAAGTTTTTCATGGATCCCCTTTTCGAACCTTTATGCTAAATGGAATGTAGTCAGTCAGCCTGGCCGTACGAGCATCGTTTGAATACCAAGTTACCACATGTCAGTTTGCCAGACATCTTCCCTTCGTACCCACATATCACCGTCGCTGGTTGTCCTCAATTGCCTACTCATTCTACCAAAGGGTTTTTTTAGTTTGCAGTTGACTTCCGCTGAAGCCCGATACATTTTATGCTTCTCGTGAAAGCGCCGGGTAGTTAGCACATAGGCTGACGGCAAAACCGTGGTCCCGATGAGCCTGTTTTCATGGGGCGTAAATCATTTCATTTCACCCTGGAGTTCCGGCTTTACGTGCTTTAGTATGTTCCTAACCGCAGACTAGAGAGCCTGAGCTCGTGGCTTGACTGACAGTCGTAAGTCTAACTGCAAGCGGATTCAAACCCAGGGCCTTCCTAGTTTGAGGCCTGAGTGTAGCAGACAAGTGGAAAAAATAAGAAATGAAGCTGTTTCAGTTTTTCTTCGCCATGTATAGAATATTAATTTGTGCATATTTATTCTGTAAGTCAGATTTCCTGTTTACAAGTGAGGTTTTGCAATATTTCATCTAGAATCCGAATAGGCCTTTTAGCAGTTTTTGTTCTTTTAACCTTTGACAGTATGCGAATACTACACCCACTATGAATGCCTGGAATTCGTCTCTGCGGACTGCAAACTCTGCTCGGTATCGTCGCACATGGCCGATTCTGAGGTAAGATATTTTCCGGCCTTCGTACTATGGTTTTGACCTCGGGTCTTTTCCGTTGAACTGTCACTTCAAAGACTGGGACCGTCTGCGTCAGCGTGTTCTCGTCCTACGCTCACCATCGTTTCGCAATCCCGATGCGTTGTGTGCGGGGCCAGGTCGTTTGTGGCGCGCGCAGACGGGCCGCCTAGCTTTCTCAGTC
>CACRXP010000524.1:419161-435531 GCA_902702965.1 Spirometra erinaceieuropaei | reverse complement strand
AAGTCAGATTTCCTGTTTACAAGTGAGGTTTTGCAATATTTCATCTAGAATCCGAATAGGCCTTTTAGCAGTTTTTGTTCTTTTAACCTTTGACAGTATGCGAATACTACACCCACTATGAATGCCTGGAATTCGTCTCTGCGGACTGCAAACTCTGCTCGGTATCGTCGCACATGGCCGATTCTGAGGTAAGATATTTTCCGGCCTTCGTACTGCGGTTTTGACCTCGGGTCTTTTCCGTTGAACTGTCACTTCAAAGACTGGGACCGTCTGCGTCAGCGTGTTCTCGTCCTACGCTCACCATCGTTTCGCAATCCCGATGCGTTGTGTGCGGGGCCAGGTCGTTTGTGGCGCGCGCAGACGGACCGCCTAGCTTTCTCAGTCGCTTGAGAATGATGCTACCTATGATCATCCTAATTCCACCTCTACATCAGGCTTAGGTGATCAAGGAAGAAGAGACGGTAGTGGATGGTGCGAAAGTCTGCTATCACTGAAAACTAGTTTTTGCGCACGTCACTGTCACTTGGTCCGTCATGTTGCTGGACACACGGTGGCCATCGTCGTTCGCGATTGCCGAACTGTCATGCAAATGAACGAGGCCCTATTGTCTGCAGCGAGACCTCGTATAAATGACTGTCGTTAAGATAGGGCGGCCGCATTACGAAAGAGATGCTAAGTAAATATGAACGTGCACCAAACCCGGTTAGTCCCACTTCCCTTGTTATGCTTCAATCAGATCGCGGCAGTTGCACTGCCCTTCTGTACTGCCCCCGTCCCACCGTTTGGTCGTCGACTTGTTTATATAGATATTCCTACTCCTACTGTCCAGCGTTTCGAACAAGTATGCTCATCACCTTCAGACAAAAAACGACCATGGCACGTGGTGGCGCGCAACTGTTTGCGAATTCCTTGAACCACCGATCTCCAGAGTTCTGGCCGACTTTTCTATCACCTCAGCTAGCGAGAGCCACCGTATTGTGCGATATTTGAAATGACGCTTTTCTGGCTTGATAGGGCAATTTTAGGTTATCCGAAATACTTTTTCACTGGTCGGCAAGGCAAACCGCCATTAAAACATTTGCCTCAGATGGCCTTCTGCCCAGCAGCTGTCATTCCGACCTGTAACGGACGCCGTCGTCCGCGGTGGTCAAACTGTCATGTCAGCAACCAAAAGGCCAAGAATGATCGCAGTGTGTGATACCAGCAATCAAATGCCACGAAGAGCACAATAGATCCGTGTTTCAGCACTAACCACCCGGTTTTGCCTAGGCGGCGCTATACGAGGACTACACAGTGGGGTCAAAGCGCTACGTTGTGTGTCACGAGCAAAACGCGTTTAGATCCGCTACCTTAGTGGACGGTTTATGAAGAATTATTACCTTAGAATCTTCACTAGCAGGTGTCTTTGGACCACTCCAGGAGCCCTCTACTTATGACACACTTTTCTTTGCAAATGGAATGCATTTAAACTCGCAGAAAGCACTCTTCCTGGCATCACTACAGTAACCACACACCCACTCTACGCTACAATCCACTTATAAATGTATAGACCCGACAAATCATAAACAATTAGAACGAATATCAGAGTTCCACACTACAGTAAATCGCAGTGACAGAGTATCTATATTCGCTTTTCGTGCGATCGGTGGTAATGCCGTCTTTTACTTCCCTGGAATGCAGGCGATTATCACAACCGCCCCTGAAATATCCGTGGCTCCGAGGAACTGGTTTTCTGATATTAACTCATTCAATTTTCGGGTAAATCTCGCGCCCGTAAGCAACATGTATGAAACCATTCGCAACAGAGCTTTACCTATGATTCACTCAAGGAACCCACTATAAACAGTTAATGAATTTGCGCTGCCTTTATTTCTTAGTAGCACAACTGTACATGATGTCAAATTGTTTAACATATGCCCACTCCCATTAAGTCGAGTCTTCGTCTTCTTAACTGGTTTCTTGAGAACGACTTTTCACTTAGTTATAAAAATATATACACTCGGGAAGTATCTGCAGTGCACGGTCGACAACGCCATTCAGCGTGTACCGTTTATGAAGTAATGGGTCTCTTTGTGAAACACCCATTTAACCTTTGCTATAAGCGACTCATTCATTTAGAGGACAGCCTCTTCTGTTACGACAGAGTTTTGCCAATAATATGAAATATTTCTGATTTACTATGCTCTTGAGCGTCGTTCATTCGATGTTATTATCAAGTTAACGGGACTGAATTTGGTAATAGAAATCCTTTATAAATACCAACTATGTTTTTGAATGTGTTTACTTTGGCATCAAGCCCTCTGCCGTTCGGAAACCAAGTGCTCCCCCACCAACTAGTGTGCCGCTTCCAGACTACTCTGTAGGCGGCCGGGGTCAAAAAATTGCATCACCGGCCACCGCAGAGGAAACGGATGACGCCTCAGCTGCCCCCTCAACCTCGCTTGGGGGTGGCATTGGGACTGGAGGTAAAGGGATGGCCGCCTACGCCGCCTATACAATGCGGTCACTGGTCAGTGGTTCAGTGGGGGGCGCCAATGATTCGTCTGGCCTTCCCATGCTGCCACCTTCGCCCCTGCCCTTTAATGTACCGCCGCAGACTGACAGCCCCGTGCATCACTGGAGGGAGGGTAACCTGCCTGTTAATTCTAAATGCGGCAGCTGCAAAAAGACATGCTGGTCGGCTGAATGCCTCACCGGCATGCGGTGTGAATGGTGTGGTGTTACAGTGAGTCGGGACTATTTTGAGTGCATTATTGTTATAAATTTTGGGCACTTAAAACGAATGCGTAAGTGTTATTTTACAGTATGCTAACGTGATTGAATTTTGTTGTAGGTTCACTATACCTGCTATCGGAATCTCCCAGTCGAATGTGATTACGGACCCCTTCGTGACATTATGCTTCCACCCCAGGCAGTAATGATCCCTCGGACCAGTCTCCTTATAGAGCACATTGTTGGGGTACCAAAGCCTCAGCCGGATTTCTTCCCGGGATGTCAGTCTCGTACTACATTTTCCTCTTGTGACGTCAATCAAGTATTTACTACTAGTCTCTATTACGAAAAAGAGTAGATCTTGTTTAAACAGCAAGAGTAAATCAGGGAGGTAACGTGGGTCCTGCCGACTGAAACCGCAGCCGCTAACTGAATTATCTCAGCATAACCGAGGAAATTTCAGCAATTCTGCGAAACGTAACGTAAATTCCTAATTTCAAAGAAGGGCTTGGGCCGGTAGTTGGCATGGACGTGATTAATTTGCTGTGAAGGTGCGCTTGATGGTTGAAAACCGAAGTATTTGTAATAAACACTGCCGCTTTTTAGGATTAACCCATCAAGCAGTGAAATATTACATAGATATAGAGGCACGGCAAGTGGCATCTTTTGCGTGCCCCGCACCCGACTTTGTACGACAGTTTCCCCTTTTACAACCACATTCCTATGCTGCTACCTCGTCTCTCCAACATTACCTTCATTATGAAGCACATGCTATTTAAAATAAAACCAAAATTTCGATTGCGGAATGGAAGTGATTTAATAAACAAGCACTTGTTAGAAATATATGCGCAAGGTTAATAATGAGGACGTCAAAAGAAACCATTTCACTTCAAGCGATCAACGGTTCTCACAAAAATGCTTCAGAGCCGCAACTTGTTTATCTCTTTAGGTGGAACTGACGATATTTTTCGCTATTCATCTTTTAAGGATAATTAGTATACTGTAACCGAAGTTATTGCCATTTGACTTTCTTGCAAAGACAGCTTGTTTCCAACTAGGTAGTGGCCACCGCACGCAAACCGTGTATAAATATATTTTTTGCGCGAATTGTTCTAAAGGCACAAACCTAGCCTAGTAGACTACAAAAGGATGTTGGTTTTCCCTATGAGGCTTCTTATAGATTATATGCGCGCCCTTCCACTTGGTTTCTCTACAACCGAAAGCATTTTTGTTAATAAACCAGTCTAGAATTAATTGATTTCCTTACAAGTGTGTCTGTGAGTAAAAATACTCTAAATCAGGAAATCCATTCCTTTCCAGTTACGTTGACGTTCTTATTTTAGTGCCTGCGCTCATGGATGGGTTTTCAAGTAGTGGCGAGAGCCTTGATGAATCTGGTTTCGAAAGAAGAACTACGCGTGACAAGTCTGATCGTGATTTTGATGGTACGCATCTTCTATCATTCGTATTTTGTGAAAAAACGATATCGCTATACCAGCATGTCTGCTGGATATCATGAACTCTTAAGAATCATTAAATTAAGCTCTCATTTACTTAGGTGCGCCTTTATTTCTGATGCAAATCAGCCAAGACTCCTGGTTTGCAATCAAAAAAGTACTCATATGGGTTGGTCAAAGATATTCACAGATAAGGTCTTATATCAAACTTCTTGTGATATGGTAGGGTCACACGCAAGCCTGACTTACCTCTCCAATCTCGCTGAATGAAAGGGACACGTTCAATCTCACTTAGTCTCTGCCGTGAGGAAATGTCATCTTACAACCTCGTCATGTCTCACATCGTATTTAGTCCAGTCTACGTGTTCCCCTGTTTCCCATGATAGAATTTCTCCAGGGTATTAAGACTTAAACCATTGAATTAGGATTGCAGTGCCTGTCAGCCATACTAAATAAAGTTTCTGAAACAGCAGGATCACTCGTTGACTTAAAATCTGGTCAATAACTCCAGAGACGCACGCCTGTGGCCCAGTCGTCTGAAGTATTACCGAATACCCAAGAATAATTGAAGTCAAGTGAAAACATTTCCGTACGGTTTCGCCACAAACTCAGCCATGATTTACTATCTGACAGAATTCTAAATTAGGGGTCGGAAAAAAAGATTATTCAGTCGCTGTCGCAGCCAATTTGGATTTTTCCCCTTTCAGACTACGTTCGCGTATATGATGGCATGGACCGGTATAGGCGACACCAGTGCCGTTATCTTTCCCTTGGAAAGAATGTATCGGTGCGCAAGGTTGTTGAGCTCTCCCTCAAGGCATTCCAGCTCCCTCCAGATGAGGAAAATGACTTTTATCTCGTCGAAATAAACGAACGAGGTTGGTTACTTGCACCCTGCTCTGTCTTCTGTCAGCCTTCGTTTCCTTCGGTTATAATAGCTTTCCTCGAGTGTTTTGTTTTTCCTGACCGAGATTCGACATGACTTGCTTACTTTTAGATGGAAGTGAACATCGTCTGGATCCAAATACCGCATTTAAACGTCAGCTCCAGTTCGAAACTCGTCGGCCGCAAATAATTCTTCGCTACATGGAACGAACCGAAAATAGGGAGTATATAAACGTTTATACGGGGTCACTGACGTAAGTATCAAAGAGGTCATGGGCTATTAAAATGTATATGCTATTTACGAATTTCCTCCGTTCTTCTATTTCCGAAAATCAGATTACATTTTGCTTAGCTGGAAGAAAGTTTGCAGAAAGCATCATGCGGACATTCTATTCCGCTGTCTTTTCTTTTTGTGCTGTGATTTTATGTTATGCCTCAATTATGCCAAATTAATAATCGACGCCAAAGTTTTTACGAAGCTTACCTTAAGGACTTCTTTTGGGAATTTCCGAATTAAATGTACTTGTGCCTCGTGCTTCTCTAGCGAATCTAAGTTAACCAGCCGCACTAGCTACTTTCACTAGCATCAGTAGACATGTTTTTTCCCATATTCATGCCCTTTCAGAAAATATGCTGATATCAGTACGCCGTCCATTCGGGTTGCGATCATGCCGGAAACATCTGCTCATGAGGTCTTAGTTCTTTCACTCTACCGACTGGGCGTCGGGGTAAGTACTCTTACAAAATTGATCTCTATTTCTGAGGTTTGGCATACACAACTCTGTAAGTTATCTGAGAAAAATAAATCAGACGCTTTGTAGCGGTTGTACTGCTCCTTCTAGTGAATATCCGTATTGGCGAATTAGACTTCACACAATCTATGTCACTCTCCAACTCGAGTCCGAACGAATTCGCATGTAATCTATGCGTTTTTTAGCCGAGTCCTCTGAAATATCGCTCTCATTCATTTCCTAATACATCTGCCATTCGTTTTAAGGACTTTGAAGCAGTGTTTGAATAATCAGTCATGAGACCAGCTTGATAATTGCTCTGCTTCGAGAAGACAGTACGGCAAACTAAATAGGTGCCTACACACCCACTTTACCTTTCAGCATCTTGATGCGAAAAATTTCAACCTCGTGGAGACTGTCGTGGATCGGGGGCTGGTTGAACGCGTCCTTCAGCCTACAGACAAACCCTGGGACATCATTGACAATGTGCGATTGGAGTCAGTGAGAGCCCTTCGACTCACACGCTTCTACATTCGCTCAGTAAAGGATCCCTGCGGCCACGGCATTTCTTTATTCGTTGGTAATCTAAAAAAAGGTCTGAGTCAACGGCTGTACGAAATCATACTGCTCGAACGACTCGGTTATCAGAACAAATGGGATTACATCGGTTCGTTTGCCCTGCACCTATCATATTTTTCTTCATCCGTATATTGTGCTTTCAAATGTAACTTCTTGTAAGTGCCATAATCAATATTCCCGTTAGGTGTGACATTTCGACTGAATGAAGTTACGAAATTTTAGACCTATGCCAACTAAAATTACAGGAGGTTAGTAGCGTGCGGTCATATAAGTCCGTGTCCGAAGTTGGATATCGACATTCACTTGGATATATAGACAATTTAACGGTCAAGACCGTGTGTTTCCAACCGAGAGGTTCGTTATTTTCTTCGCTAAGCCAGATCGCGATCTTGCGCCTACAGGCTTCTATTGAAGCGTTTGAACGTGGGCGCCCTCGGGACTGCGCGCGACTCTCTTTACAGCTATAAACCTACAGTTTTGCACAGACAGACTGCAGACTCTTCCTGACCCCTGACTTATTACTGAATCCCAGCTGATTCGAGCAGAGAAATGCCGAATAATTATAATCGCCGGCCCAAACAGGGACCCTCCTCCAATTTGGAGCAGCGTCACTTGCAATGCATGTTTAACCTGCCGGTTTAACCTTTAGCATAGCCGCCTTCCATTTTAATGCATTTTCAAAAAATGATCTATCGATTCACCAAGAATGTTAACCATTTGTCTCTTAGTACTTTCATAAATTGTAATTATGTTTCTAGCAGTAAATATCATCTGATTTGCCCTGTCTTGTGTCCTACGCTACATCGTAAGACAAATCCTTACAAGGTGTTCATTGGAGTCATACTACCTGCGCTGCTATTTTACTAAATTGCTCAGCTTTACCTATTCATATGTTTCGAAAAATGCTTTTTACAAATCATCGCAAATTCGCAGAATTATCTCGAGGGGCGCCTTCTAACAAAATTAAAATGCTATTTGAAAGATTTACATGTTGCAGTAAGAATTGGTGAATTATGCAATACCTTGCACCATTGACTTCTCTCTTTGAAAGAAAGAACCGGAAACGTCAAATTTCCCGGGAGTTCTCAAGACCTACCTCATGTGCAAATTTTTTTAAATGTTTGGTGTCCTTAATGTTTCTGTCCTTTCGAAAGGAAGTAGCCGTGCTGTCTCTGTGCTATGGATATGAGCAATAGTCATGCCAGAACACTTCAGCTGTTCAATATAGCCTTAAATTGTAAGTTTTGATGTTCCTGTTGTCACAAGTCGACTCTTATTTGGAAACTTTTATTCTATAAAATTTTATCTATCCGAATCTTTCTGACATATCTCAAACAGCTTCCTTATACAGTACTTGATTTAATTGATCACAAAACCCCTATGGGATACACAGCTACTGCACTCAGCCCAACAATTGCTCTCAATTTTCACGATTCTCGGTAAAATTTAGTTGTAAACAGTCGTACAGGCAGTTGTTTTAATCACGTAAATCATCTGGAAGTGAACAAAGATTAAATTAATTAAAATCACTGTAATTTAATCCAAAAACACCTTAATAGTTGACTATTTAAAATAGAAGCAGTTCCGAGCAACGTACGTGCCGCGGAACAGAGTTCCTTTGAACGGACTGAGGAGAAAGTTCAAAGGTGACTTTGCCCTTCTAGAACATCAAAAAAATAAATGAAGAATCCTGGAGCACATAGGCAACGCTCGAATCTTCCTGTTGATGTTTAGGAGCATGCGACTACTCCCACCGGTATTATTCACATTCGGCAAATCCAACCAGAGCTCGCAGACAATAGCTGTCTCCGGTCGTTACAAAGCCCGATTGGCTGAGACAGCTTGTGAGGACCGTTTCCCGTATTATCTGGATTGCAGAGTAGATGCGGTCATACCTAGCATACGGCCAACTGTCCTTACTTTCCAGTCTTGTGACGCATGGCGGACGGAACCCCACCAGTGACAGGCAACACTCGCCATGCCGTAATGCCACTATAACTTGTGTTCCTCCTATAGCTAGCTTACTCACCTGGTTGGTGCTCAGCCTCGCCTGTAGGTATTGTTGTTGGATACCTCATGCCCACTTAGGCGTCGGACATGTGAAGCGCCCGATAAATGTGCAGCTGGCTTAAGCTAAGTCAGTTGTACTTTCCGCCACTTGTGGGCAGGCTTAGTATTCCCGCTGTTCGTTTTTTTTCAGTTTCTTAATCCTGGCTAGTGAATAACAATTTAAAGGGCACCCTTTTGACTTTAGATACCAGAATTATCTTATCTGGAACGCGACCGAGTAACGGCATCTAGGTTCTCTGAATTACTATTTAGACGTAAGTAGCTCTATCTAGGTCAATCGACGACAATATAAACTGTTTTGCTCCTAGCAGTGAGAACAGTAGGTATTCAACCCACAGTCCTGTTTTTAGTTCTCGCTGGAAGCTGTCATGCCAAAAGGAAGAATTACATAGCGAAATGGAGGCCAGCATGGGAAGCGAACTCTACCTTAGCAGCCACAAACCTATCAGAACCGTCGGCGATTCCTATTTGAAGTTTTTAAAACGAAAGCTTTATAATTGTACATTATATTTCCATTTGAAGTTTATTTTATGGTGACAATGCCATCTCCTCCCGCAAACCTCTGCGACTTCAGTCACGCACTCGTTAGCGCAACTGAAACGTTCTTCGTCATAATAGGTGACCTTTCTGGTTTTGGCTATCGGTATCCCAGTTTCAGTATGATCCCCTTCTTTTCTGAGAAATTGTTTAAGTCTTTCGAGTCTTATTTTGATTTTATTCGAGTTCTGCAACACATTTCTGGTTGCTTTTAGTTTAATTACGGCACTTAACATTTACTGAGAATTGTAAAGCGGACAGAATACCTACACACTTCGTCTTTTCCTTTAACATGAAGGCATGACACCTAATCCTGACATTTACCTGGAAATCCTGCTTTGACGGTCTCTCAGAGGGAACCGTCCGTTCGATTTTTGTGAACAGACCCGATGCAGGACTGATATTCGTTTATTTGGATGACATGCCGGTCAGGGGTCCTGCCCGATAAAGAATAGCACTGTGACTTCAGTTTACGAATAATTAGAACTAGGCAGTCACGCTACTTGTGTCAGTTGTTTGCATTCTTCTATTCTGAATCGTTATCGGCAAACAGCATTTGGCATGGTGCTATGTATTTCTGAATTTATAACTTACAAAGTTATTGCCAATGGGCGTCCAGACTAGCCCCCGACAACGTACGCTATCGATTTTTGCGGTTAACTCTGATATCTTTACGACATTGCTACTTTTATATCCTGTCAGTTGTACTATTAGAAAAAGGATACCTCAATATGTAGAACATCGGTATTCGAATGCTGTCGTCGGGCTAATTCTTCCGTTGTAAACACGCCCTGTCTTTCAGCTGACTTATCTACGCCAAGTGTCTGAAATTCATGGCGAACCTTAACTTCGTGGTGTCACTCTCTGCTAATTTAGTACCATTTTTAATGCATTTCAGCAGGGAATTTACTAAAGGAATAGGGGTTTATAACATTTCTGGCGTTTGGTTGAATGAGTTGTTAGACTTCCGGGATTGATTTTCATCAGTTGACAATAAATTCAACATTTCAGCGAGGTTTTTGGAGTACTCGGTCCAGTTTCTGCTACATGACTTCATTATCTCAATCGCAGAGTGCGGTTAGTTCCAACAGGCGCGCGGTCGGTTCCTGCTTTATCACTCTGCTCGCTCATGCTTAGCTCTATCCTTTTGAACACAACCACTCAGATTACTTCCCTATTTGCATAAAACCCGTCTGTCTAATTGAAGCCATCGGACAGTCGAAACAAGAGTTCCATCCAGCCATAAGTCCAGATTAGTGAGTTTCTGTGCACGTGCAAACAAAGCAACCATTTTTTGCTTCAGATGGGTTAATAGAATGTTACTTCAAGATGTATTGAACCATGCTATTTAAAGCATTGCTAACTATAACGGTCAGGAAGTACAATTATCTATCGATCGTCAATGATCTGGATCCATTGGATGCGGAGAAAATTGGTGAGGGCAATAGCCTTAGGCTGTCGGGAATGATGACATGTCTTTCTACTTTCCCTAAGAACAGAATGTCCGTAAAACTAGTGTCCTGATTTTGACAAATTCAAACGACATCACGGAGTCGTTGGTTTTATAAAATAAAGGAATTAGATTCGTAGTTCATCCTACCTGCAAATAAAAGTGCTCGGTGTTTTACCAGTAAAGAAATTTGTTTACTTATGTAGTTTTAGCTTATTCTTCAACAGGCTGCCATATCCCAGCTATGGCCCTAACGACGCCTACCTCTATACATCCGTAACATAGTCTCTGCGCCCTCTTTTCTCCTTTGTGTTCAGGAGATGAAGAACGCCTTATATATACATTTATACCATACTCTTCCGCCGTTTTTGCGACATTCCGAAGATTATGACTGAATAAACTAAATTGCATCTTATTTTTCACATGCCACTTCTCATGTGGCACACACATACACTCAATCTCAGAGGCCGTTAGCAACCACTTGACACGGCAAATGTTATCAGCGATCATTTATTTATGCTATCAGCATCCCTTTCTTTAAAGGATCGACTTGGCCCTCCTATTCTAGATATTTTAGTCTGCTCATGTTCTAGAGCAGCGTTTGATTGTTAACAAATCTGTCCAATACAACTGGGCTTGTGAGCACACAAAGAAAGCCCATGTCACTTCTCCTTGTGTTGTACTCAACTAGACTAGCCGTCAGCTTACCGGCGCCGCAATATCATTTGAATTTTAAGCGTTTATATACGCCCATAACCGCATCCACAGGCTTTCCTCTTTCCACTATCCTAACTTTGTCCTACATACTTTGCGTGTCCATCTAGACTGAACCAGGTCGGAGGGTGCGAAAGTGGAAGCGGTGTTCATTTGAGGGAGCGTTTATGTGGGAGTTAGTAATACCCCCGTTTATGTTTTTATAGGTATCAGCTGTTTCCTCTGTTCATCCGGATAAATACCCATCGTCTAGCATTCTAGCGCGAGTGCATTCTGTGACCTTAGTCTGCCAACCTATTATTGGGAGTGATTGGGTGGTGTCGTTACGCATGTGCAAAATCCACAGTGGGTTTCCTCCCTCCAACCAGGATTTTTGACAAATAGGAATCGGTGATGTCTGTTTTGTTATTACCTTGACCGGTTGTGGGTATACAGAGACAGGTTGTCGAGACTGGTAAGGCGATATTTTTTTGCCCTAGAACCATTGCGCAGTTATTACCTCGATGATAGTCTTAGTGGACTTCGGAAGATTAACATACCTGCTGTCCGTCAATAACCCATTCCCCGTCTCCTCCCACATTCTCACTGCTCTTTTACGAGTATACATTCAACGCGGAGTGGCAGACACGCAAGTGGCTATGTACGCTCGGTTTGCCGATGAATACAATGCCAATCATGGTGTATTAGTTTAAAATTTATCCCGCAATTGCGGTAACAAGTCATCACTTGTTGTCGTTCAGTGGAAACAGCCTCTTCGAGCTTAGACGAAAGTATGTGAAGTTACGAGTGTAAATTAAGGTTAATCAACTTTTTCGAAGTGGTTATCTTTAGTCTTTTCGTCGTCAGGCATCAACTTTAATTTGTGCAGAGTCGAGAAAGCAAACTAGAACATACAAAGTATCAGGCGCGAAAGAGATTTGAAATTTTCCTGCTTGAAAACGCTTATGGTCTCTGCTGTCGCCCTAACATTTACCTTAACCTAGACCACCATTAACCTAAGCCGCGCCTTCAAGTATTGCTACTGCCTGCCCAGTGTCACCCGGTAAATTTTCAGCTGACCTCACCTCAGTTGCAGTATCCGTCGTTTGTGGGTCTTTGATGGAACTATTTAGTAGAATGCTTTGATGTTAAAATGTCCCCTCTTGGTTAGTAGAACGCGTATTTGCCTAGTGCGCACATTTTCCCCCTTGGTTTATTTTCTCTTGTTTCCAGAAGTCATTTACTACGACTTTGGCAGTCTGGTGATCGTTTACATGAACGCTGAAAAAGCTGATGAGGCCTACCGACTGCTAAAGAGCAGTACTTTCGAAGATCGCCCTATTCTTGCCATGATTCTTCCGCGTATTCAACCGGAACGAGTCCTCGAGGGTACCCAACCTCTTCTGGTTTTCGTAAATGTCAAGTCGGGCGGATGTCAAGGTTTGGAACTGATAACTTCCTTCAGAAAACTGCTAAATCCACATCAAGTAGGTGACATCCTGGAGAAGCGTCTCTTCCTTTAATAACTACAAAAATTTACTACTGAATAAATATCGGTGGGGCACGGAAATATGGACCTCGTATTATAGGTGAGCCTGCGCTAAATTGCAGGGAGTAGTGCTACTGTTGGGTTAAGGAGGTTACGATTATGTGGTTTGGGGTTTGAGTTACAAGTTTTAGGGCCAGTTTTAGGGTTGGGGTCATAGTTAGGATGCGGACTGGGTAGCCTCCTGGAATTTAGCGCAAGACCACTTATAGTACGCCGGCCCATATTCCCATGTCCGACAGAAAGAATTTCCCCAAATTCGTGCTTTTCCTATGTGCTCTGCTTTACGGCTGGCAATTTTGGGGTACTTCAAGTCACCATAACGGGTACGAATTAAATCTAATTGTGCCACTTGGTCGGATGTTTCAGTGAAACAAGAAGGGTACTTTACCCCGTTTCTTATGAGAGAATTATAAACGCGCATCCTGAACCGCAGGCTAACTTTAAATTTTTGACAGAGTTAAGTGACATAGTAATCTTGTTAAGTTTATCCAGGAGCTCATCCTCGTTTGTCCGTTGCGGATACCTAGATTATCACCCATATGTTCTGAATTGTGGTTAGCATAAAGTTTAAGACATCTGAGATTCCCTTCGCATATAGGCAAGTCATCGTACCTCTCAACATAAATTTACTCCCTCAAATTTTTGAAAACTAAACAACTCTAATTTCTCTTGACAATTTAAGGATATACGGACTTACGTGATCGCGAATCTTAGAAAAACGATTGTCATCGGTTAAAGATCACATATTTGGCCTCTCCACTATTAGAGTCAAATGCCCATACTGCTGGGCGCTTTGGAGTGCTCATTGTTGTAATCTGCTGGAATGCTAATAAAGCATAGTAATCTAATTGTGCAACATGAAACTATCCGAAGCAGGTAATTTTTTTTAGCAATTTCTGGCTGTTTAAAACCCCACTTACACCCAACACCACACAAAACAGGCCGATCTTCCCAGGCACCACACAAGACTGTCGGTGTTAAAAAACAAAAGCGCGCTATTATTCTAACGCAGTGGCAGGGCCACTGGCGTGGTACACCGTCATCATCCTGTTTAGCGTTTTATGGGCAAAAATACTTGAAGATACCAAAGCACATTCGTTCCAGCAACTCACTTGGGGCTCGGGAATCAAGTAGGCTGTGTATTTACCAACGAGACATAAGAGGACTATAAGTGATTCAAGGTTTCCAAATATCCTTAATTTCGCTTGAGCCAGATGACAGCAAAAAAGAGTGCCAGCGAAACACTGTTCAAGGTATGTGCACTTGGCCATTTTTTCTCCTCTGGGTAAAAACAATACCACAGTACAAGCACGTAATTTTCGGGGCACGACCTTCCTAATCGAGTAATTTATTCATTACCCACGGTTGTTGGGCGCTCAGTTCTAAGACTTGTTTCGTTCATTCAGAACTCCTCCATCCTCACCGAACACCTTAGCGCTTACGGTTCATTTCTGCTTTTGGAGAGATGGGTGTTATCCTGGCGAATGTCACGTCAACTTATGCGAAATTATTTAATTGCTACGACAATTCTCTATGCTCCCAATTTATCTTTAACACATAATACCTAGGTCAATATAATTGTTGTTACTTGCTGTGCGGTAGTGCTGATTTGGCCTTCTTCCCCTCTAGGTCTTCAACTTGGATTATGGAGGACCACTCTCCGGTCTACACTGTTTCCGCCACCTCAAGCGGTTTAAGATCCTTGTGTGCGGCGGTGACGGCACAGTGGGCTGGGCACTCGCCTGTCTGGATAACGTTGGCCAGGACGCCGCCTGTCCAACTCCTCCAATGGCCATCCTTCCCCTCGGTACGGGCAATGACCTTGCCAGAGTGCTACACTGGGGTCCCGGATACACCGGAACAGAGGATCCACTAACTCTTCTTCGGTAATTCAGTCCTTATCTGGAACATGGTCTCTCAGTGACCTTTCTTATAAACCATGGAAAGGCCGATTAAATATGCATCGATTTGTTCTTGTTCGTGTTTGGATATAAGGCATTGTGAAGTCCATAGCATGCCTATTTTTCAGGCATTTTCGGCCAACTCTAGAATGCTGGATAATTTTTGGGCGGCGATGATGTAAGAATGAGAACCTAGGGAAAATCTTGTGGTGTAAAGCGTGGTCAGCCTTGTAGATAATTCATTCAAGTTGCAGAAACCCTAGGACGATTCCACTGTACTATCATTAGGAACGCAAATTTAATACTTTTGAGGGATCGCTCCTATTTTGCATATTACAGCTTCCTTTCCTTTTGCCGACATATCAAATGGGAAATCTGTTAATAAATACATTCCCCTTGGCTGAGTGGTTTTAAACTCAGACGCCGGCTTTGATCACGCCACCATAGATAAATTTAAATAATGCCGAAGCTCCTAAATAAAAGCCTTCAATATTGGACACAATTGGTTTCGGTTGTCAGGCTATTGTCGGTGAGGTTCAAGGACTCGGCTTAATTTTTCTTATTTCAGTGAATACGTTCGACTTTCGGTAATAGTCAGGATAGCATGCTAAATATTATTGGTTTGCGAAGTGGCCTCCACAAATGGCTAATAAGGATCACTTGCCTCGGGACAGAAGAAAATTAATATGATCGTCGCCCCCAAAACTAGGTCCCAGGGGACGTAGCTGAGCTGCTGGCCCCTATTCCTCAGTTTTTTAGTTTCAGACCAGCATTGCTAGTGTGTGATAGAACAGGTCAACGTTGCAGACGCTCCCTCATCGGAAATCGTACCGCCTTCCTAAATAAGTAACACAGTGTACAAAAGATGAGAATATGCGCTGGTTCAATAAATGTTTTTCCAAATCTGCACGGTCGCAAGATATCCGCCAGTAGAGTATGCAGAGCCAAACTGAGAAACATCAACGTCCTGAAAACTGCTTGCAGTTTCCTACCAATCTAATGAAATGTTAACCAAAGTTTTGGAGTGCATTCTTCGACAAGAAGGGACTACGTTAGCAATGTACGTTTTTGTTTAATGACTTTATGCGTCCCTATAAATGCAAATATATTTTGTAGAAAACATGATCGAATATGCCCCGTCTTGTATTTATTTGATAGCAAACCACGTATTCCTCAAATTTTTTACTCAACCAAAAGATTTTTTGAGCCATAGGAACGGTTTTATTTATTAGATTTTTGAGCCTGATTTTTTCTAACTACGATCCTCTCTTTAATTTTGTTAATGCTTTTTATTAATCATGCGACATAGTTCACATCAACTGCGAAATTTTGTGATCCCTATACAATATCTTCTTAGTGGCTTCGAGGAATGCCTGATTTTGTCTACGTGAACAGCATAAACCAGGCGATTTGTTGACCCCAAACCCAAGTGAAATGGCAAGTGGGATTTAAACTTTTTCTCGGGTTGAAAAGCTTTTGTAACTTTGATGCACCTTTCTTCAGATAAAAAAATTTATAGAAGGCACGACGGGTTAACCGCTGAGTTTGAAAAGAGTATATTTGGTCATTTTTTGTACGATATACCTGGTTTATATGGACATCTAAAATCGATGGGGCGGTTCCATACTACTTGGGTAGTCATTTTAATTGAACATCGTTTTTGCAAGCGGTCCAAAAACAATGCATTCAAAAACAAGCGTGACCGAAATATTTTAGCAATGTCTTACCTGGCAATCAGTATTATAACCACACTTAGCTAATTTTCCCTAATTTAAGAGGCATTTCATAATTTTAGTTAACATTTTA
>CACRXP010000524.1:395438-418135 GCA_902702965.1 Spirometra erinaceieuropaei | reverse complement strand
TTCCCTAATTTAAGAGGCATTTCATAATTTTAGTTAACATTTTATAAGCCTAGTCACTGCTGTACATGACTCATGGTCTCGCTCTAAAGACATTTTGCTTCCCAAAAGACCACTTCTACTTATTCTTTAAAAATTGTAAAATCAATGTCTAAAATATATAACATGTCCTTGTGAAGTTCGGGATAGTTTCATCTTATAAATGTATCCTATTTACTCTAATGTAGTTTCTCAAATGTTTCCTTTTAGGGACGTCGTCGAAGCCGAGGAGATTCGACTTGATCGATGGACGGTGGTAATTAAACCCGATCAGGCTGAAAGCGATGCACAGAAGAAGCAGCTGCAGATAGAAGCAAATGCCTGTAACACCAATGAAGATACAAGTCGCATATTCGTTATGAACAATTACTTCGGCCTGGGTATTGATGCCGACTTGAACTTGGATTTCCATCTTGCACGGGAGGAAAATCCGGCCAAATTTAATAGCAGGTAAGGAGGATAGGCGTCTGTGCGGTAGGCGTACTTTGTGACCTCATGATACGTAGCCGATGCATTCCACGTGTACGCACGTGCATGCAAATGCGTAGTCTCCACCCTCGTTCTTAAGTACCATTAATTTGAATCCACACCTTTCTATGTGGCCGGTCCGTTGGGCTTTCAGGACGACTGGCACAATATGCCCACAACCAAGCTATCTGGTTAAAATGTTTTGTACTTTACGTGACCTTCCACGGTGGACGGTGTTTTTCGGCCAGCCACCTCCTAAATTAGGATTTAGCGTGCACCACTCTCCGACTGTCTTAGAGCAAGATCGCCATATATCGCTGAATTAAGACAGGTCAAATCCTGAGATATGCGTGCTGCGGGCCTCTTCTGCAAGTTCCCACGTTAATTCATTAAAAATTGAATACACGCGTTGTCCTGTTTTTCAGCATGAAAACTCAAATTAACATCTAGGATGTGATTTTATCATTGCATTTCTATGAAAATTGAATTTGTTTGCCTAGTTTATAGGGAAACGAGGATCTACCCCCTAATGATAAACGGTTCAGTCATCTAGAGATTAACAGTTTGTAGCATTTTGAGTTAATCAAGACGACAAACAGGTTTTAATAATGATTACTATCATTCTTAAGCATCTTAGTACCAGAACATTTCGATTATACTGAAATGAAAAAAGGTAACAGCGGCAGTTCTGAGTTTCACGCAGATTTCAAAAAAGTTACGGAATACATCTACTTTAGCGAATTTCATTGGAACGTCGGAGATAAATATGGATCTGCTTCGAAAACTGATCCCTGGCAACCAACTGATCTTTTGCAATAGTCTGAACTACGGAAGGCTCCACAAGCTAGTTAAATACATGACAAGATTATTCGACAGCCCTAGTTACGGGAGCAATATGTGTGCCAGCATCTCTAAGAGCGTTTCCTGAAATAGGCACCCAGAGCTTTATTTCCATGTTCATTGATAATGGTGAAATGGCGATCTGAGGTGGAGCAGTTCAAGAGGAAGAGGCGACCACGCTTGAACGCCCAGCTTTGGGCACACACCGCCTTGGGCACCGGAATGCTGACCGAACAAGCCAATCGCGTTTGTAGGGACCAAACATTGACCACCAAATGTTAATAATGATGCTTATTTGGTGGTTCTCTTGCTAAATCTTGCTTAGTTCTGATGTATACGGCATTATGACAAGCAACTCTACACCTATGAGGCTGAGCCCTTATCTCAATATCGTTTTAACAAAATTATTTGGCGAATTCACATATTATTCGATATATTCCAAATGGTAGAAAACGCGCGGGCCCGGGCTAGAGATTTATTCATCAGACGTATCGAACTCCCACGCGATCGTATTGTCAATGCATAGTGAAACTCTACAGCTCACTGTATATTTGACCCACCATTGACTTGTTTGCGTGACGCCTGATAAGCGGATGGCGGGTCGATATGCCTATTGATCGAGTCCTCTGTGGAGCGTCATGCTTCCTGCAGCAAACGTGGAATTCCGTCATCAGGTTGACCCCATATTATCACACACTCAAAGGGGGGACGCGCATCTTTGCTTCTATTAGCAATGTTTTCGGGCGCGAAGCGCTTGAGTCACCACGATGCATGGAATCATTCGCCTTTCGCGTGTCTTCGACGTACGCGCAAATCCAATTCCCCCACAGATGCCTTTACAACCATGTGCTTCCCAAGAGCCTGTCTTACAGGCCACCGGTGAGCACAAGTCTGGCTAAACGGTGAACGACTCAACATGGCAGTCGATCCCGCGATGCCTAGCAGTCGAGACGGTTAGCGGACTGCTCGAAAGCAATTGCGATTGGACGGGCAAAAGGGCAAAACGGAGGCATCTCATTCAACTGCTAAAATTCTGCCTGAAGACGTTCTTTACCTTCGAATGAAGAGTATGCGAACAGATCAAGGGGGTGCCGATGGGATCACTGCTTTCGGGCTTCATCACAGAAGCAGTTCTCCAAAAGGTAGAGACCGGACTTTTCGAGTCCTACAGGCCAAGAGTTTGGATTCGATATGTCAATGTTACCTTCGTCATCATCAAGCGGGAAGTGGTTAATGAATTCCACAATTTCCTGAATTCTCATTCGCCTGATATGCAGTTCACAATGGAGACGGAAAGCAACAATCAACTACCGTTCCTGGACGTACTGGTTCACTGGAAACCAAGTGGGCACCTAAAAATAACGGTGTATAGGAAGGCCACCAACACGCCTAAAATCCTGAACTACTACGGCAAGCACTCGTTATTCCACAAACACAGCTGTTTACTAACACTATGCAGAAGGGCAGAAACACACTGCACCGCGCCAGATAGCAAAAGGTCGCAACTACGCTATCTACAGCACACCTTGATGGCGAACGAGTATCCTCACAACTTCATAGAACGCAAAAGGCACTGTGGGCCAAGCCAAACGCCGCTGACAGAACGTCCAAAAATCTGGCGAGCGCTTCCTTACATTGACGGCGTCCCTGAGGCGGTCTCCCGTCTCCTAAGATCACTGGGGATCGGCATTGCCCATTTGCTAGAGTCAACAATTCTACATCTGGTCATTAAACCTAAGACCCTCCCTGCCAAGCGGTGAAATAACAAACGTAATTTATCGGATCCAATTCATCTCCTGTTAAATGAAATGTATTAGAAAGGTCATCAAACGGCTGCAGACCCGTGTTGGAGAACACATGAGGACAGTAAGGAGGATGGACCCGTTGTCTCTAGTGGCAGAACACTGCGGAAACTATGGACACACGTTTGCCTTTCAGAATGCCGAAATCCTGGATGGAGGAAATTACCGCATAACCAGGGAGAAAATGGAGGCCTGGTACACTGACGCAAACTCAATCAACTGCTGCGTAGCGCTTCCCGAAGCCTTCGAGACTCTCCGGACGCAGGTCAGTAACAGAAGAACAAATGCGGGCTACGACAAGACAGAAACCCAAGTACGGCGGAGTCCATAGGAACATACGCGCAGCTGTACCACAACTCGGATCTGCCGAAGGTGAGATCGTCACTACAGCCGCGTCTGCTACATATCCGGCAGGTGAGAAAACGGACAGTCGCGGTAATGCAAGCGGACCCGACGAAGGTCCTGTTGTCACTGCCACTTATTCGGTAGGTGATAGCACAGGCAGTTGGGAGACCGTTCAGAATGTTGCCAGCTTAGGACGAGAGCCATGGTCAATTCAAACACGTGTGATGACGGCTATCGTCCGAATGCCGCCCCCGACGAGAAGTGAACCCGTTGTAACAAGATCGTCACCGCCCATAAATACTTTGAAGCGCGGTACAGCATTCGTCCCCGAAGATGAAAGCTTGTTTGCCTTTGGAACTTCAGGGTAATATAACTATGGTTCCTGAAATCGCCTCTTCTCCCCATGTGTATATGTGTATGTTTGAGAACCCTAAATAGCTCTCGAAATGTCGTAGATTTAGCAAAAAAGCACCTCTAATACAGAATGCGTCCAACCTCTTCCCCCAGCATGTTATAGCATCGCAGAGATGACCGCTCTTCAAAATAACGCCTCGTTTGACTTATAAATTATTTAGTAGACGATTTGGTATCCATAGTTTTGCTTTTGATCAATTCTCGTCAGCCTATACGTGTTCATTGTCGCTAGGTTAGTAAAGTAAGCGAGTAGCTGGAGAGGCGGAGTTATGGTCGCTGAGTCAGCAGGAGGGGAGAGGTAGGGAGTAGGGCGAGGACAACTGGTGCGTTTCCGTAGTAGGCATGGACAGTGCGGGTGTGCGACTTCTGTATCGGGATTGCGACTGATTATGTTGTTGCCAGTAGATGTTGTCCTTATGTTTCGAGATAGTTCGATGAAACCTTGTAAATCTCTAGAAAAGCTTCATTTGTATGCAACCGAAGGCTGGAATCAACCAGAGGCGTAAGGACCACACTGCATGTGCCCCCAGTTCCACCTTTTTCTTAGCCATGCTGGGAAGCCTTCTTGCATCCTTGTCGATAGGCGCCGACCAATGCCAGCAATACAACTTTCTCCATATGAAGAAATAAAGGCTATCTGAGATAGCAACCTATCCTAACCTTCACTTTGTAGAACGCGGCTGGGCAATAAAAGTACCCGGGCTTTAGCTGTCGGGAGGATCCATGAAATAGCCTTGGCTAGACGTTCCCTCAAAATTTCACTTGCGACTTCTGCTTGGAAGAGAACTTTCAGGAACACTTTTTGTTATGGGTAACACATGCGTTGTGGAATCACGACCTAGGGTGAAAGGAAGTCCTGATTACTCACGAAACAGTAGACCACACCGGCAGCGAGATACACGCGGGAAATTAGACAGCCGACCAGCGTGTACTGCTGCATCGAGCACGTGTGGTGCCCTTGCTCTTGCGTGCGGCCCACTCAATGGCCGGTCGAACATTCGAAACTTTTTCGCGAAGGGATTCTTACACGCGAAATGGCCAATCCACCATCGACACGCTATAAGGCCGGAATGTGCCAGAATGCCCAAGGTCCCAAATCGATATAAGGCGTCTTTTGATTATTTGAAAACCGTGTTTGCAGGCTGAGTAAAGTGGTCGTTCCCAGAACACGCTTTCCTCCTCCTCTACCTAGCCGTCGGTCTATAACAACTTTCGTCCTCTACTGTGGGCACGTTTGATTTGGCTGGCCTCTTGATTCGTCGTTGATAGATTGGTCAGTATTCCGGTTCTCGTGAGGCAAATTGCACCTAGATACTCATTGTAGACGAGGTATTCTTAGCCGTCTGTGCCAAGCGAGAGACTAAATTGCGTTTCTGACTAAAAAGGTACGGAACTGTTGAATTCTACCTATTGTGCAGATCAGAACTACTGCCGATAGACATTTGTTGAACCATAGCGTCAGACCTTTTGCCTTAGAGGACGACTAAAGAGAAGAGTGGGCCTGCCATTTTCGTTTCCAACGTGAACTATGCCAACGAGTTTGCCGATTTACAGCATCTGTGAAAACAGCTACGTTAGTTTGTTCAATTGTAACTGCAAAGATATCATCCACGTGGCAATCCTAAGGGTTTGGCCTATTGACTTGTTTGCTTAGTTACCCTTTCTCAAGCTTGTCCATGAATACACTGCATAAGAGCATTAGGTCATAGCGTCCTCGTTCATATATCCATATATACCGTTGTCTGTGAAAGCTATTCACCTACCCTCCATAACTGATATTGTGCTGCCTGCATGGAGCGCATCTTTGTTACGATATCTGACCTCTTCACTGTAATTGCAGTTTCCATTCCTACGCCCAGTTACCGGGGTAGACTTGCACCCCCGAATCTGTTTTAGTTTCTCTCGGTATTCCTCAGTGAGCAGTTCTCAATTTCCCTGACCCTTGCTCAGGTACTGATAAATGCGACTAACCAGTATTGGTTTAAGTCGTTAAATACTGTCTGCGGTGATAGGCCTTTGATCATGCTTTTGGTTCCTGACACACTCGAACTGTGTTTTCAGTCCTAACGTATTCGATTTTCGACGACCACTGTTGAACTTAGGACCAAGAGACAATGCTACAAACAATGTTGATCGATTTTTTCAGACGGATAGTCTTCTATGTATTAAGCGGGATTCTTTAGAAGTCCTTGATTATCGTCTTGTTTTGTGTACGCTTGTAATAAGCGAGGGCATGTTTGTCTATCTATGTTTTTTTTTATTATGGACTGAGTATAACTGCCGAATTATTTTCTCTCGTTTTGGATCGGTTTGTCGGCAATGACCCCTCGTTTAATCTTCAGTCCTTCTGTCCATGCACAGGCGCATTCCAGTTGATTTTAAGCGCACCTCAGGATGTCAGTGACGATAGTCTGCATGTTTTGCTTAACTCAGCAACCATACTCACGCGTACGCCTGGCGTGAATTTGTCAAATCAAGCGCATGCTCTCCAAATTGCCTTCTGAATTGTTCCATGGATTTTTTTTGTAGCTTTGAAATATAATCCTTACAGGGTAAGAGACGTATTTTCGGCAAGCCAAAAAAACAGGAATTTAGAAAACGGACGTGCTAAAAGTCACTTAATGGAGACCAAATATGGTAGTGCGCAACGAAGGCAGATACACCAATGGGAAAGAGCGAGGAATTATGAGAACATATGCGAAGACTAGCAACACTCGGTTGGATGGCCTTTTGCATTCAACGCGCTCGTAATTCTGTCGGTCATGAAAGCAGTTTATTTTTTTTATGGGACACAGGGTCCTTTAGGTATTGGGCACAAAATCAAGTCCCACTGCCATTGAAATGTTGTTTCCCTACGTTACGTTAGTTCCGCTTGGTAATTGCGAAAATCTACCGTAAGAGTAATCGGCTCAGGGCCGTTGGTGGGAATGAAAATGGCACTTTGACCGCACACGAAGAGGGCTGGATGCCGTCTACAAGAGTTAATTGTATTCTGGGGCGTTGTTTGAACCATACTGGTTTTAACTGCAAGCAGATGTGCTACTTTTCAAAATTGTCGTGTTTTTCTCCTGAAAGAAGAAATCCTTCGCATTGTGAATGGAAGCCTTGCATTATAGTTTTTTGTTATGACCCGGAAGGAAGGTAGGACAGAAGAGAGCCGGTTCGGACGACAAGCACATTATTGGTGACTTGCGGACACGAGGGGGTTACAACTCGTAAGAAAGGTGTGCTATTTATATTGGCTCCCGTGCGTTCCGAAACATTCCGTCCAATGGCGTGCCAGCCGTTGACGGCGTTCTAGAAAGTTCCTGCCCCGAGCGTGCTGGTCGCTGATTGGCCACCCCGTGTGCGATAGCCCCCCGCGGAAACGTCTGGAATTTTCGACCAGCCATTGATTGGGCCACACACGTGAGCAAAGCCACGCGCACTCGGCGCTGTAGTGCGCGCCGGTCGGTCGTCTAACTTCACGCGTGACTCACGTCGCCGGCTTGGTCCCCTGTTTAGCGCCTTAGGCCGTTGCTCTACGCCGCTTTCACTCTCCATGACATTTTTCTTATCGGTCGTCACATTAGTCACTCACGAAGTCCGATGGCTATCTAAGCCCTCAGGTGTCGGTCTTTCGTGACAGGTGTAATCGGTCCAATGTGGTCCACTGGCAAGTTCGTCCTGCTTGCACTTAGTAGGCCTCCTAATCTTGTCTAAATATAGATCTCATCGCAGAGTTAATTGCTCCTTCGGAATGAAATTCGTTGATCATCATTCCCCTAGAAAATTAAAAAGGTTCCTGATCAGTCAGTCACCTCCTTTTGCAAATGAAGGCTAAATCCCTTCATCCCTTGTCTTCATTTATGCACAGACGACACATGATAGATAATTGGTCCAAATATTCCTAAGGGCATATAATAATATTTTTTTATTGTCTGAGGGATAATCTCTTAGTTCACGTTTTGAATTTTCTTGATCCAGTTTACTTATTTTAGGTCCTTTTCTGATGCTAATAATCTGTCACAGAGTGAATTTATGAATATTAGACTAATCTTTATCGTTCGCATTAAAACGGACGTAAACATGTTGCCTACACGTAGGACGCTCTGCGTGATAAAAAATTACTTGAATGTTAGAAAAAGTCTATCTTTAACTGGCAATATTCTGCCTCTCGTTAACAAAACAACTATGAAACATGGTCATTCAGATATCATTTTACTCCACAATTATATTTCATAAGTACAAATAACGACGACTACGGTACTACCTACAACATTTTATGAGATGCGTTACATATCGTATAGGAGGTTCTCGAGTTGTACCCTTGAGTTTTCACGCTTTTGACAACGACCTGTCGTAAGATTGCCAACTCGCCTAGCTGGCGCGACGGGGCAGACACTGACAGACCGCTTGTATTTGGGTGGGGTTGTGTGAGGTGGGCAGAGAGTCACGGTAGGTTCCCGAGCTGGGGTGAGGAGGGGAGAGAGAACGATTGCGACTCCCTGTGCTCCAGGAGGGAGGTGATAGTGGATCATCGTAACTGCGGGGGGCTGGATTAAAGGTCGTTGATGTTGGATGGCGGCAGAAGTCAATGGGCCGTGGTCACAGGCCCTTGTAGGGGGCGACTATGTCGACATGGTGGTCGTTACCGCTCGTATCGGAGCATTCAGCCTGATGAAATCTTCTCACCCGTTTGGTCTTGGCCATGACGCAACCTCAGTAGAATCGCGATTGAATCGATGGACGCGCTTGAGTGCGTACGCAAAGACGAGCACAGCGAGCCGCGGTGGCAGACAGCTAGTTTGTGCCCACTGGTACGAGTGTCTAGGCCTCGACACAGATGGCCAACACATACACAGGACAAATTAACGCGTGGGACGCCCTCGATTACGTTTGTTGCTGTTTGGGGATGACATCATTTACTCGAGAGAATGCTGCATGCAGTGAAAGCAAGACAACTCTGTTTTCGTAGAAGTATTTTGAAGTGACTGGAGGACTGACAGTCATCCAAAATGACCCCACAATGTGGCATTAATGGCACGCGCACCGATGTGAGATCCGAACCGTCCTCACAGAATCCCGGGACATGTGGCTGGGGCCTGATCGTGTGTGGCACGTGCAGACGTACTGTCTATCTTTGTCAGCCGCTGTGTCCACCTCCAGCCGTCTTTGGCTTGTCTTACCATCACAGTAAGAAGAGTGAGGGAGAGGAGATCGCGGTAACCTGCATTACTATCGACTATCACACACACAAGTCATCGCCTCTGCACCCAATTCTTGGGGCTGACGGTGGTCGTTGTCGCCTGCGACGGCTGAACTGTCGGGGGCGTGTCTATGTGCGCACCCAGGTTGCATTGGACGAGGAGTCCAGTGAGCTCATTAGTGGTAATACTAGAAGTAGCAGTTTAAGGGTGATTAGTGATTGGTCTCCCTCTCGTGGACGAGCCCGCCATGTACAGGTCTTGAGATTCTAATGTATCGTAGTTTTAATTTCACTGTGATATAAGTACAATTGTTGCCCCATGGTATGCATTTCCTAATGACAAATCGGTATGTCCGTCTTCAATGTTAAGCATCAGCCTAACAGTATGAGCCACTCTCGTTCTTAATTTGGCTCGTGGTTTCTGTCAATGACAGAGACATCTTCTTGATACTAGGGCTTCTTGAACATCGTCCTCAGCGTATTAGAGGTCAGTCCTATGAAGATCGAGAGAAGAACATCAGGAAGTTGAAAACAGTGAGTTGGGAAGACAAATAACCGCGATGGACGATAGGTCATCTACTCCACTTGTCTAGGGATATTTAACCAACAGTTGTGAAGAAAGGTTAGTCGACCCGTGATTGATAGTGCTCAGTGTGGTTTGCATGCATAATGGGCAGACAAATACGCTTAAGTCAAGGGCTAAAAGGTTACAGTTGCAAAAGCTAGAAAGGCGCTCGTAGTGTTGGTTGTAGTGGCAAATGTAGTTCACGCCTTTACTGATGGTGTTGCTGCACAGAATTTTAAGAAGGCCACTTCGCAGTCCACTTTGGTAAACTAATGTTATATCGCCCATTTCTGTGCGGAATAGGAAGACAGATAGGATACCAGAGAACAGTTTTACTGTGTCAATCACCCTGTGTACATGAACTTTAAATCTCTCTGTCCATGCTTTCGTGTTTAAGGATTCGACCTTTGGTTTGCGTGTTCCTACTGGTCCAGTCCTGAGCGCCCACATGGGCAAACCCTCGCCTGAAGGTCGCGCGTCACGCCGCACGCAGGCTTGCTAGGCGAGACTGCGGTTCTTTGTCAGGCGTGACCTCCGGACGACAGGAGCGGTGCTTCATGTTCTGGGCCGTCCTAACAACTAAGAAGACAACCGATGGAACAGCGGAATCATCGTCGTACCTCCTTTCTCATTACTGGCATCTACAAAATTTACCCGCACTCTCAGCTGGCCGGGCGCACATTTTAGGATAGTTCTTCAAAGGCCCGGTGGGAATTCTGGAAATATCTAAGGCCAGCTGGCACGCGCTTCACCGGGCGAAAATTGCAAAAATCGACCAGGAGTTAAGAATTATTTTCTGTCCAGTCTTTGCAAATCTCACATCGTGGATGGTCCGCCTACCTCGGACACCTTCACCCTGACAAATGTGTTGAAGTGAGACTACGTACTTACCCCAACACATTTCAGTCTGATGTTTTCCACAATAATGACGCATGCTTATCATGAAAATTAACCTGGCATCAACAGCAACTGTCCGCCGACCGGAGACTATCCACCATTTATCGCATGTACGCTGTCACGAAAATCTTTTGCTCGGGATGAGCGATATTCGTTTTCATGCCCATATGAATATGATGAGTATCACAATTGAAGTTAAAATGTAGGGAAACCTGGGCCTCAGCAACTGTCGTTGCGCCAGTTTCAGAGCGCCAGTTTCAGAGCGCCAGTTTCAGACGAAATGTAGAGACAGTGAAGATATTGGCCACGTTTCAGGTGGTACGCCGATCTCAACCCTGATCAACGGCAATCGCCTCCCCGCTGTGGACGGCTGGTCTCAATTAACGTTTCGCGCACACCAAAGAGAACTATAATAAACGCAACCTTCACGTTAAATAACACTCAGAGCTAACAAAGTTCTGTCAAAACGAATCCACATCCAGTCTAGTACAATCTGCTGAAACCGACGCTCAGCACCTAAGACGTGACCTTCATCTAGTTTTAATGAGCAACTTTAAACGGTCACTGATGCAGTGCTTGCTTTTCTTCTGCCCTATTTTCCTAATCTTTCTGCACTGTGTGTGTTCTGCTTGTTTATCTTATTATCACTGCAATTATTTCATTCTCTCTTCTTAATTTTTCACGCTATCGTTATTATTCCTGATAATATTACTTGCCTGTCTGATGGTTGTTACTTTTGTTGTGGTACTTCATAGGTGAGTTTACTTCAAGTAGTACAATTTCTTGGGTCACGTCGTATTTTGCCTGATTGCATCCATGCGCAAAGTATTACAGCCATTGTATTTTGAACAATGTTTGGAGAGGACAAACTGTTAGTTCGTTAGACAAAACTTATTCCACCATTGTTTGTGCTGTCTTCTCCCCTTAACCCTAAGTGCGAGACTCATATTTTTTGCCTTTTAACTTCCTCACCGCGGTTAGTCGAAAGTTGACTTTTTCACTGCCCCACCTGTCTGCTTCATAACTTTAGTAAACGACTCCTGAAGTTAATTTAAGAATTACTGTACTACCAGGAGCAACGAGAAATTCCCAACGACTCGTGCTTATTACAGATCTGAAGCCTTGAACCTTTGGACTGAAGGGTACGTGAGCCTTCTTTGGAAACTAGAAGTTCCCGCGTTACATAGCCCGCCGCGTGCGCCACTCCTCACTGCCCGTATAGACTGTGAAAGGCGTGTATGAGTGAGTCTTATGTCCTGGTTCGATCTCGTCGGGCCTACAACGATACATGGTAATTAGAGCGACACAGGCATTTCCTGACTTCTGTTATCATAGCCTTTTCCGTGGGTTTTTTGACGTACCACGCTCTGGCAGACGAAAGGAACACGCATCTAGGATTTCCTCCCCTCCTTATCCAGGAGTCCTCAGGGCGGTATGCTTGATGACACCAACCGATTAGTATTTGCTCATCTGTAGGTGCATAGCAGTCTGTTCTACCATGCAGGCTAATCTACAACCTTTTTCATTTTGGTATGGTTGTTGTCATTAACCCAGATGCTGAACACGGACGTCCGATAGTACTATTTCCAACGCTTTCTCTCCCCTTTCATTCGCCCTTATCCACGTTCTTAATTTCATTTTGTCGCCCTCGCCAATAGGATCCACAACAAATCGGTGTATTTCAAAATGGGCCTGCGAAAGATGGTGAACCAGCAAACCAAGTGTAAGGATTTGCACCAGAACGTAGTAATTGAGGTGGACGGCAAGCAGCTGGATCTGCCACCGATTGAAGGCATCATTATCCTCAATATCCTTTCCTGGGGTGCCGGAGCAAACCCCTGGGGTGTGGAGAAGGACGAAGCCTTCTCGAAACCTACTCACTACGATGGCCTACTGGAAGTGGTTGGCGTCACCGGTGTAGTGCACATGGGTCAGATTTTTTCCGGCCTTCGGACAGGAACGCGTCTGGCCCAAGGTGGACATGTATGTGAACACCCGATTCACATTCTTCATTTTGCATGCCTGTGAATTAAGGTACTATTCCTTTTGTCATCCTATCATTATTGGTAAGGTCGAAGTTGTCCACTTCCATCCATAAAAGCCAAAGGTGGGAAATTTGAAGTCTCGCAAATGACCATTGCATTGCGTCCCGCCGACGCTTTACTTGGCTTCCAGTCGCGTATGCCTATTTGCCCGAAAACAAAAGTTAATCATATATTTACAGGCACAACTCTACGCATACGATTGCAAAATCTTGACACTAGTTCCCCCCACGACTTCTCTGCCATAATAGGCTGGCTCTTCCCCCTCGTTTTACTACATTGATTGTCCGCTTTTCCGGGCTGATTTAGAACCACAGAACCCTCTACGATAAATAAGAAATGAGAATCTGGTTTTTGAGTTGGGGATTTTTGCTTCTCAGGCTCTTCCAGAGGCCTATTTTATCTTACTCCAAGGCTTTCGTGCCATAGTACTCTGCTGAGTAAGTCACTGCAGAAAAAGCGAAAAACGTTTTCCTGGTCGCCGCGTTGGTCACATGAGCTTGGTTTCCCACTTCTTATACACAATTGGAAAGAGCGGTCTGCGTCGTACGCATGAGTGCACATCTGCATTCCACCCACCAAGACCACACCCACGAGTCGTTTGCGTCAAGACCGTATATTTTAAGCGAATGCTCAGAAGAAAGCCTTTCTTATTTTGCTCCTGCCCTCTCCCGTTGAATTTCGTGCCCAGGGGCTTCAAAGGTGACAACAGTTCAGGCTTTAAAGGGCGCGAGTAACATTTTGGGCGCGAGAAAGCTTTGACTCAAGGCAGTGGATCTCACCCCTGGGAGATTTGAACAGTGAATGGACTAGCCAGAAACATCGGTGGATATACGTAGTGAAGCAGAAATTTGCAGATTGTAGGTGAATTCTAGGGGTAGCAATATGTCCCTGCCTCCAGGGATATTATTCACATATTCATTAAACTAGAAATTATAATTAGATTTGCTGTCGATATTAATGGGTGTGTAACGTATTTCTCAGTTGCACTTCAACCCCCGGAATTTTCATTTATTCCGTTCCCAGCCTCCTTCTCAAAACAGGTGTGATAAAAAATCACCATTTGGGTAGTTTGCATCTGTTCCACAGGCTTTTTGATTCCTATAAAAGTGCAGTTTTTAATCCTAGTAGTGAGGGGTACCAAAAACCTTTCACTATGTTGGTTTAGCACTAAATTGCAGTTCCTTGAAAATTTGAATCTGAAAGAAGTATAGATGTCAAATTTAAAACGCTCTAATGATCCATCAGTGTTTTCAAGTACAGCGTGGATTTCCACTTTCGACAAGTTAAACATTTTATCGTGTTAAAGTCTATGTTTATTTGTCTGAAACCTTAAAAGTCTTCCGAGCGTCTTATAATTGAATAGAAGAGAGGTGGATCACTTTTTTTGCGTTATGCGCAATACCTTTAATCTGCAAACCCTACTCTTTTAACCAAAGATACTCATAATTGACAGCATTCTGAAAACCAGGCTGTAATATTTCATCAATCTAACTATTCTGGGAAGACGTAGCGCCTAAAAACACGAATACGAAATGGTTATATTGTGCAGTCTTTCTGAAAAATAAGATTGCACTTATAAGGACATCGCGAAGCAACGGAGGGTTGCATACTATTGCCGTAATGACTTTTTCCAGGCGATTTACACGGGTGACCGTAACGATGTCCACATAAAAGCGAGTAGGCTATTCTATACGGATTCTTCTAGGATACTGATCATTATTACAACCGGGCTTATTTAGTCCACTGATGTGTGAAACACATTTAAAGACGTCTCTCGGCTTCTATGAGTTTTGGCGCTTATTGAAGTCTAAGTCAAACTTTGCAGGAAAATCCTTTTCTTGCGTTCCTTGATGCACGCACGGGTTTGTATGCTCACAATTTTGACGATAGCTTTTTATTTCAAAGTTGGGGAGAGAGAAAGACAAAGTTCATGAATGGAGGCCCATATTTGCACTCAATGTGTAGGTATGAGTGGGGAAGAAGAAGCCTGTTCAAACGCCAGAGCTACTTTTTATTTGCCTGGACATTTGAACTCGTGAAAGAATCCAGCTTCAAAGACAAGAGCGGCAAGGGAACAAGTAACAGTCACTACCCCTGCATATGCTATCATTTTTAACTGCTGCCTGTTCTATTGCCGCTTTTTTCTCTGACGTTGGACCCCTGCGCGAGTTCGAAAGTTCAAACAAGTTAAGAAATTGTTGTAGAGCTTAAACGGCCTTCTTCTTCCCCACTCAAATACAAAATTGTTAGTTTTTTGAGCAAACTAACAATCATTTTCTCTTAGCAACTTCAATATAGTATATCTAGCCGTAAATGTCAATTACATGCAAGTTAAAACAGCATTGACACCACAGCGGTATAAGGTGTCCTCACGCTTTCAAGTCGACGGAAGCCAATATACACGTCAGCTTCGTCCTCACACTTTTTTCCTAGAAAATTTTAAACAATGACTAAACAGCTAAGAATGTGAGAAAAGTAGCAAGTGTCCTTTGTTATGGGGCGTTCGGATGGGTCGTTGTGGTCTTGTTCACCTGGATTGCAAAACTCAATAATCCTATGTTGCGGCCGTTCAGGTTCCTGATATATGCTAACACCGATGTGGGCGGAATATCTCCGAAAACCTCCCCTTAAATAATATGCGTGCTGTCCGGACGCATCGCAACGTCAGGAAACAATGCCCATACTGACAACATAATCATCTTTTTCTTCCGCTTAATTCCGATATGTGTTTACTTGGAGATAACAAAGTACGCAAAACAAAGAAGCACCCTTTTTACACACAAGGTTTAATCCCATTAAAAGGCCGCAGAACTGCTGTGGCGCTGATCAACACGTAAATGACTGGTGCTATTCCCGTTTGTGATTCGTTTCCTTCAAAGCCTTGTTTACACTTGCTTGTCCATAAAGTCGACAATTTTAAGTTCAGGGTGACTTTCGAAGGTATTTGACCGTTGGTTATCCTCTGCAGTTGGCTTCCGGGACATTATGAAGCATCAATTTTCACGTCGGGCTGTGTGTCCGACTATACCTGACCATCTGAATACTAAAAAATTAGAACCGCTTTTGTATTTAATTTATGCCAGCAAAACTGAGTTTCATGCAGTCATATAAACCACATTGGAAGCCAGTTGGTTCGTCATCGACCTTGTACTTTTCGCCAATTTATGCCACTTTAGCCCTCTTCTTTTCACGAATGATATTCGCAGAATCACACATGTTGTTTTCACCAAAACAATTTGTCTGTGGATTTCAGAAGCTTAAGCATTCGCTTGTTGAAAAAAGGATCTGAAATGGCAGAAGGTTTAATGCTTGATACTGAGTGCAACCTCAAAATTTAATGCCATTTTCCTTGTAGATAAGAATAACACTCAAAGCGGACATTCCAGTCCAGGTTGATGGGGAACCCTGGATTCAGTCCCCTGGACAGATAGTTGTTTTACGTTCGGCTTTAAAAGTAAGTTGCAATATTGCTTTGTACTCCAGTCCTTAACTCTATGATTACACGTCCCATATACTTCGACAGCTACTGAAGGTATCTCATCTGACTTTCCGCACCTCATTTTTTATTTAGGTTTACATGGTTATAATTTTTCCCTGTTTACGGAGCACCAACCGTTTTTTACTTATATGTACCAGCAAACCCTTCATTACATCGGACCTATTGTATCCATGCCGTTACCATGAACCATTAGATTGTTTTTAGCTTACCCATTACTGATGAGGCACCCCTGGTTCTTAGTTATTCTCGACGACTCCCGACAAAGAAAATTTTGTAGTCGTTAAAATAAGCAGTTGATCGAAAAATAAGTATAACAGCATTATTATGCCTACCTGCCTGACTGGCCAACTTAGTTCCTTTACTCCTGAGGTAGAAAATTACGTCTTTTTCCAAATCATACTCGAAGGAAGGGTCTACTTTGGTTTTAAAAAAGTTTCTAATTATGATATTTTTAATAGCATGAAATGGTCAGTACTGTATGTGTGCGGTGTGACTGGCTGGAAGACTGACGATCAGGCCCAAGGTCTCCTTAATGTGGCCTCTATGGCACTAACATGAAGATGAGACCCCAGCCATTCCTCTGCTTCTGTTCATTTTGTGGGGCACCTGGCGTGTGTGGCACGCGTAGACCGCTGTTGAGTTTAGTCATTCATCGCCCCCGAGCCCATCTCCGGGCATCTTGATATTGCCTTGCCATAGGATGAGAGATTGGGGAAGAGGCTGTGCAAGTCTGCCCTACGACAAACTAATTCACGCGCTAGTCCTTGATTCTGCAGCCACTCCATGGGGCGCTCAGCGGACACTCAGCGACGGTTGAAGCCTCCAAGACACAACTCATTTACTTGCGCTTTCTCAGCCTCCTTGCCTTATTGCAGCGTGCCTGTCTGAAAGAACAAAGTTTGAATACAGAGACATTGTTGCTATTATAGTGCAGGATTTTCGGATTGTTTTATTCCATGGAAGGTAGTAATTTTAAAATTCCCGTCCTCAGAACTTTCAGAGATGCGATCCCGTCTTTTGTTTTCTACTGCTAACTTCAATTTTGAGGAAATGTTTCATTCGTGCGTTGGCATAAGAATCAAACTAACTGGTTGCGGAACGCATTCAGAAGTTAGGCTTGAGGGATGTAGACAAGAGTTCTTATATACGTCCATGCTTACTAACACACATTTGGTGTTCAAAGCATAATAAAATCTAAAGACGTCGTTTAATGGTTTACAAATTGCTATTCACTCTATCCTGGGCGCTGTTGTTTATAACACGAACCTGTGGCATCAGAAGCACCAGGAAATATTTGGTCTGATAATTGAGGGCACTCTTGTTTACTGCCTAGTTTCAACTCAGCGACTGTTGCCGGTTTTGTGATGCATAGTACGTTCTTTACTTATCCCTATAAAAGGCCTAGGGCTACGAGGTTTGATTAATCGGAAAGCTGCTTTGTGAAGTTCCTTCGTTCTTTTCACCTGTTTGACGTGGTCTTGTCAAGGTAAAATCTTACATTTGCATTGTAGTATGGAGTAGCCCCATCGTGCTTTAAATGTGGCTGTAGACCTTCAAGTATCTCTCAAATGCATAACCTGACAGACTGTCGTGCCAATTAGGCTGTCAGCTATTGAGCTGTGTATACTTTTTGCAACAGCCTGTGTTTGGTCAAACATACGGCCATTTGGCAGGAATCACGGCCTCAGGTACTGCCTCGGTACTTCCAATAAGTACCCGTTTTAGAAAGGAGTTTTGTCTGTTATCCTTTTACAGTAGGCGTGCTAACTTATGAAATTTTGGCCGCAGTACTGAAATGCGTTTTCGTTCCGAAGAGGCTACTTAAGGAGGGTTTTAAAATTAATCATTGCGCAGCATAATTCTATAGTAATTCAGTTACCACAGGATACGGCTTTTGAACGAACTTCCTTTTGGCTGCCTGAAAAATAATACTCTGGGAAAAATGGCTACTTAAGTAGCATAAATTTTTCTCACTTATTTTCTATGCCCTTTGAAAACATGGAAAATATATTTGTTCCTTTACTCCTTCGGTAGAAAATTACGTCTTCTTTTAAATTTATACTCGAAGGAAGGGTAAAGTTCGGTTTTACAAAAGTTTCTAATTATGAGATTTTTTAATATTATGAAATGTTCGTCCATAAACCATCGTGCCTCTGCATTTACTAATGTTACTTGCAAAGTTTACGATATGGCTCGGATCGACTGTTGCATTTTATGAATCCAATATGGTCTACTCTTCATTCTTTGGAGAAACATATGCTTTTCCATGCGTGGAGAATATACGGCTTGTAGTTTGGAGACCCTGAATACAAACGTAATGACTGGTCAGGTTCAAAATTATTTGGGAATTCGAAAAGTTTTTGAAAACCAAATTATACCCTTCCTTCAATTATAGAATTGAAAGGAGACATAATTTTCTACCAAATGAGAAAAGAATGGATATTTTGATGCGTTTTCAATTGAATTTTTAAGGACATCGGAAATAAATGGGAAAAATTCAGTTTAAATGCGGCCGGAACGAAGGTCATCGAAAATCGATAAGAAAAATTCGTGCCACATGCGGCCGGAAAGAGGTTCATTCACAAGCCCGCGGTCCGTGTTAACTGAATTATTATAAAATTATACTTCACGATGCTTAATTGTAAAGTAATATTTTTGGAATGAAAACGCATTTCAGAATTTCCGTTAGCGTTTCATGAGTTAGCACACTTACTGTATGTCCAGTACTTTTGAGAATGCGGTCTTGATCAAGTTTCGGGAATTATAATTAAATAGAACGATGATGTAAGACGCTAGACAAAGAACACTGGGGCGAACATTAAGGACTTACCTTCCCTCAGTGGACAGTTAAGCATCCCACTTCAGGTTGGATTCAAACCTTCCATATACTCGGCCTGGTGTTTAGCCATGACTGGCTGGCGATGGCACATATGCCAAAGGTGACCATCACGGTTATGCTCGCTTTTTAGTTATAATAGTTTTTGCTTAAGCAGAGAGATGGGCTCTGAGGACATTTTGCGGTTTTATTAGCGTTCAGTCGTCCAAAGATGTTGCATTCTAGTGTCCCATGGACTGTCGAAGACAACGGTTTATAGCATCATATCTGCTAAGATGCTTAACATTTAATCCCTGATGTCCGTTAATTTCCCCGTCGAGATAACTTTGGGTTGCTTTTGCGAAAAGGCAAAAGGAGAACTCGCTAGTGCCTAGCAGCCTTGGAGCTTTCTTTCGTACTTCACGGGAGGCACAACATGACATTGACTGGGCGCGTGTTTTGTTATGCTCGCAGCAGGATTCATGTTTCAACAGTCTCACATAATTGACCTTCTGCTTTTTACTAATGGGCTCTTGGACTGGTGCTGCAAATACGCGCTATCAGTGTTTTATAGAAAGTCCTTGAGTTTTCACGACAACGACTTGCCTCTACGTGTGAACGATGTCCAACTCCCCGTGTAGATAGTTATACGAGCTTAGAAAATATTGTCGAACAATCAAGGGCGTCATCGATTTATCTTGGTGTGTCAGAACAGCCTAATTAGGACATTCCGTGAGAAGTCCTGCCAACACTCCTGAAGATGCCAGACGAAGGACTGGTCAAAGAAAATCAGGAGGAAGCCAATAAAGCACGCGGGATCTCCCAACGACATCTGTCTCGGGATTCCGCCTTCCCTTGTCTACTAGCCCTTTTTCCGGAGGGACATAAACTTTATTAGTTAAAAACCAGCAAGATCAAGCACACGATTTAGCGGCACGTCGGGACGACCCCTTGTCTGTGTCTTGACACCAGTTTATCGTTGTCAGATATGTAGCTCTGAAGCATCGGTCAATCATCTCCCTAACCTCGTAGAACCAGTACGTGTCGTAGGTTGTGACAGTGGGGAACTATTCCAGGACGTAGCGTTGCCAGTGCAGACGTAGTTATTCAAGCACAGCTGCGAATGGTTTGGCCGTATGGTGCATCTTATCTGTTTTTCTAGCATATGTGACAGAAGAGTCCTTTAATATAGATGCAAAGTCAGCAAAATCAGCCTGTCTCATCTGACATTACAGCGAGTCTCCCAATAACTAAAGCGGAATTCGCTCCGGCTTGGACCAAGATTGTTGTAACTGCTTGCTATTCCGTTGCATAGCATTCCAGTAAAGGATTAAAGGGCAACGAATAGAGAAGGGCATCAGTACGATAATATAAGGCGTCCTTCTGTCTGTGCCACACATGGCCTGTTACTTACGCCATGTGTATCATATTTCAGCATCTCGATTGACGCACTGTGAGTGTGACCGTAAGAGCTATATGAAAAAGGAACATTTTTAATCTACCCTCCAGCGGTGAGAATCAGATCATGCAGTCATTCGTCAACCTTTCGAGCCGGTTTTTCGTCGTTTAAAAGTGTGTCTGATTTAATACAGTGCCAAGCCTATGCACCCAGTCAGCTTCACTCCTCTTGCCTTCCTTCCATCGAGCATGAGCTACATCTCCGTTTCAAGCCTACTAGAGATGAGATCGGACATTGCGGTTTGGGGGTTAATAAGCTCCCATCTAAGACGTGCAATGTGCACCTTGATTTCTTTATCCGGACGGATGGGGTCCCAACACTAATGTAGTGCCGCAAACGCCACATTTAGAAGACCTTGCTCTTGGCCTTCATTTAGGACACCTGAGCTAGCTCGCCTGCTTTCAGACTTCTACGTCACTGATTCAATATCCCTGCAAGCACTAATATAAGCCCAAGCAAGCGAAGTGTGTATCTCTTTATTGCAGAGAAGGATAATTATCGCGTGCGGATGGCTAACAACGTGCGTGCGTCGGACTATTAACGAGGGGAATTACCTAGTTATTCACCGTCGCGTCGAATTATGACCTCCCTGAAACTCTAGAGACACGACATGCGTTCGGCGATCGTGTACTGCAAAATTATTTTAACAAATGTTGCTTGCCTGGCGCATAGTGCAGCAATCTAACGTCATGACGTCGTACCTTACACGCGAGAGCCAGCCTAGAGCAGTGAAAAAGACAACTATATTAATTCCAGTTAATACCAACATTCCAGTGCAGCGTATAACGTGAGATAGGTAGGGTAGGAAGTTTGGAACTTAATAAAATCAACTATGAGTCCTTCACCCATTAGAATTCAACTGCAGATGCCTCTGTCACCCTTAAGACACCTTGAGGTCTAACCTAAATCAACTATGTTTACCTATTTCCTGAAAAAGAGCAATACATGTGCGTTACGGGTGCACCAGAGTAAATTGTCATTCCTTTATTCTCGTTTGCCAACTCTTGACTATTTTTCTGACAGGCCACCATGCTGAAAAAGCGGAAACGGCGAAAAGTAAATCGTCGACACACTGAACCCGGCCTAGGAGCTTGCGACTCCACGGGTGGCGGTGGCGGCGGCGGCGGTGGAACAACACAGCAGTCTGCATCACCTGTGGCAGGAGCAACAGCTAGTGCTGTTGCCTCAACTAGCCCTGTGAGCAGTGGACAAAGAAACCAATCGGAAATCGCAAGCGCAACTAACAAGCGCGACACTGGCCTACGCTCAGAAGCCGCCATTGGTGCCGCGCAGCTCTCCCTGCACACCATGGTAGCCTTATCATCCGATTCCCGCGGTATTAGACATCGTACCGGTGCTCGGGAATCCGAGACTCGGCGTCAACGGCATGTGGCGCGTAGCAACTGCCATGCATTAACCCCAGAATTCCCAGCGGCAGTTACAGACTCGTCTGTCGACACTTCTCTCGGCTTTCTCGAGGGCCGCGAATTCACCTTCCTCAAGATTTCCCATTTCGGTAAAGATTCCGAGTCACCACGAGCTGATGAGTTAGCCTCCTCCTCGTCGCCCGACGTCCTTTTGGATATGTCACCGGACGAGGTTACTCTCCCATGAAACTGCATCGTTACCCGAACTTCTTCTGCTCCTCCGCTTTCTGAATGCTGTGCAGGTCAGTCTTTCCATTTGCAGCGTAAAACCAAACATCTTGTCTTCCTCCGTCTGTGTGGTATCTGACCATAAACAGGTATCCAGCAAAATACGCAAAGGTGGGTTGTCATCTTTTTTGCAGCCGACTTCGTTGCTTCCGATATGGATGCTAGTTCCTTCGACTAATTCTTTGTGGGACTGGTGAATTCCAACTAGGCCAAACAGATAACTACTTTCCGTCACCAATAAACGTGCACCGAAGGCCATAAACTACAAGCATAATGCTGGGAAACAGAATAGTAGTCTGTGCCTTCCCTAAATGCGTCGAACACACGTCGACATTTGGGAAACACGTGTTCGGGCCGTGGGTTACCATCCATACTAGACGTACGCTTTAACAATTTTCTTTGTTTTGAAGATATTTCAGTTGTCAGAAATAGCAGTCGGACCCATAGCTTCAGACCATATTTTCACAAACATCCGGTATCTAGCCGGAAACCTTGTTCAAATGTTCAGAATATTAGCGGAGCTAGACATATTAACTAGGCTGGGATATAATCCTAATGTAAAACGAGCGAGGCAAGTGCTGGCTGTTTGCTGAGCGCCTTTCCAGCAATTTATGTGAGTACTGCTCGAAGAAAAAGACAATTTTTTGCCACTGCACTTCTTTTTAAATC
>CACRXP010000524.1:374362-392330 GCA_902702965.1 Spirometra erinaceieuropaei | reverse complement strand
ACTTTCCAGATTTTTATGTCATCCGCAAACATGGCACAATCACAGTCCAACCCATCTACGCAATCATTGATGAACAAGAGAAAGAGAGTTGGTCCGAGCACCGAGCCTTGTGGGACCCCACTCTCTATGAATGTGCACCTTGATTGCTGTTGTTCTACGCAGACAATTTGGGAGCGGCCGACAAGGAAATTTTCGATCCATTTGAGAAGTTTGCCACCGATGCCCATAATTCTCAACTTGTGTAGGAGACGCTGGTGCGGAACACTGTCAAACGCCTTCCGAAAATCAATATAGGCAACATGCACGGTGTGTTTTGCGTCCAGTGCTCGTGTCCAACTTTGCATTGTGTATAGCAAGTTCGTAACACATGATCTTCCCCTACGGAAACCATATTGTGTATTGGACAAGAGGTTGTGGGTTTCCAAGTAAGCCATCAACTCCTTTTTGATTGTTTTCTCCATCACTTTGCAGCAGATTGATGTCAGACTGACGGGTCTGTAGTTTGTCGCCTGAGCACGACTACCGCTTTTGTAAAGGGGTGTAATGTGGGCCGTCTGCCAGTCTGTGGGAAGAATTCCAGCATCAAACGATTTTTGGCACAGAAAGGATAGTGGCTTGGCCAGCTGTTGGGCAAGCTCAAAGAGCAGCTTTGCTGGAATCTCGTCCGGACCGGGAGATTTACATTCCTTCAAGCTTTTCAGTTCTTCCAAAATCGCTTCTTCTCGAAACACAATATTCTCGATAGTGGGATCTCTCGTGTTCTCAGAATTAAATGGGGTAAAGTCCGCTTCTCTTGTGAAAACGGATCGGAAAAATTGAGAAAAGTGCCCAGCCTTATTTGTACTGTCCGATATCTCCAAGCCGTTACCACCCCTCATAACAGGAATGGGATTCCTGTTACGTGTGCTTTTCCGCAAATAGCTGTAGAGCAATTTTGGATTTTTAACGGCTCGGTGGAGCAAATTACTCTCAAAATCCCGTCGCCTCCTGAAAATCAGGCTTTTCACCTTATTTCTTTGAATTTTGTATTCTGTAAACGCTGCATTATTGTTGTTCTCGCGAAATTTTCTCCATAACCTACCCTTCTTGTTGATCTCCCTTTTGAGTTCTCGTGTAAGCCACTGAGGGCGGTTGGATGTCCTAGGCTTTGATAAGGGACAGTGGTTCTTCATTAGATGCAGTAAACGATCCTTGAATAAATTCCAGTCCTCGTTAACGTTTCCGGAGAAGAGAACATCCCAGTCTATTTGTGATGCCTCAGCTCTCATTTGGCGAAAGTCCCCTTTCCATATATTTGGCCTCGTATTGTCTTTTGTACACGGTTCAGAATACAGCAAGTACTCGCATAAAAGCACTGCATGATCACTTCGACCGAGCGGGGGTATCCAGCAAAATACGCAAAGTTGGGTTGTCATCTTTTTTGCAGCCGACTTCGTTGCTTCCGATATGGATGCTAGTTCCTTCGACTAATTCTTTGTGGGACTGGTGAATTCCAACTAGGCCAAATAGATAACTACTTTCCGTCACCAATAAACGTGCACCGAAGGCCATAAACTACAAGCATAATGCTGGGAAACAGAATAGTAGTCTGTGCCTTCCCTAAATGCGTCGAGCACACGTCGACATTTGGGAAACACGTGTTCGGGCCGTGGGTTACCATCCATACTAGACGTACGCTTTAACAATTTTCTTTGTTTTGAAGATATTTCAGTTGTCAGAAATAGCAGTCGGACCCATAGCTTCAGACCATATTTTCACAAACATCCGGTATCTAGCCGGAAACCTTGTTCAAATGTTCAGAATATTAGCGGAGCTAGACATATTAACTAGGCTGGGATATAATCCTAATGTAAAACGAGCGAGGCAAATGCTGGCTGTTTGCTGAGCGCCTTTCCAGCAATTTATGTAAGTACTGCTCGAAGAAAAAGACAATTTTTTGCCACTGCACTTCTTTTTAAATTTCAGATGCTATTTTGAATTTAGTTTTTTTCTTAATGAAAACGACAAAAACAATATTTTTAGGTCTCTTTTGCACTAAGCTATGTCTCTATTGACCTTCCTTTATTAACTGAAGTAATCCTGCTTGAAAAGGCTACTCGTTCCTCCTATGAATAACAAACTGAACAAATATTTCTGCATGTATTCGAAAAACCATCAGAAATTCCCATTTACTTAGAAACAGAATGCATTCCAAATAAACATTGACTTAAGATACAACCTTCCACAAAGTTTTCTTATCAGTACCTTATTGCGCAACATATTCTTAATAGTTGATTTAATTGTCTACGCTTATATACATTATTAAAATGAATTTTCTTGTGACCAGAAGGGCGTTCAAATAAAGTCAGCATGCCACTCTGAATGAGTTAATTTGGGGTCATTTTCGATGTCAGTCAGTACCGAATCCGCACTCGGCCAATATTTGTTTACAGTCTTAAACAATGCCTGTAAATATTCGTTGCTTATTTCACTAGTTGTCACTCATTTTGTCATAACCGCAGTGTTACTCATCATATTGTTGTTCAACATACAATTTGGAAAGCCTCCTCTGTCAATAGAAGCGAAGAGACGAGTCCCAGGAACTAGTCTTGAAGAAGGAGACACGATCGCTGTCTCCTTCTTCAAAAGCCTCCTTTAGTAGTTTCATTTACCGTCGCGTCAATTTGAACGATTTATCTGTCATCGGTATGCAAACGGTCATATTGTTAAGACAGCCGTCTAGGCCAAGAAAAGAAGAATTAGTGACATATATGTGTATTTGCGTAGTGAAAGTATGAGGCATTTAAGTATGTTCTGATTGAGGACGGAGTCCCTAGTTGCGTGGGCGACAGAAGGCTTGACTATATATCCGAGCGACCGAATTTTTGGCATACAACGGGGTTTCCGTTGCCTCAATTCGCGATGTATGCATCTTAAATTATACGACTTCTGCCTGTACGAAGTTTTTGCAAGTCACTGAAGAGATATACTCATAGCGGTCTAGATATGGTTGTTGTGCTGTGATGTCTACCAGTTTCTGAACGAAAAGCATTAGTGAATGGGAAGTGAACGAGGTCACATTCACTGAAACGTGATATGTTTATTCATTTTATTCACTGTAGTCACAAACATATGAATATCCTGTTTCATTGGTTAGAACGTAGTAAGAACATGGTCCACCACCATAGAAAGTGGATGCTGAGGCAGCGGCTGGGTTAGGCTTTTTGAGTGCCCTCTTTTGCCCTACAAACATATCTTGGACTGGGTGTTTCCGCTTACGTGAAGGCGATTTTCAATCTGAACGTTCCGTACAGTTTCAGAAGCAAAAGCCACGAACATGCGTAGTTTCCTTGTTCCGCAGGGCGTTTGTTTAGGAAAAACTTTTGAAGTAATCTCTAATCAACCCTTTGTTTGTCTGTCAGTAAGGAAATTTTTTGCCTCTTAAAAATCCCACTATCATCAAACAGTGTCCACAGGTTATATGCATTTTCTGGCTTTTTAATCCAGATATTATTCACAGAGATATTCTACAAACTTGGGTTGCGTGGTAGCATTTTTTATAACGTCCCGAGTCTTCATGCTTGGTACTCGAAACTACAACAGCCTTTCGAATATGTGGCCAGTAGTTTATCTGGGTTATTTATCAAACTGACTTTAGCACGTGCATTTTCGCATTTTTTCGTCTGCATGATGCCGCATACTAGGCTTCTTAATTATTCCGCATTATTCCGGTAATCGAGACCGGCATGGCATCGACATCACTTGCTCACACCCGTCTCATTAAGTTTCGGTACCATGAGTGAGTCAAAATAACTGGAGATGAGATTGGGCGTACGGGCTGGCCAGGCATTTAATCTCTTATACGCATGCTACATGCGATCAGGTTCCCCACACCAACCAAACTAAACTCATAATTTGCACGTCTTATCCGTAGAAGATGCCGTAGAAACCAGACTAAAAGAAATCACTGCGACCCTACTTCCAATATCAAGGATCAGATTATCCAGCTAGGTTAAAACTAACTAGTAGTTCTGAATGTGCTGGTTTTCCCGTGAGAATGAATTTGCCAGTACCGATTTCACTTCTGCGTCCGCACACATGATGGTTTGTCCGTCGGGTTTGACTTGGGTCCCCACTGTGGCTTACGAACGAAATTGGTCGCAGTGAACATGACTGCGTTATTTATCCTCTGTTTCGTCATAATTCAGTGTTCAAGAGGAGTCAGGAGGATTAAAACTAGGTTATAAGTCCCAAGCACGACTACAAACGAGATACTATTTACGAGGAAGAGTGGATTGCAGGCATTGGAGAAGTGACCTATGTAACGCGGAGAGAAGGGATGTAAAGAGCCGGGACTTTCCGACTGCAAATAGTTTTTTCGTCCTAGGCCTGCCGCGTCACTAATGATTGATCTTTCTCTCTGTCTCTTTCGAAGCCAATGACTTCCCATGCATATTTTCTTTCATTAGCATTACATTATAAAATTTTTTACGCAAATGCAGGCGAACTGGTTGACCCTACTCTCAAGGCACAAGTTTTATGCCGGAATATATGGCGATTTGAACTTTCTATTCGCAGACAAATGTTTTTTTTAAACATCATGAAGTTATTTTCATAATAATTTTCACCGATTATAAATTAGTTAGCGTAAGCACTGATTTCTGGAAGACAAATAAGTGTTCTTTCATAAAGCCAACAAAAATCGAAATTATTTTTAGTCAATGGCAATGGATTAGTGTAGAACCGCTTTCCAATCATAGCCATCTACCGCAGGGTTTACATTTTTCGGTTCCGAGACGGAGTATCGACATTGTTGCAATCATGTCGTGCACGAAATATGAAAACAGCGATTTCCCAAATCGGATATCGGGACGAGATCTTCCTTAAAGTCAAACAATGGAAACTAGTCATCTATTGTTGTCGATGTTTCAGCTCATAACTGGCTTCTATGAAATTAAAGTTCCCCAGACGCAAGCACTCAAATCCAGTATGTCAGACATTCAGGCGAATTAGCATGCAATTGTGGCGCTCGTTTCTCTGCAGATGAGCTCACATTTTTACGGGAGTGAACTGTCAGAGTTCGCTTTATTTTGACTCCAGCCCGGTGTGTAGTATTTTTCTTAAAGGTTTGTGGCTTTGAAAGACTTCTCTAGCAGTTAGGTCAGAGCGACAATGGAATCTTGGTAACCTAAAAGACTGGTTTTAGGATCCTCTTAATGTGGCCATTTATAGCCGATCTCTATCAACGCGTTCAGCTTCCCCGTTTTTTCCTTTTTGCTCACTCATACGCCTTCTTTTGACTCAACAGCGTTTGGTGCCAACCCTTTTCCGCTGGTACCACCGAACGTCATCGACAACATTACTGTGTACTCCTCTTTCCTCCCACAAATCCCCCGATGAAAGGGAACAGCCAACGCACAGCACTGCACACACATGCTCCATTCCTAAATCGTGTTGGTGGAAGTGTGTTCTAATTGGAGGAGAAGCAGAGTGATGTCTGCCATAACTGCGTGATTTGCGGGCATTTCTTCAATCTGGCTACATGAGACACCTGAACACTGTGATCCTAGCTGTTCTCCTTTTACTCCTTCCCTCACCGACTTCAGTACTCAACCCCTGTGCTCCCTCCCTTTTCTTGGGAGAAGGAGAGCGCAAGATGGAGTGTTTGATACATGTACCCCGAGCTCGAATCCCGCTGTGATTTCTGAGTCCTCTGCCCCCAGATGTAACTATTTTATCTCTAAATCGATTAACACTATGATTTTCATTCCCCCTCACACTTGTTTCTTAACTGCACCGTTTTTATGTTCTTTCATTCACACGCTTCTTTAATTTCTTGGCTTTGTCCCACATACACCGCCCTTTAGGACGTCTGGTGCCTTGCGTGAGTCTACTGTCTTTGCAGTTGTCTTACCTGCTCTTCAACTTTCCATTGTCTTCTGCACTGCCTCTGTGCGTTATGCCAAGATGCTACCAATTATTAGGCCATTAACACTACAAGCTTTACTATGAGTGCTACCTCCTTGAATGCTTGGCAACTTACATGCACACTGCGCTGCGTTACTCGTCTCCCATACGGTTCATCGTCCCTTTTAGTCTCTGCGTGGGAGCAGCCTTTAACTCCCTTTCTTTAGTGCAATCATGCCTCCTTTTTCATCGCGATGAAGTTTTTACCTTCCCTTTGATTTTGTTGTCTTTTCATACGCATGCGTGGTTGCTTTTTCCACCTCTTGCTCACACTAGGTGGCAACGATATGAAAATTGCCATGACTCATCCACCGAAAGCTCGACGTTAAACGTCTCTCACACGTCACTCTTCCGATTCATCGATGTGATCGGTTTCTTTGTGAATTTGTTTCTTGGACATCTCGACCAGAGTTCTTAGCGATGTTCTTCGTACTATCCAACTTGTCGACATGATTATTTCCCACGCTGGTCTTGACTGGCCGGAGGACTATAAACTGAACGCTAGACATGCGGATATTTTAACAAATGTATTTATTAACACATGTCTGCGCAGGAATTTATTTACCCTACTCTACCTGACGCCCCAGGCAAGACCAGGTGTCCAAAAAATGCAATCAATTCCTGCAAAAATGCAGTCACCACAATCGTCATCGATCATTCTGTCAACCTGTTAAGAAATATAATTTGTTTGCACTTCGTTGACTGATCCTCAATCCTGTTATTCCGTTTTGGTCGTTGAGAACAAGACCTATAGAAGAGTAACACAACTAACTAGGTAGACTCCTGAGCTAATTTTGTCTTATGAACAAGCAGTATACGAGCAGATAAATAATGCAAACCCTCGTATTTTATGCGCTCCTTAGAAAACCAATTGGTATCTGCTACGCAGAGAGCACTCTTTGTTGCCATGGTTCATTATTTCTGACGGAGTAAGTATGTTTATTTGTTCATGTTTACTGTCGCCAGGTATTTATCCAGTCTTCAGTAGGCATGACTAATTGAACGTCTATCGGGTGTCCCACAGAGTTTGCACAGAACCGGTGGCATGTGCATATATTAGTTGATAGTGAGACAGAATTGCGCAGCATTTCTCCTTCCTCACCCACATTGTTCCTGTGGCAATACGACGTCGAGACGACCGGAGGAGGACGTGGGCGCAGTGGCTGCAAAGCTGATCAGACCGTCTACGCGCGCCACACACAATCAAGGCCCAATTACAGGTGCTAAAATCCTGTAGGGGCAGCTTGGATCTTAATTCAGTGCGAGCACCATATAGGTTACATTGTTGATGGGCCCGTGTGCCTTGCTGTTAGTTGTCCGGTAGCTCTAAAATGCCTCCGTGAGGGCTGATTTCTCCTGTCAGTTGGCAATCTTCGAAGTCAAGCCTTTTTGCTCGTGATGTATTTAGCATCAGCTCCACTATAGTGAGAAATGCACTGATATGCCGTGATATGCAGCATCGGTCCTACTCCCTCTTCCACCTCATGCATCAGCCGGATATCTGTATCTGAGTCAACTAGTGGTGGGGTTGAACGCAGTGGGTGCCAGGACTGAACAACCCACCTGCGCGCGCCACACACAACTCGGTTCACCATATGTAGCAAACTACAATGGAGGGCATGTCTCCCATGTAATTTATGGAACGTGGATCGCCTGCTTGCTGTAGGAAACAGGTCTGCTGTTGCGGATGTGGGGTGTGTGTGTGTGCATGTTGCGGAGGATGCCCTTATCTAGTCTAGTGAGATGAATGTTGGCGGGTAGGGCGACATATGATAACCCAGTCTGGGCTGCATTGTTATACCGAAGATTATCGTGAAAGCGCATATAGTCGACTAGACCCATGCAATTTCGGGCAGTGTTGACAAGCGAGTGAGTGAAGGGACCCTTGAAACTGGTCTGTCATTCTCAGTAAGCTAGATTTGCAATTGCCCGTCTGGGTCGTGACGTGGTTCAACTGTACAGTTGCAATAAAGGGAGGAATGGTTTTTGGCCGCCGAGTTCATGGCAGCAACGACGTTGTTATCGATGATGATACCGACGGTGGAATCTGTGTTTGTGCTAGTGGTTTCTTGTGTAGGATGTTACGTGCTTGTGATGACGTCGTGAATCCTGCTGTCGGGTATGCACATAAAGTTCATGCGGTAGCTGAATGCTCTGCGGTGTTGCATGTAAATCAAGCACGGCGGGTGTGCAGGGGTTCGGGGCACTGATTCGCTGTTCTCAGTGCGACGGATTCGCAAATGACCGATCTGGGCGACGCGTGGTTCAGATGTTCGGTTGCAATGGGAACAGGCATGAATTGGGCCCAAATTGCCTGGGATAACGACAATCAGTATTTTTCGCAGGGTGCTGTGAGAGGCCTCACTGATGACGGTAGTGATGGTGCGTTATGTGAGAAGAGGCAGGTTGGTCGTCCTCCATTTGCACTGAGTCCGGCGATGTCCAAAAAAGTCGATCATAGCCCGAAACATCCGCTGACCATGTAAGTACGACAGAGACAGGGTGCGTGTGTCGCTGGTCCGTAACACTGCAGGTTTACGGGTCTCTATTTTCACTTTGACGGTGGACATTTTTTAACCTTGAAAACGACTAGCACAGGTGTCACGGCAGTTCGCCATGTCTGTAGATCTCAGAATTAATTTTCCTGTTTTGACTGAAGTCTTCAAGTTGTTCTTTTAGCGATGCTTTCGTTCCCGTCGTCTGCGAGCCCCCGTAACGACGTTGCCTTAGAATTTGTTTTGACAGGCAGCGACCCCATTCTCAGGATGATTCCTCTCCGTTGTAATATTTTCTGCTTTAATTGGGCGTCGATACTGAAAACCTCACTTCTTTCCGGGATCTCCGCGTCGGAAATGTTTTCGTTCCTCTTAACCTTCGGTATTTTTCTGAGGCTTCCTACAGCTATTACTGTGTCATCTATCCTGTCCTTGAATAATTGGTTTACCATGTTAGAACGCTCAACCATTTTCACGGTGGACATTGGCCCGCATATTTCAGCGGCTATAACAGTACTGCTGCGATTAGTTCTTTTGGAGAATAATGTTTAGATTCATGCACGCTGCCCTCTTTTGCTGGTACTAGCTACTAACTCGCTAGTGTGTGCAAACATGTACGTTGCAATACCAACTGCAGATCGTCTGATCAAATCCCATTGGCCATATGAATTACTGACAAAGTTTTTATTTAAACGACGATTTTACTTTTTTATAACTTTGATATAAAAGTCAAAAGTGATCTTATTAGATAGATAATTTGATTTCAGAACACAGTTGCTCTCGATGATCTTATCCCACGTTACGACGAACTACATTCTTTCCGCGGGGTTGGTCTTCATAAAACAGTGGCAGGTATACTCTAGAACTGGTACAGTAGATATGCTATCTCATGAAATATGGCAAAATGTTAGGATATTCCGGTCACTTCAAGATGCCGACTTCCGAGTGGGCTTTTGGTCGACCGCTTGCGTTAACTATATTTCGTATAAATGGTCACTTGATTAGCATTAGTTTTCACCATTGATTTTTATATCCTTATGATGTCAAGTGTATTTTATAGAACACATGCACAAAATGCTTTACCTTTTACACATTTAGCAACGAAGTACATCTTTTTTGAACTTTATACTTCAGGAAAAGTATTTTTAGTTTTAAAAACGCCCTCAATCCCAAACAGTTCTGGACCCGACCTGTCATTACACCTGCAATTTGCGTGGCCGAACTATATGCTGCAAGGAAAATCATACATTTGTATATGTTATTTTAGAACTCATAAAATTCCACAGTGATGTAAGTCAAGTTTTTTTTATTTTATTAGCAGCATTGATAAATGTGCTGATGCGATGCTGAACTATTGGACATGTCGCAATCTGAAAAAATCTCACAATTGAAACTTTTTAAAACGGAAAGATACTTTTACCTCGAGTACAATATTTGAAGAAGACGTAATCTGCTGCGACATTAGTAAACGAAAGAATATTTTGTGCCTGCTTCGCATAAAATGTTTCAATTTATAAAGACATCGGATATCAATGGGGCAACTTTCACACTAGTCAGGCATTCATTTTACGGAATGCCGTTTACGCAGCTGGTCGATAAGGAGCTCATTAGAAAGCCAGCATCCTGGCGTGATTGAAGTATTTCGGTGTTGTGCCACGCGATGATTATTAGTAAATTCCTGCTTGAGTAATCTGAAAATGCATTTCCGAATTTTGGCTAGCATTTTAAGAGATAGCGCATCTAATTCAGACCTGTTGAGGTACCTGAGAACGAAAAATACAATAACGCTGTTTATGGCTGCCTGTCCTCTTACATTCTGCATTTGGCTCTGCGTTGATCTTGAAGAAGGAGACACGATCGCTGGGACAAGAGCTTTATATAGCCTGACGTTTCGGATTCCTGCTCGAACCCACCACCAGAGATAAACGCAGATACGGGTGGCTCATGCCCAAGGGGCTGAAGGCGTTTCTTGCTACGGCGTCGTTAATGGACTGGGGACCAGTAAGCCATGACTCAAGCAGCTCCCAGCTCACGCGGCTGTCACCCGTGGCGAGAATTTCAGCCACGGCAAGAAACGTCTAGAGCCGTTCATCGGATCTGGTGTAGTTGCGGACAAAGCAAATACGTCGGAAAAACCGGAAAACAGCTCTGAACGCGAATGGCCTAACACGCTGTAGGCGTGCGAAGCAATGACGCCAGCTCTCAAGTTCCGGCTTATTCGACGAGATCTGGTTATACATTCAAATTCTACGAGGCAGAAATTCTCGCTAGAGAGGACAACCGCATGAGCCGGGAGCTGCTTGAGTCATGGTTTACTGGTCCCCAGTTCATTACCAAGTACAATGATCTTCCCCTTCCATATTCCGTGCTGAGACTTCGCTTAGGCGGAATAATTAGTCACGCAGGGAGCGCCCGGGTGAACACTCTCCCCAACACCAGGGACAGTGCGCCAAGCAATCATCACACCAACATCCAACGCACGTGATGAGATTGCAGCAATTAACGACCAAAATGTCAGCCATAAAACAGTCGTAACACCACACGCAACGATCCCTGATGAAGGGGGGAGCCGTGAACATTCATAGGTATGCGGTAGCATGGTGACAGCATCCTATAAATAATGCAGCCCCTTGCGCATGAGCTACCCGTATCTGTTTTTGTCTCTAATGATGGCTTCGAGCAAGAATCCGAAACGTGAGGCTAATAAAGCTCTTGTACTAGCTATAGTGTCTCCTTCTATAAGACTTCTTCCTGGGACTCGTCTTTTCGCTTCTATTCTGCGAAGAACATTTTCCTGAGATTGACTGAGCAGCATATGAAATTGCAAAGACTGTATAGATTAGGCGCACACAGCTGCCTTTTCCTGCTCTTTACTTACAGAAAACTGAAATTTTTGCACTTGTCCATGCACATCTAAAGATTGTAAGAGGGGGAGCTGGAAATCGGTCGACTACCGTCGTGAACGTTAACCTGGCAGTTCAAACTTGGTTTTACCGCCGAGTTCTCGAAGTTATCGAGTTCTGAGGACCAGATAACAACGTATCAAACTTTGCGAAACGTGAAAGCGCAATCGTACATGACAAGGCCGGTTTGCGCTTTAAGTCTGCTCAACGGCCTTATCGACGAATATGATCCTTCGCGTACTGTTAGATTTTTTGGCGGAGACTTTTGTCACGCCCGCTAAAGTTGCTTTAATATTAATGCCTCGCCTACCAAGCTTGACGGAAATCCAATCATTTGAGCGCACGCATCTCTACTAAGCCAACATCCGATTTCTATGGCAACGCAAAGAAACAACTGCCCACAGTCAGTGGATTGAACAGCATCTTTCCATTTAGCGTATACCCTTCGTCTTCTCCCATTCACTCTCCCAACCAATTTAAAACTAATTAAAGAGAAGCTAAGACCGGAATCTGGCTAAAAGTAAAATACCATACTGACTGCATATAGCTTCATTTGTCGAAGCGAAGCCAAGAGTTTCCCAAATTTTAAATTGCGCAATGTTGATCAAAATGCTATGTAGAATCTTTCTTTAAAAATCCCCTTGTACCCATATATTGGAAAATCTCGCCGCTTTCGTGAATGTATTTTGTGTTGAATTTGCGCAATTTTACTTCCATCGCAGTATTTCAATAGAACTAATTTAAATGCAAGCAAAATTGGAGAAGTTGAGCTCAAATATCAGCCATAAAGCCCGGCTATAAGTATGTCAGAATGTAATATAAAGGGACTGTTTCGTCCAGTTCTGCGTTATTTTTACTTCTGAGAAAATTCTTCGTACCCGCTCCTAGCCTTTTGAGCTGGCAATGCTAGTGAATAGCTGTTGAATTAGCCCGATGAGTCAAAGGCCCTAGTTTGTACTTTAGTTCTGACAAACGGCCTTAGATAAGCGGCAAATTGAAGTTCGCTATCAATATCACTAAACCCTCTGCCTGCCACGCTTGGAACCACTTTTTCCAGATAGTTATTAAAACAGCGACTGACAGCTTTGATATCTGGAAGGCAAAACGTAATCAGGCTCAATATGAACAGTAAAATAACCTGACGGAGAATTTAACTGAAAGTTTATTAACATGACTATATTAGAGGTTAGTTCGTCTAAGAACTTTCCTCATACATGAAACTAAGGTACCTACTAAGTTCTTGGCGTCGATCTGAGATGCCTATCTGATAAAGAAACATGTGAAACCAAGAATTTTAAATATATTTGAAAATCTAACATGCATTTGACTAAAATTAATAATATCAATCTATTACAGCCAAGGGATTGCTGTAACTTAGGCCATCTTAAAGAAAAAGGAGTATCAACTGGCATTTCCGTCAAATATCCGTCTTAGTTGTAGAGCACCTTTTGATGGTCAAGCAAGGTTGATTTTTATAACAGGTAGCCATCTTGACACGCGCCTCTAATCCAACACGCATAACAATTATCTTGTCCAACTAGCAGCCAGGGTTGTTTGAAGATCCAAGGAACCGATATTTTATTCGAGAAACAATGACAGTTGGAATAAGTAATAACACGTAACTTGCCGATGACACCAGGTATTTAGTGGTTTTTGTAACCCAGATATTTGCAAACACAGATTATCTCGCGCGTCGAAGTTTTTAGCTTTTAAAGGCATGGAGTGTGGTAGTAGTTTGGTGATTAAAGAATAAAAGTCTATTGAAATAATTTATTTTCAGTGTACTGAAGGCAGGCTTTGCTAAACTCATACTTTTCACTAATAAAGTAACGTCATGTGAACCGGTTACAATGCAGAAATTATTAGTTATGTGAAACAAACTCCGAATTTCCTAAATTGTATACTGAAAATCCAGCAAATAACGACAATCGAATATTCGCCGCATAATATCAAAGTAATCGTAAAGACACGAAAGATCGTTTAGTAGACACATCAACCCGGGTTAAAAGAAGAAAACGAGTTCTGTTTTGAACATATATTGAGTACATATTTTGCAAACTTCTCCTAATTTATCTCGATTCGTCTCTACAAGTCGACATACGTTGTCTCACAAGAATTCCTTATAATATCATGCATGGATCACCCTGTGGACAGCGCACATATTTGCCAAATGTTCATAAGCATGCTTCGTCGATTTTCTGTCGCCATAGGACATATGCGAGGAGCTTGGCTCATCAGTAGATGTGTCGGTGACCGCCATTATTTCAGTGTCTGGCGTCCTTATTCAGGGCCCCGCAGTATCATATTCATTACGATTTTCAGTGCTGAACGCGTTGACCTGCAGTCACTCGACCAACTTCAGCTCGCACAAACGTACGTCCACAGAGTCCCAGCTGCCCATACGTCCCTTAAACACACCAGACCTCGGCGAATGCAGTCTAGGCCAATAGATACCCCACCCTCGGCAAATGCAACCTAAGAAAACTAGACAATACAAACCTATTTAAGCGGTTTCCACAACCCGTCTCACGCTCTTCCAAGCACGGCCTAACACCGTCAGAACATGCTCTGAGATCGCCAGCGGCCACTGCCGCTTGTAAGGTTTCCCTGTGTGATAAACCCCTCATTGTGGTGGTCTCTGTCTTTTCGAACAACTCGGAAATCGGCATTATGATTGTAGTGCTCTGAGCATTCTCACCGCTTCGACGAGCCAGGTAAATCGGTCTCCTCATCCAGTTTTACGGCATATACTTCAGTGCTGAATGTTCGGCTTTTTAATCTCCTCCGACTTAATGGATTAATTTTGAGCAGAGGAAGTCTGACCGTAGTGCAGCATTGTCCGCTTATCGTGAAACACACGGTAGAGGAAATGTTCCTTAGTTTATTTGACCAAGATATGGATCTATTATGTCACTGCGTGGTGCGGCTTTCAGCACGCGGTCGTTTAGCATCATAGGTTGATTTTACTCCTATATCTGAAAAACGACCCTGAGTGGTTGTGAATTTTGCGAAATGAGTTTAAGCTTAAGCCAAAAGACACATTTTATAATATGCGGTTTCAGTCTTAACTGTGCTACTGACGAGTTGTCTTATCAGATTTTAACTTAGTGTTTGGACGGAAAATTTCACATTTTCTTTCGTCCCCGATGTCTTCTCTCAGGCAGTACCATTAGTGAATTTTCATACATATTTCACTGATGCCACTGCAGACAGAACGCACAAACTCTCTAAATTGTCCTCTCGTCCAGTTCAAAAATTTCATTTGTCTTAAATTATAGATAACTTAAACCTAGATGTCTAGCGTTTCAAAAAGCGCAGCCACTTTGATTTCGACCGACATACTCATAAGATAAGATTCTACCAGCGGAGGCCTTTAAATGCATACTAATCAAAGTAATCAGACGATTTAGACCAAATTTTAGTGGACTCCTAAGTATGCAGTTTTGCTCAGCAATTTTTCCTGTGCTTCTCGCTGGACTGCAATAATCCGGAAGATTACCGTCCTGCCTTTCATAAAGCACTTAGTAGCCCCGGCGACTATGATGGAGGCTTTTAGAAGGCAATAGCTAAAAGCCATTTGTTGTATCCATCAACGACTGCACAGGGAATTCCGTCTAAGTTTAACGCAACTAATGGCGATTTTGTACAATTTGGCTTTGAAGCCATGCGTCCTGGATGAAGTGGAGAGGTGGGCCTAAATTGCATCTTCTAGAACAGTTTGACCTCAGACGCAGTGAGGATCGTTCTTTGGCAAGACCTCATGCCGTAAATAACACGCGCGATCGTGCTTTCCTGAACTACATAGTCCATTTACAATACAGATTTTTGAAAAACAGTGCTTCATGTAAAGTCGAAGTAGTCGGGAAGATGCGCAGCAGAAACATGCTGTAGGCGGTTTCTTAATCCGCTTCTCTCATCTGCAAGTTGTGTTAGCATTGGTGGAACTCCAATAATGTTACGCATAGCAGTGTTCGCCAACCTAATCCTACTCATTAATGAAATGTAGGAATTCCGTTCCGCCTTTGAAATCCGATCGGGAGTTCTGGTAAGCTGGAGGGCGGCTGACTTACCAGAAATGACCATTCCGGCATGACTCGCCTTTTTGTTAGAAAGTTTCCATCAGAGAATGACATTTGTAAAGACAATGTAAAAGACACCATCCTCGTGCTTTACCTCGGAAGTCATTACGTAGTCTCTGTTTCCGTGTTTACTTTTGCCTGAAACGGATGGGCTCTGTTTTGAAAAAGAATCTTCCATCTTTATGGCCGTTCCTGCTGCTGCTATAAAGAGCACAGGCGATGTGAAATCGCGGCCTAAGGCGAAAGGAAGGCTTGGCAATGAATGTAAAAGCAAGCCGACGGATAATGGTGCCCAGCTTACACCATCACTGTTCCAGTGATTGTGCCAGAAATAGGAGATCCGACGTCTGATATCACCGACACTTTATTCCCAATCTGGTGGCAAGGCAGATGTTTCGTCGATACTTTCAAGAGAGCAATGAAAAAGATGTGAACACAGGCATTAAAATGGACCACCGCAACACGTTCATTCTCGTCTATAGGACAACCGCAAAAACTGATCTTGGTGTCCTAGCATCAGCCGAGCGCTTTTTAGGCTGACAGCCAGATATACGACAGCAGTACCTAAAATCAGAAGTCCCAGTTCTCTAGCAGGCAAAATGCTACTTTCAGGAGGGAGGAGGTATATGCTCTCAATTACAAAGCCGAAGAGAAGCCCTGGGTAGAGGAACCAGTAAGGAAATCCAGAGCTATTGTGTTCGAAGTGGAGACAGCAGTCGGAAAAATCGAAAGGTGCGTGACCCAGCTCAGGCATAGATCCACCACGAACAGTTAAGTAGCACTCGACCTGCTATGTGATACCTTTCAGGTCCCGACTCCCAAGGAACACAGTCGGCCGACGCCATCGGCTGTTCTCAGGAGTCACAGTACGCAACCGCCATGGAGACTGATCTTGCACCCGAGGAAGAATACGTACGAGGTTCAACGTTCAAACGGCGGGGTTGTTATGGGAGGCGCAAGCGATGTGGAGTCACGGCCTAAGGCGAAAGGAAGTCTTGACCATGCCTGGAGCATCAGGCCAAGCCGGCAGCGAGATGCACGAGCGATATCCGACAGCCGACCAGCGTGTTATTCAGCATTGGCACGTGTTGCGCTTTTGCTCACGCGTACGGCTCAATCAATGACCGGTCGAACATCCGAGATTTTTCCGCGAGGAGAGTCTCGCCCACGCATCGGCCAATCCACGACTGACACGCCAGCTGCCGGAATGTTCCAGAGCACGCAGTGCCGCAAACAAATAAGACGTCTTTTGAAGAGCTAGAAAACCGTGTGGTCGCAGGCTAATAGAATAAAATGGTTGTTCCCCGAATACGCATTTCTTCTCTCCCATCTTCCCGTATGTCCCTAACAACCACCCTCACTGTTATTGCTGAAATGTACAATTAGCGAACACTGGCGGATGCTTTTCAACTATTGAATAAGAAGAGGCACAAGTCTGACGAAAATGTTCCCGAAAAGCCGCGATGAAGCGCACAATAGACCAGAAAAAACATTTTTCAAAGACTGCGTGATAAGATAAGGAGAACACATCCGCAATTTGAAAGAATTTTTGCTAAATCTTAAATGTCAGTTGATACAGATGGAAAGGGTAGCTACTGCAAGCGGAGATTCCAGATATGCCAAGATTTCTTCGGCAACGCATGTGCTGCGGTAAACTTCAAAGACTATGCGTGAGCAACACTTCAGAGTTATTGGCAGTTTGCGCAACAAGTCAGTGTAATAGCTCATGTATTGTTTAAACACAAACCCCAGTTACAGTAAGTCGAGCATTTTTCATGAAATCGTTACCTTTAGACAGTTCGAAATGCTGCATGGGTAAACTGATGGCAGTTTGGTTATCTTTTCTGATAAGGGCCGCCACTGTCCAGGAAAGATAGCAGTAACCTGCTTTTGAGTGTGAGTATAATGGTATAGAATTGCCCATCACAGTTCCAATCTCTCCCTCTCTCGTTCTGTTCTCACTTCCTCAATGACAAAACAGTGCTGAGACTTCTCGAGTCTGGCCTAGCCGCAATGGTGGACGTGATTACCGACATTTGAGCCGGACCACACGCATGATATCACCTCATGGTTGTGCTAACAGGACTTCAATAAATCAAATCAAATAGTGGTCAGAATTGTCTTGTAACCATATTTAAAGGAATACATAGTTGCCCCACGTTCCGTACTTAAAAAGACCTACCCAGCTGCTATTTTCAGCGAGTCTCAGTGGGTTAAAAGAGCGTTAAATGTACCCGCTCCTATCAAGATTGTTACTTCTATTCTATTGTAAAATGACGAGAGGGGGAGAACAATCATAAGAAGTGACGAATCATATTTACTGATGTTGGCCTAGTGCAATAATTTAAATAAAGAGGGCTCTGCTTTGGTCCCTAGGGCTTTAATGGATTCATTGGAACAGACGTTTTTAGCTTTTAAAGGCATGGAGTATGGTGGTAGTTTGGTGATTAAAGAATAAAAGTCTATTGAAATAATTTATTTTCAGTGTACTGAAGGCAGACTTTGCTAAACTCATACTTTTCACTAATAAAGTAACGTCATGTGA